>CAUJNA010000535.1:800000-827500 GCA_963377175.1 Effrenium voratum | reverse complement strand
TCAGGGGACCGCCCAAAAACATGTGTACAATGTGTTTCTATCTTACTCTGAGGAAGGCCCTGGAGACGGCCAGAAGGGCGCAGCATGTGCTAGTTTCTGCACAGTCTGTTGTGCACTCCTAAGCGAGGTAAAGATGCCCAAAATAAACTGGAACGGAGGATCCGCGAGACATTCCATTTACCTGTGGTCATTTGACCATATGATTAGACTATAATTGAAAAGCTAGGAACTGGCAAAGTTAGGCAGAGAAATAGCAGTTCAACCGAGAGCAACACACTAAATCCACGGCTCAACGGAAAGCTGTGGGAAAGGAGGAACCCCATATAAGTTTGCGCTTAATGGGAGATGTGCGGACCGACTCTTATGACAACCGCCAGCTATGTTGGGGGGCGGCCGGGGTTGTTGCGAACAGGTTTCATCCTCTGGATTTACCAATTTGCCAGGCCATAAAAACCAATGCATCCATTGCTAAGTCCTTAGATACCAAGGTAGTGAAAACAAACCTGCGCAGGGCTCGGACAAGGAGGGAGAGAAATCCCAACTCTATTTCAGCCAAGTTCAACACCAAACAAATTGTTGCATCCACCGGCGGCCAAGCTTTAGCTCGCCCCAAAACGTGGAGAGCCTATTGCTGCCCCGAGCAAATCAACCTAGCATAAAAACAGTGCGGCGAGGCAAGCCGTTTTGGCGGTCCCCTCTGCCGTGCCGATGTGTAGGCAACCAGCCGACCTGCCAACCCAACCCAAGGCCCTTGCTACGGCAAACGCCCAAAGAAGACCACAAACAAAATCACGCCACGTCGCCCGTGCCGGAGCATTAGGTTTCCTCACAAAAGGGCGAGTTACGTGTTGAGCTCCAATCGGTTTGGTCTCCATCTGTTCCCATGCTTCTTCCAGGGGAATAGTTCCCTGCGCTAGTCTTGGCACCCTACAAACTGCTAAGCAAATTGCTGGTATATGATATAAAAACTCAGCAAATCCTACAATAGCTCCATAATATTTGGGCTCCCCGGGAAAAAGCATGGCAAACCACCCTTCACCGGCTGTTTGCTCGTCTCACCCATCGGTCAGCTCCCCGTAGGAGAATATGCAAATGATTCCATAGGGAAAGGTCTAAAGGTCACTCTGATCAATTTCTGGGGCCTCATCTCTAGCTCAGGGCCGCGCCAAAGCTCTGGAGCCTGAAACACACGAGGCCAAGGAGAGCCAAGTCTCAGGGTACATGCTCCGCATGCTCCGAAAAGAAACGAAGTAACGAGGCACGTGTCACCAAAATCACTACATGAACTACACACAAGGGAAATCATGAATAAGCGCTTTATGCAAGTGATATATTGGTTTCCCCTAAAGGTAGTGGCTGTCAGCGGATTCAACCTGACTACGGCATTGGCAATAAATTATGGTTTCTTCTCCAACTAGCACCCAAAAAGGAGCAGTTTTCTGTTTCTTAGGCCCCTCCCCGCAAGAAAAAGGCAAGGCACCGTGAAAAAAAAAGAAGCCCAAGAAATCAAGCCAAGCCGGAAGCCGGGCTTTGGTGTTTGGGGTCTTGCACGGTGAGGCAACGCGTTTTCTCCCGCTCAGATGAGTCGGTGGCTCCCTGCTGCACTGCTTCCCCTATTTTTGCAAAAACGAGGTTCCTTCTTTTCCGCAGCTGGGGTGGTTGGGAGCAGCTTTCAGTGAGGGTGCCGGGCCAGTTGAGGATATACCACCAAGGCTTCTGCGAGTTTCGGGGTTTCTCGGAGAGCGAATCTCGCCACTCGCCCCGCCTGCGTCTGCGACTTCATCACCTCCAAGCATGCCGCCAAAACCTGGCCCAAAGCATTTGGCCGCTCGTTGGGTTTGTAGCTTCGTGGCAATTGGTTCAACGGGAAACCCCCATGTTGAACCCGGCACAAGGATCAGGTTGCTACACCAAAAGGCCTCATGAGGCCCGCAGAATCGATATGGAAATCCAACCAACCTTGCCTTCTGCCAACATATGCAAACGAAAAGGCAAAAGGGCAAACATGTCAGCGAAGCCTTCATTGTGCTTCCACGTGTTAGGACGAAGCCACCTGATAGCCAGCAAGCCTGCCGAAAACTTAAGAAGAAACTCACATCTTGAGACAAGAAACCGGTTGGATCCCTCCTCAAAAGCCTGAAATGCGTCGTGCATGCTGGCACCAGCCTTACATGCCTGTTCCAGCCTCCAATCTGGGTGCAGGCGCGGTATCTACTGCGCCTGATTTGCAATTGCCCTGCTCAACAAGCAATCAGGATTCCTGCCAGGAAGCGCATGGCTTGCTTCATGTCTACCCTGGATTCATCAAAATGGGGGTCAACAAAAGCGGGTTCCCTCCCCTTCAAAACGGAACACCCCCATATGATTCAACTCAAGCCTGGGATACGCGTCCCTTCTACTATGTTCAACAATAGTTTTTCCATTTCTAGGCCAGCCTGTCCATTGGCCGTTTTGGTGCTTCCCAAAGAAGACATCCTTCTTGTTAGACTGGATTCACCATAGGTTCCATTTATAAGCACATCACACCTTATGAGCTGCGACATTTTTGCTACACCTCCAGCCCCCTCGCTCTGCGCCTGAATGGCCCGAGAGGAGTCATCTCCAGAGGCGAGAACGAAGATCTTGTCGAAGCGAGACAGGTCCTGCGGCGAAACGCAAATGCGTGGTGCAGGAACACAGGGCCCTATAGCAGGTTCGCTCTGGGTCTCAGGTGCGATGCTTCGAGCTGGTGCCCGTTTTCAGGTTGTTTTAATGGGAACTCAAAGGTGGAAGGGTTCCACCAGAAAACCTGCACTTTCAGGAACGTGCCCTTGGGCATCATTAGCCCTCAGGTGTCATGTTATTGTGGGAGAACGTGGGCTCAAAATCACGTCTCTCAACGAAATAAAAAGGGGTCGGGAAGGAAAACCCGCAAGAAACAAAAAGAGGTTTGGTTGGCGCAGCAAACAGTCCCTGAGCACTCCGGTAGTCGTTGCGGATCAAGCATGCTCTTGCCCACAGCCAGTGTGAAACCTGCGGACGCAACACCCAAGGATCAAGGATCTGATGCTGTTTCCGAGTGTTAACATGGGGTCTTGGAAACACAAATCGAAGCCAACTGTACCCATCCAAAGCTTGTCCTTTTGGCCTCCTTTCGGGGAAAAACAACCACATGGGACAGCGAAAATGAGGCCGCCACAGGATGCACTTGCTCAATTGAAATGCAACTGCCTATTCCATCATTTACCGTTGGGGATGTCTGGGTCTTGTCCTGGGCATCTTGGAGGGGATATCTCTCAGTCATGGCCACCTCACAACACGATTCATGGGTCATGGTCCTCTTTCCCGTACCCGCGCACACAAACGCAAACTATACATTTTTTAATCAGAGGGGTCGCTGAACTTCCCCTTTCTGGACGTTTATAGGAGCTTGTGGGCGAGATCCTGAGACCCCTGAACAACCCAGAGCAGCTTTTTGATATCAATCCAAAACTGCTCCTGCCGTTCAACCTAGCAACGAATAGCAACACACACATGATCACACTTCTGAGGCTAAGCATTGTTCCTTAGGGCGTACATGTCAGTCACAGCCCTGTTGAATTCCCTGCAACTGAAACGACATGTGTCTTGAATCTTAGCCGAGTATGTGTCAGCCGCCATGTTCTCCTCATCTGGTAGCTCCGTGCCTGAGCGCTGCCGAGCAAACTGTAAGCGTTTCCAAAAGCTTTAACCACAGGTCTCGTGTAGTTCATATTCTTTTCCTGGCCGCCTGCCTGTTCATCCACGGGCATGGTTCGGTCGGGCAACCAATGTCTGACACTCATAAAGTGTTGTTTCTCTCCTTTCGCGCTGTACAAGGCTGTCAAGACGCACCCGCACGACCCACCGTGAATGGAAAGCATCAAGCAGCTTTGCCATGTTCCCCGGAGCGTCGCGGGCGGTAATGGCCAAACATGATGCTGACACCAAAGCTACCTAGCAGTCCTCACCAACAGCTCCCAGCGGCAATGTTGCCTTCGCGACGCACAAACGCTTTGTTGACAAGCAAACCGAAATCAGGTGACCCAAACCATCCAATATTGAAAAAAACCAAGCGTGCCATGAAAAGCCATTGAAAATCGAGCGCACCATGAAATATGCAAAATTTCAATATTCCATCATTGGTTTTGCTGAAAACCGATATTGCTCTTGGAAACCAAAAACCAAGAGAGGTTTTCCTGAAATTCCAATAGCAATTTACATCCAAGAATGGAAAGCCCAGGAGTTCAAATTAAACTTTACTTGATGAATGAGGTGTGTGCATGGCATATTTCAGCCACATGGCCTTATTTCAGCCAAAGTGCTAATCCCACCTTCCTTCCCCAAATCTCCTCCATGAGATCCAGCCCAGCCAGCAACTCTGGAAGAACACATGGCAGCCAAAGTGCCAAGTGGTTTTCAAAAAGGGCCATGGCTGGACCCAGTAACAGCAGCAGGCTCCAAAGTGATTGGCTACTTGCTACAAAACACAGCAAAACACAACTCACAAAGGCACAAGCAGCTGCACTTCTTTTTCAACCTAGCCTGGTCCATTTCAAGTGCATTGCCACCCTATACTTCTCCAGCATCTTGGAAGAAACTTCATGGTTGGCTGTGCCTCTAACACAGCTGTGGCACAAGGTACTGGCTCTACCGACCAGGTCCTCACCACCATAGCACCAAAAATGCTTAGGGTTGAGGCCCCAAAAGCCTTCAACCAAATGATAATGGTAATGAAATTTGGGAACAACTAACCACATCTTGATTTTGTTCTGGACTGCTGCCTTGGACAGCCAGTTGTAATGGAGCAGAAACTTGTCACTGGCCTCCACCATTTGTAAATGAGATGCTTCAGGAACTACAAGCCCAGAGCTGTGCATGATGTCATACAGCTTGGACAGCTTGCAAATCATGGCCAGCATGTGCCTGCGAACTTCATCAGATGCATCACGGTACTGTCTGGCCAGCTCTGCACACATTGGCACAAGGGCCCTTACATTTGCAGCTTTCAAAAACTTCATTTCAGGATACTCCTGGTGTGGCTTTTTTGGATCACAGAAATTCTTCAGCTCCAAGCTAGTCAACTTGCTTCCATGGGCAGGTTGCACACTCAGGATGTACTCAGCCAGCAAAGCCACAGCAGTGGCTCTTGGCATGTGCTTGAGCTTGCAGTACACCAAATAAAACAATACATTGGCACAGGCATGTGAAGCCACACCCGAATCACTGATGTGAAGCCAATCCAGCAGGTAGGACCTTCTGCTCCAACCTATGATCTTGCAGAGTGGATGGGCTGGCAATGGTGTGGTGGCTGGTTTCTGTTTCCAACTGCTGGCGCCTGAAATCGAACCAGTTCTCAGCAGCAGTTTTGTTTCCTGGGCATAGATGGCAGGGCCTCTCTGTGGCCCAGTGTGGCAAGCCCAAGTCATTCTGCAAATAGTCTATATCACCTTGCACACCCAGCAGGAAAAAGAAAGTGCCATCATCAAAAATTTTCCTCCCAGCCCTTTCTCAAAAACCCACAGCTGCTTCTTTGCCCATCTATGTCCTATCGCTGACCCAAGTCTCTCATATGTAGGACATACACTTGCCATTGAAGATTCCAAACTGCATTGTCCAGCTTGTTGAGCACATACATGAGGTGGTCCTGAGTGGTCTGTGGTGTAGAACTCACTGCCACATCAGCCCATGCCCTGGAGCAATAGCAGCACCTGTACCCTTCTGGCAGCCACACCCAGCTTCGACCACTTGGGCCACACTGGACAGAGTCACACACCAAGTAGATCTGCTGTCCATCCATGGTGGGCTGGCACACAATGCTACAAACAAGGGCTCCAGCTAGCACAAACTGCTCAGGAGCCAAAGGCAACATGCTATATATGTTCAACATGCCTGCATGCCAGAATCCACTCAATCTCTTTAGCTCTCATTTGCTGTTCATGTGGATGCAGCTGCCAATGTATTTTGCCATTGCCTTTTGCCATGTACCATGCAAAACTTGATCAATGCATGGCCTGCATCTCACCCAGCTGCTTGCAGCAGTAGTCCTTCATGCTTGCCACCTCCACCTGCCTCATCTGCAGCAGCTCCTCAGCGTGAGCCACCTCCTCTTTCTTCAGCCCACAGGCCTTGGCAGCTTCTTGCAATTCCTCAGCCATTTGCTCCATTTCTGAAGTGTTGGCAAGCTGCTTCATCTCACTGGCCTCATTCTGATCTGCCTTCTCTTCATTCCATTTGGCCCAGTCCTCTGCAGACCACTTCTTTTTCCATGTGTCCTTTGAGCCCCTTAGTCCGGCTCATGCCCTGGTTTGGCTTCTCCTTTTCCTTCTGGAGCACCATGGTAGTGGTGCTGGATCACACCACAGGCAAGCTGCCTGCCTCATCCAGCCACTCAGGGAAGCTCATGTAACCTGGTCAAGAAACACATGTGTACAAAATTGCCCCCCCAAGCATGCCATCAAAGCTCCACATGGACAATTGCCCACACACACACATGCTGGCTCAAAGTCACAAAACACAGTGCCATTTGATTAACATTGCAAAACCCAATTGCATGGCAAGGAGCTATTTGCGTCATCCTCAGCATAGGCGCCCCTCAAGGCTGTCCTCAACCTCCTGGCCCCCTTGCCATGGTTCATGCCATAGGGCTGGGTGTAGTTGTAGCCCTTGTTCTTGCCCTTGCCCTTGCCATAGGGCCATGGCTCCTCCTCCCATAGATTGGCATAGCCCTTGTTCCAAGCCATGGCTGATTCCCGGAAGGCTTGGAACTCTACAATCTCACTGTACATGGCTGCAAGGACAACTGACTGACAATCCAACATACCAGGCCAATAGGCAGGCATTTTTCAGCCTTCCCAGCAAGGCCCCAATACGTGCTTGCTAATTGTCAGGCATGTTTCAGCCCTTCCATTAGGCATATCTCAGCCTATTTTGTTGCATGTTCAGTATCCTGTAAGAAACATACTGCAGCTTGCTTTAGGCATTTTGCAGCCTTCTTCGAAGCATTCTCCCGCCTTTTTCTTTCTGCTTTTTTCCAGTTTGCAGGCTGCTTAAGTTTTTCTTCAAGCATTTTCCAGCCTTTTCTCAGGCATATTCCAGCCTTTTTTCTTAGGCTTGTTCCAGCCTGCTAGGAAGCATGCATGCAGCAACAGCAGGCAAGAGTCATTTTTCTAACTTGTCAAGTCTCTGGCACGAAGGTGCAGAAAGGCATTGTTTTCACAATAGCCAGCCCCCCCAATTGAAATGCAAAATGCATTCCCAGCTGTTTCTTGCACCCACTAGCTATGCTAGGCAAGCAAAGCATCCCTCAAAGAGCAGGCTGTCTCCTTGTCGTACTTGGCAACATCTTCCATGGTGCACTTGATCTTGGTGATGATCTTCAGGTGGGACTTGCTCTGCTTCTCATGGATGCAAACCAAGTGCTTCCTCTTGCAACCTTCCAGCACTTGCAGGCTTTGGCCTTTGTGAGATAGATCTTGGGGTAGCCTTTTCCTTTTCCTCCCCTATCATGGCCTCCAGCTTCTTCTGCGCAAACCACAGGGCTGGGATCTGCCTTGTCACTGCTGCGCTTGCCCTTTCCCAATTTTGTTTTGGCTTCAGGAGAAAGTTTTTCTTTGCCATTGGGGACTTCACTTTCTTGGCAGGCACAGGGCTGCATGCCAGTGCTTCAAAGTCCAAACCCATAGCAGACTCAGCGCCGCTGCTTGGCTCTGTGCCAAGAGTGCTGGTGCTTGTCCCTTTGTAAGGCAAATCTTGGACCTTACCTGCAAGCTTTTCTAGCTGCTCCTTCTCTTGCTCTGTCAAAGTGGCCTGAGCTTGCCTCATCCTCACCTTGCTGTTTTTGATCCTTCTGAGGTGGGCCATCACAACAAGGATCCTGCCTGCAACCCACCCTGCCCACCTGTCCAAGGACATGCCCCTGTCACACAGGCCTGGCAAGTGGTGGTTGGTCTCCTTGACTGCCTCCTTCAGGTCACCATAGTTGAACAAGCCACTCTTGCTGACACCCAGCAAGGCAATGATCATTGCCTCCAATGCTAGCAAGCCAGCACCCTTCACAGCATGACAAGAACACACCCTTGTAGCAACCAAAGCTGAAGGCTTTGGAAATGCCCTCTTTCTTGCTGTGCTCAATGAGGCTGCTGGTGAGCAAGGCTTTGCTGCAACTTGGGGTAGGCAACCTTTTCACAGCCTTTTTCTTCACTTGGTGCTTCTGGCTGACACCCAACTTCCCCATGGCTGGTGGCAGTCAGGAATGAGGAAACCTTGAGCCTTGCACAAATGGCATGCATATGGCCAAGCTGCACATGGCTCCAAAAAGCAAAACGAAACAAATAATTCATTCGCATGTGTATTGACCTGGGCTGGAATCTGTGTTGGCAGGCATATCTCAGCCTTTCAGTCTGTTGGACTGTGGCATGTTGCAGCCATTGAAAGTTGTTGTTTCCAGAAGTTAAAATCAATATCGAAAATCTGGTTTTTCAATATTGCACTGGCTTCTTTTTCGATAGCAAAACTACTAAGGCTATTAAGTTGTGACTGTCATTTTTTTGAAATTCAATCGTGCAGTTTTGAAAATCTACCTGCAAACCGAGATTTCGAGCGCACCATGAAAATCACAGAATTTCATGAACAAGAACGGTTTTTTTCAATAGTCGATGGTTTGGGGATGCCTGGTTCAATCGCACGCGCGCGAACAACTGAGAGCCAGCCCCTCTACAACGCGCCCCGGTGGCTTCTCCAAGTGTGACGCTCGAAGCAGGGCAGGCGAACCTGCTTCGACTTGAAGAAGCCCGCTTGAATCGCTTTGCGCCCAAGACAGCTCTCATGGAGCTCTCGAAAACAAGTTTGCTTGCAGGCCCTCGCGCCACTCAGCCACAAACTGCCGCAGGCGCAACGGGAGCCAGCCAGGGCCAAAGGCCGATGCATCTCTCGCGTGGGGGCTTACGCCCGCGCAGGTTAGCGTACTTCGTCAATCACAGGAGCAGCACCGCTAGCGAAGGAACTCCACCGAACCCATCTGCTTGCGTGGCCTTGACCTCGCAAAGGGGAGCGGCGTGCTGTGCTGCACGGATTCTGAGGAACGATGAATTCAAAACGCAGTGCGCTCTCTCGGCAGGATAGACTTTTGAGAATGCAATTTGGACTGGATGAGGCCACCCGAAGGCACGACAATTGCCATGAAGCCTAAAGTTTGCCAGTCGAACGCTTGAACCCCAGGCAGGCCAAATAAACCGTGGCCTGGCCACATGAGTTTTACCCTGAATGGCATTGTCTTCAGCGTAAGCACACATGCAAAAGCTAGGAACCCGCACAAATTGATATTTCCGCGGTTCCCGAGAGCCCCTCATCTCATTTAGCCGAGTCGATGGGATTCCAAAGGCGGTAGTTATTACGGGGTGTTATAGAATTAACGCAACAGCCAAATTAGGTGGAGGAGTGGACCTTCCCATTGCCCAATGTTAAGTTTGGGTTCGGTTAAGTTGCTTAATCTTTTGCACGATCGCATGCGATAAGTCATACATCATGCCATAAATCATCAAATATTTTACCTTCGACCAAATCGATGAATTGCTTAATGCCACAGAACAATCCAGCCACATGATCAACCTTCAATTTACTGTGAGCAATAGGCCACTGCCATGTGCAGGAACCAACATCCAAAACATCACAACAGGAGTTAAATAGTTTATGTGTTTGTTGCTTCTAGTCGGCATGTTGTGTTTTTGGGGGGCAAAACCACAAACAGTCTTTCACGGCCAAAAACGGTGTTTCATGCTAATTTCACGGTAGTGTCACGCTACTTTCAGGACTGTCCATACTAGAGCCCAGCAAGGTATTTGCAATCACGAGGATATCGTCGCAATATGTTCAGAAGGATAGCTTCTGCAGATTGTGCAGCCCTCAAATAACGAGATTGAAATCTTCGGCTATGCGCAGCAAATTGCTTTGAGCTATCTTTTTTGTGATGCAAACTTGGGAATGCTCAGTTACTCGATACCTTCCAGATATTGGACTTCAAAGGTCGGTTCAGCTGTAACAGTACTAATTGCACTATAAACTTGATGTTGTAAAGAAAGCATATCTTTAAACACTTGACTCGCAGCGCTGCCCCAGAACCCTCAATGTCATAGCCAAAGCGACTGCCTTGAGGCCAAAGAGCAATTTTGTTGGCAGGAGGGCTGTAAAAACAATGCTATATTACGCAAATGGCTGTTACTGGCCAAAAACGGTCGTTCCGAGAGACCATTAAAAAAGCAGTCGAGGACTTCCAGGCGAGTGATATGCAAAAGAGCAATCTCACCCTCGTTGCAAAGTATCAGAAACAATGGACCAAACTGGAACACTAAGTTTCGCCAAATTGACTTTGCGCATGGAGAAACTCTGCTTTCAATCAGCTGGCTCCTTCATATCGCTGGGTCATTCCGCTTTCAGAAAGCCAACCTGAGAGAAGCTCTGGGACGCCCTGCAGGAAGGAAGCTCACAGCTCCCGATGCGGATTTGCAGGAGCCCAAAAAAAAGAGCAAGCAGGATACAACTATGGCTATCAATCACTTCCTATATGGAATGCAACCTTCGGCCTCACTATTGCGTTCGTGCCAGGCTCCTTCGGCATTCTTCTCCTTTGTCGTTTTGGCCTTGAAGCTTTCTCAACCGCTGGGTCTTCGGTCACAACCATCTTCCATAATACAGCTCTTGCAAGGCTCAGCTATAACACGGCTTCGCACGTCAGTGCTTCCAACAATTCGGAAACGTGAAAATGAGGTGTCTGCAGAGAAGAAGACAGACCCATATTCCCCCCCCCCCCCACGCCCAAAAGCCGAGGTGACGCGGCAAATGAGGGATGAAACGCACCGTGATTGCCCGAGCAATAACAGCCACTTTTCAAAATGTATCATGGCACCCCACATCAGCCAACAACTGAATCGAGGGCACTGAAAAGAAACTGGCTTATAACCTCAATTTAAACAGCTTGCTGGCGCGGTTTCAGAGCGCTTCTGAGTGCTGAGCATATTTGTGTGCTTGGGCGACTTGAGCTTCTCGATCTGCGTATGCGAGCACTTGTGCTTGATATCCAATGTACAAGCGTACTAGAATGCTCAACTGCTAATTGGCGACATCTATGCATGAGGGAGCTAGTTCTGTTCCTGGATTAGGACTCACTTCCTCAGCGGCAAAGCACTGCAACAGCCTGACCGGGACAAACCGCTGGGCTCACAAGACTGCACAGGAACAAATCTAAGGGGAATCAAGACCTTGGCTGCCCTGTTTCGGAACGTCTTAGCAAGACGCGATACATGAATGAGGCGCAGGAAGCTGTCCAACACGTTCCTGACAAAGAGAAAGGAGGGCCAATCGTCAATGGGCCACTGGTCCTTGCCAAGGTTGAGCTTGTCTTTACGCCAATTCAGGAATTAATGTGATTGTCATCCAAGTAGCTTTGTCAACGCTCCATCAATTGGTTCTCTATCTCCATTCCGCCCTTGGCCTTGTGTCCATTGTGTTTGCTTTTCCGCAGCCTTTTTTGCCCGTGCTCGGCATGCGGCAGAATAGTAGGCCACGGCAAGCGCATTCTCCAGCGACTCGGAAGGTCTCGTGTCTGCTTCGCGGCGAAACGAGGACGGGAAGTCCCAGCTGCAGCCCACTGCCGCGAGCACCTGAGCGCGAGCAAGCCGGAGATGCTGGTGGCAGCCTGCTCTTCGGAAGATGCTCAAAGAGAAACCCAAAACCCAAACGACTGTCCAGCAATACAAAGAGACAAACACGCCTTGCATGAGCCTTCAAAAGAGCGATTAAGTTAAAACAGCGTCTGATCCAAAAGCAGCGCAAGGCCAAAGTGCGGAAATTGGTCTTCAAGTGCTCAAGGGTAACTTCTCCCTCCAAGTGGTGTGAACAAATGTCATCCAAGCTTGACAACAGACTTCTGCAAGTGGTTTGCTGTACTCACTTGCCCGAAGATGTTGGGGTTTGGCTGAAAAGTGGCTATTGGGGGGAAGCCAACAAGTGAGAAACAAGCAAACACGGGTCTCAGGTCTCATCCAAGTTGCCCGCAAGAGCTCTGCTGGCGGCCGGCTCTCACAGCACATGCCTGGCCTGGAGCTGCAAAAGGCATAAGCCCTAGGATGATGAAGCGCATGCCGCATATGTCACAAAGCCCGTGCGGATTCCAGGAAATCCAAACAGAAACCAGGCATTTCGGGGGGCCCCATTTGGAGCGTAGCCCTAGTGTCGTTGTCTCATGCGCGTGGCCTGTTCAGACACTTTCCCACGCATTGGATATGCATGAAGACTCATGGCTTCAGCTGGCGCAAAGGCAGGCAATCAACTCACGGACTTGTAGTGGTCAAACAAATGGGTTCACTTCTCGGCTTCTCTTTAAACCACCCCAGAAAAAGGGACGCCTCTGCAGCGACAGCTTCATCAGGTGGCACCAGGGCCGCGCCAGCCCGAAAATGGCCCGGGCGCGGAGGTTGGCGCGCTGGTTCCCGAAGCGGCCTTCGCAGATGTCGGTGGAACTCGGACTTCAAACCCAGCTAAATTGTTTGAGCGTCTCTTTTTCTAGGGCAACATCTCAAAATTGCCATTTTCCGGTTATTTAAAAGCAACAAAACCAAGGTACACGCCAAAGGACACGCTCATGTTTGCTTGCAGGGGAACATGAAGGACACCCAAAAGGCAAAAGGGCATTTAGGCTGCCTCCCTATGTGTTTCTCGTGCAGTCTCTGAGCTGACCCAACATATGGCAAGCGCTGCAAGTCACGTGTAAAAGATTCCCTGGAATAGACAAATCCAACTATAGAGACATGCCAGGGGTCAACAGTACCCGTGTCAATGGCAAATACAGAGCCTTTGACTTTTGCGGATCTAGACTGGAACCACATCTCTTCTGAGACTAGCCGTAAAGGCCGAAGATGTCAGGTTTCCCGAAAAGATCCTCACTAAAAAGTACCCAGTCCAGAAAGCCTGAGCAACGGCAGTAAATTTCCAGTTCAAGCATCAGCAGGATCCGAGAAAGGCTTCTTGTGGATTCACATGGGGGTTGTCCTATATTCCTTTGCCCGGGATTGGGCCCTTGGGCCGCACTTGCGCGGACTTGCGCGCGTACAGTGGCGCAGAAACTCGTTTTCGTCGACCTCGGTTTGCAAAGTTTTCGTGTGGATTGCGCGCGAGATTGTCTAAGCAGTGTGTTTGTCGTTCAAGACAGCAACCCACAAAGACTCTTCCCGCTGAGGTCGCTCCCGGCAATTCAATGCAAGCAACATACCCTTGACTCAACAGAAAGGATAGCAGGCTCTGCCACACAGCTTGGACACAGCCTGAAAGAAGGAAAGTGCATGTTGCGGGTGCCTATCCATTGCTTCAACCGCGCCGCTAAAGACATCCGAGACAGCATGGCTAGATGTCTTGCTGGGGCTTCTCGTGCTTGCGCGCAACTTGCGCGCGGCTTGGGCGCGGCTTGCGCGGATTTTGTCGTGTTAGTTGCTGATTGTGGAAGTCATGACCGCAGAAGCTTTGGCTTCGTTTGGCGTCTGACTGAAGAAAACACCGCACCTTTGCAAACAAGCTTGTGACCTACACATGACCCAAGCAACATTCGAAAAGGACAAGTACAGCAAGAAGATATCACCTCCTTTCATGAAGCTAGGCAACATCAGTACATGAAACCCTTCAAAACTGTAACCTTGCGCGTCCCTTGGGCCGCACTTGCGCGCCTTGCGCGCGCACAGCTTTTGACAACTTTTACTTCTCCCCGTTCGGCGAGAATTAAAACCGAAGACTGGGGTTTTAGGACGGCCCTCACATGGAAGCAAAACCAACAGATGGCAACGTTCAGTCATTTCCTGGTTCCCTTGCAATGCCCAACATACATGGCTTGGTTCACAGGTTAACTTTTCGAAAGGCGCTTGATGTTAACCCAGGATGCATCAACCTGCCGAATCAGTTTGCAGGGGGATGTTCCCCCAACAAGTCGTCCAGGATGTCCTCTAAAATGGGACAACCCGCCCATTAACCAACCAAGGGTGCGTGTGTGTGTGAGGGTGTGTGTGAGGGTGTGTGTGTGTGTGTTTGTTTGCTTGCTTGTTTGTTTGATTGTTTTTGTTTGTTGTACCCTTTGCAGCTCGTTTTGAAAGGGAAGCCAGAAGGGACACCCACCACAAAAAAAACTCGCCTTAAGAGGCTCGAAAAGGAGATGTTTAAAGCCACAGAAAAACAGGAACCCCATGGAACCTGCCATTTCTGGGCTCCAACCACCCCGATTTCACGCAAAGCGACGTTTTCCTACGCGGGTGCAGCTCACGCCAAGGGGCGGTCACCCCACACAGGGAAGCCGAGGAGGTGCAAGTGCCTGCGGCCCGTAAGAAATGTCTCAGGTGGGAGGGTACCCGGAAGATCAGGTTCCTCTTGGAGGGACCCCCTGTCAGGTGCCATGGTAGTGGAAGATAGGGTAACTTACCGGAAATTCTACAGGGAAACAACTCATTTAGGTTGTTCTGCGGCTGTTTCCACAAGATTTTCCTGCAAGTTAACCCTTTGAATGTAAGCCATAGGATGGGCCTGACACTGTGTGCACCAACCTGGGGCTGCTTGTTGTGAAGAAAAGCGCCGGACCCTTTGAGTTCCTGAAGGAAGGCGCAAGTACCCTTGAGGCTTAGCAAGCAGAAAAAAGGCCATCCTCCCAACGACGGGAATCTTCAGCATGGGTCCCCGGTCGAAAACCCAGGCCCCATTCGCAAGGTCGCTACCAATGGCCAAGAGCGATGCCAACGCAAGCGGTGAGACATGCCCTGCGGAGCTCTGATGGACGGCTTGGATTTATTCATACGGCGCCTAACGATTTGGAGCTGCTCATTTGGAAGCTGGCAGGCTGTTTTTCTGTGAGCTTCCCGAAACGCACCTTCCATGGTTGAGACCAAAATTTTCGAAGGAAAACCAGCGAGATTCACCACTTGTGCATTCCGTCAAGTCAAGCTTCGGTGTTTGATAGAAGTCTGCAGACTGCACCTTTCCTTTCCTTTGCGAGCTCCGAGTCTGGCATAGACGCAGCTAATGCTTGAATTAGGGCTAGAGGAAAATAAAAGTCTGCAGACTGCACCACGCCATTCCAACGCTAGAGGAAAACCCAGCTACAACTCTAGAGTCCAGCATTCAACGGATGCCATGATTTGAGCCTACCCTTTGCAAACCGCGGGTCAGTCAACACAGCAGCAGCCATCCAACAATGGAATTAGAATCAAATCATGCGCCTGCTTGCGCAAAGCTTCAAACGCATTGTTTCCAGCAAAGGAACAACGAACACCCATTGAGGGGGGTTGTCAAAACTATGGCCCCTTTTCGGTATCCCCTTTCAAAGGCGGCGCATAGCGGCGTAGCGGCGGGGTCCAGATATTGACGAGAGCGGCGCGAGTGGCGCCTGCACACCTGCGCCTTCAGCTCATCCCCCTCCACAGTAGCTCGCAGCAATGAGCCTCGGCCGTTACGTGGGCTTTGGCTCAAAGTGGGAAAGTCCTTACTGCCTTACTCCCTAACTTTCGCGAACGGCAAATGCTGTTTACTTGTTGAGACACAGGGGTGTTCCCTAAAAATAGACCCCTACCTTAAGGGGACGTAAACTTGAGGTCCCCCAGTTCTATATGTGTGTGTGTGCTCGCAAAGGCCTGCATGGAAGAGAGGCCAATGCCCTGAGAGGAGTAAACTACGCGTAAAACCACGGACTGCGTCTGCTTCTGTCGCAGCATCTTTGCAACTCGTTCGTCCCTCTTCCATCCACTGTCTCCATTGCGTGGCCTTTGAGGCTCATGACATATTAAGATTAAGACTAAAAGCTAAGGAACATAATGATACAAAGAGACTGTAAATCCAGATATTTGTAAAGTCTGGTCTCTTGTTCTTTCATCTCTTATCTCAATCTATCCTCATCCCTCACTCCCTTCAACCGCTACAGCGTAATTAGAAGAGTGGGAGTGAGGGAATGATAAGAGCTGGAAAACAACCATTCTCCTCCAAGCCCCTATTCAAGGAAAGAAGCATTGAATGCACCTGGCCTCCGTGAACGTACACCAGCGAGATGTAAAGCAACCACAGCTGTTGGTGTTCTTCGAAGTTTTGATGGCATTTGGAAGTGGATTTCCAGGAAACCCCCCAGGAAGCTGCCAGCCCTGAAGCTCCCGGCATCAGATCCATGCTGCCAGCCGGTCTTTGGACCGTACGTGACTTGTGCAGCTGTTGCGTACGTTTTAGAAAACACGGCTTGAACAAAAAGGTCGTCAGCATGGAAAGAAGCGTTTCTGCCACGATGGTTGTGAGGGCTGGCCACGCAGTATGCGCAAACAACGGATCTAGTGGCATACCAATAACACGCCAACAAGCTTAAGCAGGATGGGCTTGGAAGGCCAAGTTAAGTACCTGCATGTACCTGCTAACGCTGGCCTGCCTGTCCCACCTCTCTGTTGATCTTGGAATAACTCCCGCCTCTCCGTTCGTATTCCAGCACTTATCTCCTTTCAACTAGGATTTACTCCGGTTTTGAGGGTCCGGAAGTCCTGGAACTAGAACAAAAGGGATCTGTCAACACCAGGAATCACCTTAGCTGGTGGATGGCTCCCTCCCGCCTGTTCAATAGGCCCTTTCTTGATTCACAATCGCTCAAACATTCCCAACCTTTTCGCAATGCCTGATCATACTTTTCATTGGTCATATCGGTCAAATGCAGAATGGAGCCGATGCCCCTTCGTGAATGAGTCCCGAGCTCGTCATTCAGCCCAGGTGCAATGTCAGGGTAGCTTACACAACGGGTGCGAAAAGTCCAAACACAGAAATGTTTGGGGTTCCTTCTTACCTTGAACTTCCACCCTCAAAATGCATCCCTTTGGCTGATCCACGACAGACCAAAAGGAACATCAAGAAGAGATCCTGCCTGTTCGTTGCTTAACACCAAGGTCTGTTCCTTGAGCATCAAACACCTAGAGTTCAACTCGAGCATCCCGGACACGATACCTTTTTTGGGAGAAAAACAAAAAGCGCATACGAGGAACAGTCCTCGCCCTCCCACAGCAGCTCCAGCTTTGTGAGGGCATCCTCCTTGGGCTTGCCCCGCGCCGGCCGCAGGGCCAGGTTCACCTGACTCACCTGAATTCACACCCACAGGGACCCATGGGATCTCGCACAGGTCCGTCTCCAAAAGGAACCCGCGTGGAAAAAAACAATGAAACGTTTGCCTGTTGACTCCCTTTCCAGAGAAAAAAAGGGCAGTCACCCTGAAAGAGGCATCGATGTCTTCATGACTAGGGGCTATCTTTCGTTCCGAACATGAGGTGGGCTAGAAGGCAAACACTGTTGTCCGTTTGCTGCCCGATTAGGTGGAGCAGGGTTTCTACCTCCAAAGGAATCATCTAGACGTCTCCTTAGCCCTAGTTGTTGTCGGAAGAGGTGGCTCTGGACGAATGACCCGAAGCAGGCATGCTTTGACAAAGGACGAAGACTGCCACAATCAGGATATGCCTTACCAACTAGAGCAACTGCAAAGACACATACTCTGGTTTGCACCCAAAACAGTGGATTATTGTCCTTCAAATAGTATACGGTTGTTATTCGCACTGCCTTGGCAACACACATGAGCAGCACGCAAACCCATTCACTTTTGCTTCCACCGATTCAGCTACTCACGGATCTTTACATGGGTCCTCTCTTGTCCTTCAATGTCACGTCTGAAAGTTTTAACAGAATGGCCAGCACTGCTTGTATGTTCCGGTGGTCGTTCAGTGAACACGCCCTTGAAGGCCAACATAACTTTTCCGGGCTCAATGCAAAATGCGGTTCAAGGACTAGGCTGCTTCGACTTGGCTGGGGGTATCACAATTTGGTTGTCTTCCTGTTCAGCCAGCCCAAGAAATGGGAGGCCCGAAACAGTATACGTTGTTCATCATCAAGGTATCGGCCCACACCGTCCCAGCCAAATGATCCGTCGCCCGATACAGGAACATCTGGCTCCATGGACAACAATACAAGGAAGAAGTCATGGCTGCTTCATTCGGGAAATTGTCCCAACCAGAAGGGAATCCTGGGTGAACTGTTTGCTGCTTTACTCCCCAGTTTTCTGTCACCAGAAGCCTCGAGGAAGCATCCACGTAAACCAACTTGTGAAAAAGAACTTTGGTATGTCGATGTTCAAAGGGAACCCCCCTCAAAAAATGGAAAAACATTGGCACCAGTGGTAAACCCCCCTCAAGACAAGACGAAGAGCACCAGCGGCGGTCTGGCTCCAGCCGCCCGCTCGATTCCGAGGCGCTCTTTTGGGGCAGCCCGCCACCAGCACGGCGTAGTCCCGCCGCACCCAGCGCCTTTGAGGCGCGTCGAGCGGCTCTGAGGCGTAGACGGCGGGGCCGCTGATGTCGATCTCCGGGGCGACCAGCAAATGCTCCTAGCAGCCCCAACCGGTAAGGGCACCCAAGGGAAAACCTTTAGGTTGACTGGGCGTCCCCAAGCGGTGGGAAGGGGAACCAAGGGAAACCAGTTCAGATTGCACTGCGATCGACTGCCGAGCTGGTATGGTGGTCCTTCGGAAATGAAGGCGCACTATGGTTGGTCTACCAGTGCTTCTTGCCCCTTGACAAGTACCCCAACAAAAGAAATCAAGCTCTTGAACAAGCAAGCGAAAAAGGAAGATTCCTTGCATCTAGAAGCCAAGATTTTGGATCGCCTGAGCACTTGCTGGCAAGAAAACTCATAAAATCATAAAGTAGACACACTAACTAATAGTGAAGTGCAGTGACAATGAACATACATGGACATGGTCCGCATGTGGGAAATGGTGGCCAACGTACTTGTCAACCGAGCTGACGCAAACCCATTGCCGAGACTCTGCGTCGACCTTCACAGCCGTCCCACGTTCATTGCGGTGGCGGTTGTCTTCCCACGCCAGCTTCCCTGCAGGCTTCTCGATGACCAGAATTGTGTCATCTCGAAACCTAGGCAAAGCGAGTTGAGCCTCTCGGCATTGCATACCAACCATCCAGCATGCGCTTTGTACTAAGTTGCCTGCCCAAAGGACCTGGAAATTTATGAACAAGTCGCAACAATAAAAAACGAACCGGTTGACGGCCAAATGCCAGCGGTTTCATGGGGTTGTCGCAAGGACAAAACAGCATTAGCTTACATGACGACGTTAGCACGACAAGTCAGCCCTCTTCTGGGCACTCATGGAGTGGTCTCTACAATGCATCCCCCAAAAAAAAGCAAGATCTGGTTCCTTAGCTCGTTTAATTAGTGGGAGAGCCCCACCAGAAGAATGGTTGGCTTTCCTTGGCTCGTTTCCTTTTTTGCCCCAGCTGCGTGGCTGCTTCAGCCAAGAGACACCGTGGACTGCTGCGTCTGCGTGGGCTCGCCAGGTTCGATGGCCACGAGCTGGACTGCAAAGAGCACTGCCTGGCACTTGTACCTCGAGAGGTGCGCCAACCTACGCGTTCGCGTTCGTCTTTCCTTTACTTTTTTACTTTTTTTCTGGGTCGCCTTTTTGCATCTCAACCCACAAATTCTCCACTTGAGACCCAAGCTGGGGGATACGCTGGATGGAGCCCATGTGAAGGCCAAATGCCGGCGTGGCGCTCAAATCCTGGGTACCCCATGCAGTGCAGCGTGTCCCCCACGTGCAGCTCATTCACAACGACCTGTCAGGTCATATGTTCTGAAAGGTACGCCATCCGTAGACTCAGCATTACATCATGTATCAGCGATTGTCTAAACCCCTCAGGTGGGTCCTGGTCCTGGTTCTCTATTGATTAATGGGGCCAATGACCATCCCTACCAACCTCGCTGAAAGCAACCTGCACTCTGGGCCAGGTCAGAGTTTTACTGGTGAGGTCACTGTTTGTCCCCCCCTGATATTGCACACCCGGTCAAGTTCTGTGGACAAGGCCAAAGCGCCTGCACCAAGACTAGGGATAACTTCACAGGGTCGCTCCGATCGTGGGACACATAAAGCACAATGGTCTGCGCAACACGAATTGAAAACCAAAGGCTAGGTGACCAACCCTTGGTTCCTTGCTTCTGGTAAACTTGTACTGGTTCTCCAAGTGGTAGGCAAAAGGAAAACGAACCAGCTTCCGATCCTGATACCTGCTAGAAGTGATCAAAATGACGAGCTCAGACTGCCATCAGGTTGGCCCAGCTCTGAAGCAGCGCTCCTGCCTGAAAGGCAGCCCCAAGCCGTTGCTCCTCAAAATCTGCGTCGGAAGCTCACCACGAAAAAGCGTTGCAACGTTTCCAATTCCAACACGGGACAAAAGGGGCCACTGGGGCCAACAAGTTTCTATGATTTCTATGGGCACTGCTGAGTTGGTGAGTGAATGACTCGGCATCCAGGCAGGGTCAGCCAAAGGCTCGTAGATGGAGCCCTGATCCCATGTTGGATCCCTCATAAGACGTGACGGGAAACCAATGCAAGCTTCTACACTTGCTGTGCAGTTGGTTTGCTTGCGATGTTTAGGTGCTAGTGACAAACACAACCATCTGCTTATTCCTCCAACAGGACTCAGGGTGGCTGATGAGGGTCTAATTCTCCCAAGCCACTAAACAGACCTCAGGCGTTGGTGACTCACGGGGACAACCTGTC
Source organism: Effrenium voratum (assembly GCA_963377175.1). Lineage (NCBI taxonomy): Eukaryota > Dinophyceae > Suessiales > Symbiodiniaceae > Effrenium > Effrenium voratum. The sequence goes on along the minus strand of CAUJNA010000535.1, from coordinate 806,895 downwards.
AACCTGCTCAACAATGAACCGACCAGTCAAGGGCACCACTGCGGTCACATGCGTTCACTTGCCCTCTCTTTTCCTCACACAAATCAGAGTCTGTTGCTGGTTAGTTTTGCAGGCAGACCCAGCTTGCAACAAAGCCAAGAGCGTTGTGTCTCCTTTGGGCTTGAAGGGAAGCACCCGCCCTAGAAAAGGCGCGGTTCGAGTTGATTGATTTCACAAAAAATCCCCCAGTTGGAGGCCACTGGATCGCTGTCCTTGCACATGACCTTCGCAGCGGCACACTCTGCGAAGAGCACATGGCCCATGCGGACCCTGCCCATCACGCGGGACTGGAAAGGCACAAGGCGGTCCAAGTGCACGTCGAGGCCGGGGGTGGGAGTCAGAGCCTGAAAAGCCAGGCAAAGGCCATAAGGTGCATCCACCTGTTTGAAGTTAGCTTGAACCACTTCAGTTAAACATCCTTTAGCTCTGCCATTCGATATAATAGCCCTGCTTTCACTGGCTTGAGCAAGCCTTCCACATGCTCCATGAGCCAGTGCTTTCAGTGAACAGGTAGCCAGGGATATCTTCCGTTGGCATGGAAATCGTGCCTTCCGGTCACCTACCAATGAGAAACTGGATTCGTTGGGTGGAGAACCAACATGGAAACAACTACAAGGACAAGGACTCTGGACGACAAGCATCATTTGTCAAGTTCAGAAGAGAAACATGATGGCGTTCACGTCAGCAAAGGGATGCCCTAGAGTGGCAATTCTTAATTATCCGTTTCAAGGTGAGCCACCTATTAGACCTATGGAAGTTGCTCATTCACAGGTCAACCATGATTACTACCAAGTCCGGCAAACAGCTCTTTTATTTGGCACAAGGAAACTGTATCAAGAACAACCTTTGCATCAAGTTCGGTCTAGGCAAACAACGATAATTCACACACCTAAAACAAGGTGAGGTCACTATCTGCCCGGAGTAGGTGTCAGTTGGTCTTGTCCAAACTTGCTGAGGCCCCCCCCAAACAAAAACGGCTATTGTCCTTTTGGTTTCCCTTTCAGACAAAAAAAAGCAAAAAAACGAAGAGGTATCAACCAACCCACCCCCGTGGCATGGCCCGGGTTGCTCCCATTCTGCACATGGTAGAGCCTTGGCCCCCAGTAAAGGAAACCCTGGGAAACCACTGAGTCACTGGAAGCCGAACGAAACCACTGGAAACAAAGCGAAACCAAAGGAACCCACTGGAAAGCAATGGGAAACAATCGAAACACCGGGAAAGCAACGGCAACCAAAGATATTCTTCCAGCCTGGTGGTTTGATCCATCCTTTCGGCAACTTTTCGCCTTCAGGTCCTCCAACAGCTCCTCCTCGCCCCTCTGAGGCAGCAGTGCTCTGGGCGTGAAGGTCGCCGACAGCAGCCCGAGGCTGTGCCAGTGCTGGAGGGTGATGATGCCCCTTGCAGCGCTGCCGGCCTCAAAAAAAAGAAAGGAAAAAACTTGGGCTGATTTGAAGGCTTTTCCGTTTTCCGGGCTTGTGGCCTCTGTTTTCTTTTTACCAAATGCAGGGAGACAGCTGTGGCATCTGTTTTATCGACAGGGAAACACGCCCAGAGAGGCGGGATTCCAATGAGAATCTCGCGCTTTGCTAGAGAATGTTTTTCTTGCAAATAACGGGGAAGGCTTGCTTGGGCGGTTGATCCGGCGTTCGTGGCTGGGTCGCAGGAGGGTGACTAAAGGCCGCTCGAGCCTCAACCTGGACAAACAAAACAGAAGGAAACCAACCATTCTGTGATGTCCTTCCCCTATTTGGCGACACACGATTTGAAACTCTGCAACTGCATGAATCGTGGCCTTCTTCTTTCAAACCGAAGACAAAGGCTCAGCCCTGTGTCCAGGCACAGGGTCCTTCGGAAATCGAGAAAGTAAACCTTCGGAAGCAGGCGCATCCAAACGAAGGCATTTCAGGGGTCAACATTGTTGCGAGTGACAAAACAACTCGTTCTTTGCAAGTGCGATTCGTTTAATCCGTCATGCTCAGCGCTTTGCGTGAAACCCTTCTAGACTCCTCTGCCACTAAGCCACTGGCACTTCCACCTGCGTCGCCTGCGCTACCGGCAGCGGACCCTCCCACTTCAGGAACAAGAAGAGCGGAGGATCAGTGGGCCAGCCCTCCTGGCACCAAACAGAGCTCCAAAAATTTAGTTCAGCAAATCATCATGTAAATCCGCCCCAAATGGACCCAAACCTCAAACTCAGCTTATAACATCATACTAGGTGTAGGTGCAGTTGGAAACAGTGTCAAGCAACTTTCTCGCGGGAATGATAGTTGGTCTAATATGTGTTTCTTCCAAGCCGCGTCAGGCAAAAATGTACTAAAGAGACCACCTTTCGTACCCCGCGCTTTACTCATTGTCATCTTTGCTGTTACAAACCAAATAATGTAACGGCGCTGCCCTCTGAAGATAGATTCAAGGCAGCCATCAACAAACCGCACTGCGTTCGATTCTCTTCCAACTGCCAGGATTGCACGAAGGGCAAAGATCGCCGTGCGTCCTGTGTCTGCCATGTTGGCTTCTTGTCGCCTTCGAGCACACGCACTGCCTAGGTGCAATGAAACTCAGTCTAGGTCCTCCAGTGAAAAGTTAGAATGAGGGTGCCCTTCTCTCTGTAGTCTATTTTAGTAGGGGACCCCGCCGCCAAGAAAGGGGCAAAAGGGCACTACTGGGGGACCTAGCAGTGCCACGCATGCGCTCAGATCGACCTTCAGCCCAAGGCGCCACCGGTTTCCCGAAGCTGTGCTTCGCGCACTCCTCCGTCAGATCTGCGAGGCCTTGCGCCAGAGACGTGGAAGGCATTTTCCTCGGCACCAAACGGTGCGGCCAGGAGGATTTGGCGGAATAATCAAAAAGGAACGAAACACATATGTGAAAATGTATGTATTACTGGAGATTGTCCCTTTTGACAATTTGGGGATGATGCTCCTTTTGGAATTGTGTCCCTTTGGGGGAGCCTGTCCTTCTTGGTGAGGTGTGTCGATTTTGGTGACGCTTGCCTTCTTGGGTTTGGCTAGAATTGAGAACCTGAGCCATGTTCCCCTTGACCAGCTGCGAATTCGTCTGTATAATTTTGGAATCCTGCCTAAATGAACGCGAAAGAAGGCAACCCTCGTGATGGGCCATATGCAAACAAAACTGGCATGAAGCCAACCATTCAAATCGGATCAGACTCGCTTGCGGGGTATGTACTCTGGATTTCCCATGTGTAAGAATTGTGTCTTTTTAGTATAGCAAGGTTCCAGTCCGAGCATTTGAATGGCTACGATGGCAATACCTTGCAACTAGCCAATTGTCATACCTTCAAGTCATATTGTATCATCGAAGCCAAGTAGATGAAACATGGCCGCGGGCCCGCATGGATGCCCGCGGGCCAAATGTCCCGTTCAGTCAATGGCCGGGGAGGAAACTCCTCGTCCAGGACCCCCCCAGTCTGGTTTCGTGCGAGCGGAGGGTAGGATCAAACACTTGGAGTTTGTGCGCCCTTGGTGTGCGGGAGAATCTGTGAATCGATCCGTTGTCCACTCACTGAAGCATCGTCTCGCCTGAAAATTCAAGGGAAGCCTTTTGGGACCCCCTGCCCCTAAACGTGGGCATCGTCTCGCTTGTTTTGAGACATCAACTAGGCAGAAAACCAAAGGTCACAATGCTGGCTTGGTGAAGTAAACCGATTGGCTATAGATTCAAATTGGGTTGTTGCTCCTTGAGAAACCGACAGCAGGGGGATGCGAGCGGGGGCTCAACACTTGAGGGGAAAAACCACCCCTATCACTCGCACAGGCTCACGGGTTCCGCATAGATCTCATCCGAGTCTCCGCTGCAGGGCCTCCAGCACCGGTGCCTCTGCTGGGATCAGCTTCTCCTCAAGGGAAGCAGGCCCAATCATCTCAAGAGTATAGGGCAAAAGAGAAACAAACTGAGCAACAAAGAAACAAACACCAACACCAACAATCAACAACAGCCCGGCTTACTACTATCAAAAATAGCCCGCCCGCCGAAAAAAAGGAGGCTAGCATCATGGAACCTCCCCCGACAACGGCAAAGAAACGAACCAACACTGAAGAACTCCTCTTGCAGGAAGGCCATCGGCTTCATCTTGCAACTATCAAAGTGAGGCCCCAAGTGGTAGGTTCAACACCCCCTTGCAAGTGATCAACCGCGTTCCTTGGACAAATCCCAGCTCCAGCTTGTAAGACCAAGTATTCCACGGTTTCATCCATCTCCACTGGCGCCTGCGGATTTTTGGTCCAACTCCCCAGTGAGTTGTCGCCCTTTCCTTGGAGAGGCCCAGCAGACTCCGGTCCAGCGTCACTGAGCGGAGCTCGTTCAGCTCCTCCCAGCAGAGCAGCAGCTTCGTATCCCGCTCCTGGCGTCAGCTGAATTCACTGGACCCCCAGTGGCATGGGCACGTGTTTGTAGATTTTCCTTTTTTTCTTCGGGAAACCACCCAACTCGCCGAAAGCCGGTGATAAGGAACACAAAAGCCGCAAATGGTCGTGTTACCTTGTTTGTGGGTCTTGGGTCGATTTGCAAGGGCCCATTCTCCAGCAGCCCAAACCCAGCAAGCAACTGCTTTTGGGCTCAAACGAAAACAGCTGACTTCTGCACGAGGTTCTTGTAAGAAGTTGTACTCGCGCCACCGGCCTTTGGAGCCCTCCAACTTTGCGACACGTAACATGGCCAGCTGGTGTTTCTGTATTCCATCGTCTTTTTTGAGAACGCCACATTTGCCGTCTGGCGCATTTTTTTTGTCAGCAATCTTGGCACATGAGCTGCCGTCAAAGACCACAACAGATTTGAGGATTGGGGCCAAACATAGCTGTTTCCCGACTAGACACAAAATGCAAATTATGTTTGTCACAAGTGTCCGTTTCAGCCCAGTTCGCCAGATCGATCAGCCGGCGAACCAAGGCATCTGGTAAGTCGTTGCCGAGACGCGTCGTAGACACTCTTGGACACCAGGCAGGCAGCCACGATGGCCTCCCAACGCAGACGCCGAGAGGCAACTGATCCCAAGGACTTGTGTCAGTGCTAATCAAGAAGTAAACAATCCAACTATAAGAATACTCAACATGCGAAACGTGGAAGCAACGATAGGATTGCAACGCAGGGCCCAAAGTCACCATAACTTTTTGAACTGAAGCCTTTGCTGCCCAAATGCGCTTCTGAGGAAACCCTAAATCATAGTGACCTTTGCAGCTTCCTGCAACAATGAGCCTTTCTTTGCTTTTTGTCATTCTCCAACGGAAACATGACGCCTGTCCTTAAGCCATCATGCCCCATTTGGGGTGGTCAACTTCTTGATGCGGAGGGGCGCATTTGCTCAAAGAACAACATGCAATGTCATCCGAAATCATCCGACATCATCCGAACACGACCATGTGAACTCAGGTGACCGCCCAACTTCAACCAACACGACAACCAAACAAATGGAGACCAGCACCAACCATGCAAAACAACAAAACAGAAACACACAAACAAACATGCAAACAAGCAAACTTGCAAACAAACAAACACACAATCAAACAAACAAACAAACGAACAAACAAACAAACAAGCAACCAAGAAAACAACACAACACAGGCAACAAACAAACATTCACACACACAAACACAACAATCACATAAGCAAGCAAGCAAGCAAGCAAGAAAACTAAACAAACCAAACCAACAAACAATCAATCAAATCCTAACAAAGCAAAGAAGTCCCAACCAACAGACAAACAAAACCCAACAAACAAAAAACAAACAAGCAAACAAGCAAATAAACAAAGCAAGCAACACGCAATCAAGCAACAAGCCAACCAAGAAGCAAACCAAGCCAACAAACCAGCAAGCAAACAATCAAACAATCAAACAATCACACAATCAAACAAACAGATCCCAACAAACCCGTACATGGTTGAACACGAGGCATGTCATCCCCCGTTTGCTCCCTGCGGTTTTGCTTGTGCCTGGTGTGCCTCAGCTGCAGCTTCCGCCAGCGGAGACGCCTTTAGGCGCAGCAGGAAGCGCAGCGGCTGGCGCCGTGGTAAGGCACGCCGCACGTTCCCTCGGATCTCATGGGCGTGAATCGAACAATTTACAACTTGAGTGCTACGTCAAGGTACAATATCAGCCAATAACCACCATTCGGCTGGGGGAATGTATTGTTTCGGCAATATAGCTTCCCGAGTGGATTTTCCTTGAGACTTCGATGCACCGAAGCACCAAAAGACCAAACAAGTTCAATATGTCTGCGCAAAAAGAAAACAACTCACGGACATAACGTGCGGGTAAAGGCAGTGCCTAACTCAACTCAAGTAAAGTGAGTAGATGATAGGGACAAGTTGTTAATTAGTAAGCGGCCGTTCTAGCAGGTTGAAAACCCAATGTGCGAGGGCCATCGCGGTAAAAGTCGGGTGTGTTGTTCCCCGCAGGCCTATACCCATGCAACTTAACACGGAACATTTTTGCAATGCCAGTGAATAAGGACCCTTCACCATGACCACCTGCAAACAACAGGAGAAGGACAGCATTCACTCAGGCCAGTGTGGCCGTGCACTTTTCCGTACAAAAGGCCCCCTGGCCCGAGTTGCCCAGCGACCCTAACAAACAAACAGTCTTTCCAAGCAAACAAAGCAGTTACCTGGTTGACCAATTTTAGTGGGCGCAGACTGCAATAAACTTAGAGAAAGCTACTGAACAATTCAGCTTGGCAAAAAGGAAACACAGTTTAACCGAAGGCTCCTGCCCCTCACCTTGCCCGTCTCTTTTAGGCGACCCTCCAACACTGGTGATTTTCCCTGTGGTTTCCCTTTGAAACCACCAATCCAAAAAATGACACCTTCGCTTTTCTGACATAAGCCTCGGCGCGTGCGGA
>CAUJNA010000535.1:630000-792500 GCA_963377175.1 Effrenium voratum | reverse complement strand
AAAACAGCGGGACGCCCTCCTTCCGGCAGCCTCTACACCTCTGGCGCGTTGGAAGCTAATGAGCTCCAATTGGTTGAAGATCAGCTTGTCTAATGTTGCCGCTTCACTAGTTTATGTCTCGGTTGCTTTCAGGATAACATGAACTTGAACTCAATGAAGTTCCTGGTCTGAACGTCGGAGTGGGGTTCATTCTATTTGCCACCAACAGTGCCAGCAGGAAAGTCCAGTTTGACAAAGCCAAGCTGCGGTCCTTCAAAACCAGCCAAACAAGGAAACAAGGCCTTGCGACTGGTCAGCAACATTGCTGTGAAAAACATGCTCTCTGCATACAAAAGTGGGCTACGCCTGACTATGTCCATTCTCACTTTAAAGGGCCCAACCCGATGTTTTGCCCATAACCATTCACCCGAAAAGACAACACAAGGAATCCGCTGAACATGTGGCCTGACTCAAGGTCCACCCCCTCCTCGTGGACGCCCAGGCACACTACGCCGGGTCTCTCTGGAGCCGACCAGCTCCAGTCCTCCTGCCAGGCCCGAGCGAAATCGTCTCTCAAGGGAAACCACACTCGGTTGCTTTCTGCTCCCCTGCTAAAAGTGAGTAACTTTTAGTGGAGAACCGGAAAACCCATTAGTTGGCAAAAAGTTAAAGTCCTAACATCCAAGCAAATGCCCGAAACCACAGGGGGGAGATTATTCTGGTGTTCCACCCCCTCAAATGTCGACCTCTCTGTTTAATCGAACCTGGCGGATGAATGGAGGAGTTCCATCTAAATCACTGGCGTGTTGATCCTGGGCTCAAATTAGTCCCCTGTGTGTGTGTGTGGGAACTCACAACCCTGTCCATGAGGCCCTCTGTGAAAAATGGATTGTGTGCACCCAAGGCAGTCCTTGAAGAACCTACAAACACAAGCGTTGTGGGTCCCCCGCGCTATCGAGGCTGGTGTGTGTGCAGTATCCTGTATGGCACCCGTACATCCATCCATATCTACAAACAAGGTGCACCCATGCACTTGCCTTGCTCTCTCTCTCTCTCTCTCTCTCTCTTTCTTTCTATGTATGGATATATCTACACCAACGGGTATACTATCTGAGTAGAAATCGAGAGATGTGCCCAGGCCAGCCTCCGCTGATTCGTCTAAAAAGACCACCGACCCCTCCGCGGTGGTCTTCAGGCGTTCGACTGCGACATCCAGCACGGCCTAAGATTGGATATATTCAGACCCTGTGGACGCATAAGGTGCCCGGCTCCAAGCAAAAGCTGAAACAGAACCTGAACGCTTACTCTTGGTCTTGGTCTCTGCCGTCAGTGGCAACGCGGAGTGATTGTCTGGCGCGTGTCATGCTTCCAAAGTTCTTGTAATTCCAACTTGGGACTCTGCCGATTTGCGTTCAACACTTTGGGCTTCTTGCCCTCGTGGTGCTGCCAGCCTGCCCTTTTGGCTCCTCTGGCGCATGAGAGCTGTACGAACGTTCCAAGGCCCAGTCATGCCCAGTCGCCATTGCAAGCATTCACTCGGTTTGAGCAAGGCTGTATCTTAACAGCCACACACACAATTTCTTCCTCAACACAGGCCTCACCCGCTGCCGAGAGGGTTGATACAGCTGATACTTGCCGTGGTGTCAGGATTGTATAAGGAATGTTCAATGATGGCCTCCCTTTCCTGGATCCTTCTTTACAGCGAGGACAAAACCTCGCGTGTTCGCGTGCTGTGTGTCGGTGTGTCTGTGTGTCTGTGTGTCTGTGTGTCTATGTCTGTGTGTCTGTGTGTCTGTGTGTCTGTATGTCTGTGTCTCTGTGTCTCTGTGTCTCTGTGTGTCTGTGTCTCTGCTGTGTCTGCGTGTGTGTCTGCGTGCGCGTGCGCGTGCGCGTGCGCGTGCGGGTGCGGGTGCGGGTGCGGGTGCGGGTGCGGGTGCGGGTGCGGGTGCGGGTGCGGGTGCGGGCCGGACGATGAGCAGAACCAAGGCCCATGGTTGCCCCTCATGAGGGGCCTTTAAAGAAAGGTCGGGCCCCGTATCGACACCCGAACCACATCACCACGTTTTAGAACGATCACGGCTGGTGTCTTGGTCATTGCACTTCCTCATTGGTTGGTGCACACAACTTGAGAGGCTCAGATCCTTGTTCAACGCCACACGGACCCCGTCACGAACTCAGGCCACCAAGGCACGCTTTGTTGGCTTTCTGCCAAAGGCTGAAGGCGCAGTAGAACGTCCTGCCATTCCGAGACAAGTCTGTGATGTGGCAAAGAAACTAACTAGGCAAACTAGCGATTCCCAGATTCCCACTTGTTGGCAACAAAAACGTTTTACTTGGGCATCCACTTGGAAACACCTCTGCGTAGCTGGGGTAAGCCTTCGCCTTAATTGGCTTCAAGCCCGGGGCCCTGGGTCCGGCAGGTCAGAACCGCCGGCAAACCATGGACGGACGCAGGAAGCCGTGGGAAGACTACACCTTCATTTCATGTTGAGTAGAGAGTGAGCAACACAGATTGATTCCAGGGCCCAACCTGAATTGATGCCTTGCTTAGTGATCCCAATTCCCCAAAGACATGCTCTGGTGAATCCCATTTTTCTGACTGATTCAAAGCCGTGGAAATACATACATCCTGCCAGCAGCACATGTTAACCATCGCTCGAAGTTGCCATCGCACGATTGGCTTTGCCCCAGAAAAAGGTAGGCCCAAACATGGTTATGTATCTTTAGCTTCCTTAAACCGATCCTAAATGCGGCTTGGGCAAAGAATGCAAGAAACGAGACAGGATGCTAACCTCGCTGGGTAAGAAACACCCACACGGTGCAACCTCATGATCCTGAAAAGGCACAAACTACGCAGTTAATAAACCGGAAATAGGAATCCAAGAGGACCTTGGTCATGGGGCAAATTGTTTCTTTTTACCATCGGATCGGTGAGCTCGCAAAAAAACACACAAACACATCTGTCCTCTTCAGAGACAGCACCAGCAAAAAAGTCCTCTTTGAGATGAAGGACTTTGTACCCGTCCCCATGGATCAGCAGCACCTCAAATGGAGTCACAATGAGCCGGATGAACAAACTGGGCAACAAGGGTGTTTCTGACTTTCTGGGTTTAGGGTTTATTGTCCAAAAATGAGGGCACTCCTGGCTTCCTGCGCTTCCCCCATGTTTGCTTTTTAACATCAACCCAAACAAGTGGGCTTCCCTCCAACGACTGGTGTTAAAATAAGGGGTTCGCGGAACTCAAGACAAATGGCCATGGGTCAAACTCCCTTATCCCCAGTGAACATCCCCATCCCCACTAAAATAGGTTCTAAAATGGGCGATGAATTCACATACGCCAAAATAGTACCAAAGCGGTGTTGACCCACAGCCAAATACCAACCCCTGGCTGACTTCCTTCGAACGCTTCGCCGAAGCGCGCAGATGCGGCGCCCGCCGGCCGCACGGCAGCACCGCGCCAGCTCGTCGATTCGGTGGCCCCAGCGGGCCACCAGCCACACCGCCGCCGCAGCGAACGGCCGAGACGCGGCGGACATGGCCCGAGCTCAGGACAACTGGCTGTGGGTCAAAACCAATAGTACCATTTTGGGTAGGTGCACCACCCATTTTAGTCTATTTTAGTGGGGGTTGGGATGTTCACTGGGGGTACGGGATTTTGACCTATGGCCAACTCGGTGCTCATGTTCTGCAAGCTGGGTTCGGTTTTTGGCTGATTTCAAAGGAAGGCCCACTTGGTAGCTTGCAGACAAGCCTGGCATGCTATCAAAAGGAGTCAACCGCGCCCGTACATTTTTCCGGCAAGGTAGTGTACAAAGGACCGTCCTGTCAGGGTTGGAAGCAAGCATGAACCTCTGGGAGTCGGGAGCATGAGCAGACATGTGGCGTGAGTTGTTTGGGGCTGTGGGCGTGGCTAGTGCACACCCTCAAAATCAACATGCAGGTCCATTGGGATCCTGATTCATGTTTATAAATGAAGCATCACCCTCGCCAATTGGACATCGGTCCATTTGAGGAAGCTTCATGGGTGCGGTCAGCACCCCTCTTGAGGTTGCTGTAAGCCGCGCGGATCTTGGCGAAGTTGGTCCTTGGGACTGGCCCAGGATGGTCTGGACACAAATGGCGTGTGGGAAACCAATGGGAATCCAGTCCTGTCTTGGCTTCCACCCCTTTCAGTGGACTCAAGCTTCCCGCCCTTGCCAACTTGCGCCTCGAAGAACCAGAAGACTTTTCCTGGCATGGACAAAGTATTTCCAGGACAGGAGTTCAAGCACATCCACACATGCCTGAAAGCAAGTCTTCCATGTAGGCGTCTTTAGGACAATGTCTTCCCATAAGCAAGCACACATGGGCCACTCAAGAATCAGAACCACCTAACCCTGCAGCCTCAGGTTTGATGCCGCGCTTGCATCTGGGACACATCCAGCAAGGGCACAGCTGGCATTCGAACGAAATCGAGAACAATGAAGCGCAAGCAGCTCCCTCTTCGGTACAACAACTTATGGAGGAAAGATGAACAGTGATTACTCCCTTTAGGCTGGCGCCGCCAAACATGAGCCGGAAATAGGGCAAGGCAAACCAGAAAACATATCTAAGGGAATCAGTCATGCACGCGGCAAGGCAGCCAGCATTGAGGCGCTCCGTCCCACTACCCCCGACAATTGGACACACAAAAACGTACCCTCCATATAGTTATGATATCTATCTTGGAGCGAGTGGTTTGGGGCAGTAGAAGCCTTCTTGGGTGTGGGCCAACACATAACACACTGCTATCGAGGCCAGCGCAGTTTTGCTGCGGGTTCGGCAAACACGGGAAACATCATGCGGCCTACATTGTCCGCAGCCGTGCCACACACACACACACACATTTGCCCAAACACATCTGGGCACCAGTAGGGCCCGCAGGGCGGTAGCAGACTTGTGGCGAGGGTGCCGAGATGGTTCTCGGGTACGCTTGCGATTTTCGGCTCGACTTGCACGGCGAGCACAGGCTGACTGTCACCAGACACCCAATAGCTTGAGCTGAGAAACACGCTCATGTACCACATATTTTGTTGGGTGCCACCCAGAATAAAGGGAGACATGGTGGGGCACATCCTGATGGGTGCATGGTTCTTCCCAAGGAAAATCTGCAAGCCCTTTTCTCGGGTGCAGGTTGCCGTATCAAATTACATGTGTTGTTCATCTCCGAGTAGCAAGTGCCGCAAGTCCAAACCCCAATTCCCCTATCTGTGGCAAATAATCCGCTCCCCCAATTAATGAATGACCCCAATTAATAATAAATGCAAATCCGGGGCCCGGGACCAGATTTCCACTCCACACAATTGATTTTCCATTGCGCCAATACTAAACCAATACTAACGTCTTGGAATCCTTATTCGGGGGCACTTTTGGCAAGCTTCCAGCCTCACTTTTCAACAGGTGGGTTCCTCAATTCCCCAAAAGGTTGCTTTCCCAAAAGCTGGCTTCTCAAAAGGTTGGGTTCTTTTGCTGGCTAATTAACCTGCCTGGCTGCAAACAAACAACCAGTAAACTGGTAAACAAATAGAATGATACATCAAATTTCCTTATTGAACCGCTTACTCGCGGACCTTACAATTCAATCCATTTCATCCAAATCCTACGTGAACCCTCACATTGTTGGAAAAGCAAAAAAAACCAACCCCAAAAACCCCAATTAAAACAATATATATTTTTGGGGGGATTTATTTATAATAGGGGGGGGGGCCGTATTTATTAATAGGGGGAAGAGATTACCACCATTTCCCAACAAGACAACACGCCTCGTCGTCAGAGTCGAGCTTGGCAGACTTCATCTTGGACTTTGCAAGCCTCTTGTCTTTCTCCTCATCAGACTCCTCCGACTTCTCCACATCCGACTTCTCCTCATCCGACTTCTTTGCTTCCGACTTCTCCTCATCCGACTTCTCCTCTGACTGCGCCTTGTCCTGGGACTTGCGGCCACTCTCCTGGAAGCAAGTCTCAAACCAAAAGGGACGAGCGTTGACATCGATTTACATCCATGGCTATTTACGCAACCACCAACCGCACCAACCATGGAAGGCGTTTCCTTTTCATAGCCCTGTCATCAACAGCTCGGGGCCCATTTCCCATAGACTTGAGACTTGCCGAGCCAATGGTTTGTCCGGATGAATTAATCATGGAACTGTTCATATGATAGTGTGATACATGATCATATCTAAGGTACATATATACAGATATGTTGAACATGCATGAAGAAACAGGTCCAAAGCGTTTGCGCTGGGCATCAAATAATGAAAGATCCGACTGTGCTCCATCTCGAAATCCCCAAACCCTCGCTTTGCTGCTGGCTGCCTTGCAAGAAGCATAGTAGCTGGCACATCTCTGGAGTTCGTCCTGCAGTCTGAACAAACATTTGCCAAATGCTGAATCACACAAGCAACGTGGTTAGGAGCCCTTGGGAATGGTTAACTTCTGTTTGGCTTTCTGTGGAAAGCCTGGACAAATTCCCAATGCTCGGATGCCATAAAGCAGCCGGTAAATGCGCTACGAACTCCCTCAAATAAAACTCAAATGTCTCAAAGGATCATGAAGTTGCTGTGCAATTTGCTTGTTTGCTTGGTGGCTCGCATGATCAAGAGAGCATAACGAACAGGAACCTGGTTTAGTTTGGCCTGCTTAGTGTCCAGTTCCGCACGCATGATCATGTCTTCATTTCACAGGATTAACTCGGAATCTGACTACGACTGCCGCTTCAAAAGCATGGCCCAGGCTGGCTTCCTTGCAACCTGAGTCCAAAAGGGTGCCGATGGAACCGCCGGGTTCCTCATGTGAGTCTGAACGAAATAGAAAGCTAAAACGGACTGATGTGAAGGACAAGCAACAGAGTCAACCAGTCGCATGGCCGAATTCAACCCGGGCATGTCCTTGGCAATCGCCTGCTCAAGTCCTGAGGTGGCACTGAAGGCAGTGTGGAATGGCTCGATAGACAATGTTAGGTTGTTATACCTGGCTTTGTGGGGCTGTAGTAAGGCCGGTTTAAAGATTAGCTTGGGTATGCGTCCAATTCCGGGGCCGCCCACCCTCGAAAAAAAGCGCACACATCCCCACGCCCACCTACCCACCCACCAGTCACCCACCCACCCACACCCGCCCACGCACCACACACGCAGACACACCCGCCAATCCACCCAGCGAATCGCGGGTAAGGCAAGATAAGGCCTGACTGCTTTGAAGGATAAGAACACCTCGCGTGGGTGGTTTTCACACATACCAACATGAAACCGGGATCCCCGTACGGGCAATCATTTTGCGACACCAATGCCCAGTGCTCAATTGCAACCTTTCCAATGACATGCAAAACGTGCGAAACCGACCCTCTCCCGTGTCAGGAAGCCCTAAACGGGCTCTTTCATAAACAGGCTCCAACTTGCACCAAGGGACAAACATGCCCATCCGTTGAAGGGTCAACGCGCGTGTAGCATCCTACCCAAAGGGTCACCGCTGGTGTCTGACAGCGCCACCCCCCCGTCCCGCTGCGCCTGCTGCCAGCTCCAGGTCGCTGGGGCAAAGCAGCAGCCAGTGCCCACCTCAGCAGCCAACTCGCTCATGGCGGTTGATCCAACTTTTGTCCGCTTGCAGAACACACCGTTGTCAGAACTACTTGTTTCTCCACAAGGATGTGGGACGATGAGTGAGTGCCCTGCCCCATGTCCCTATAGTACCTCACACTGGACATGCACACAGCATGAAGAGAACCAGAAGCAAATGCAAAGAAATCCATCGAACCCAAAGGGCAAACTGCATGTCTCAAAGAAACATCAAGTGAAGTAGTTTTGGGCTACTGAAATTGTGGGGTCTTATCTGCAGGATTCAGGATTCCTATTGTAGTTCTGTACATGGCATTCCATACACTTCGATGTTCAAACAGGGCAGATGGATATGACGGCGGCAGAATGAGCTTTGAAGTCCAACATGCTAGGAGTCCAATTACTATAAAAATCCACAATGGTGTATGGGTTCCTGCATGCATCAGACTTGTCAGACGCATTGGTTTTGTCACTTGAGTCGGCATACATGACCTATGCAGGGTTTGCCCCTCAACATCACCCAGCTTCCATAACATTGGAACTGCATCGCGGTTTACCACCCTTTCGGCAAGCACCTCTGCCCAGGGCTTGCTACTTTCGGGGATTCCTCGCATCGCTCACCGTCGAGGCTGGGACCATCCTCTGCAAAGGTCCTGCACCAAAGGGGTCTGGTATAGCTGGATTGCCTCATCGATTCCTTACCGCAGAACTTAGCATGAAACCACAATGGAGTCCCCCAAAAAGGGCGTTCCACAAGCGTTCATTTTGCTCAGGTGGGCTCATTCCTGTTGTTCCCTTGCTGGGAACTGTGAATGAACCTGATCAAGTACGGGGGGGGGGGGCACAATCTCCATGAGAGACAAATCTGTGCTATCTGCATGGCCCGGAAATAAGGGATCCCCGAGCAATGGACCTTCACGGAGTTTCACCCAGAGGTCGCCACAAAATAGGCAAATGCTACGCAGGAGCACCCCAAAAGCGGTGCATGTTCGCAAGCCTCATGGAGCATGGTCTGAGATCATTTCTCAGAAAACTGGTCCCACATTTTGAGAAGCCCCCCCCAACAACCCCCACCCCCCCCCTCCCAACCTCGACGCAGTGGCTTCCGGCGGTCCTGCCCGACGGAAGAGGCGTCCATTGAATCTCGAAGAGGCTGGGCACCTCCAGCCTTGGCCACTCACCGGTGCCGATCTTGAGACCACACCCTGTGGTCTGGAACATGGCCATGGGTCAAAAGCCCGTACCCCCAGTGAACATCTCAATCCCCACTAAAATTGACTAAAATGGGTGGTGCACCTACCCCAAGATGGATCCATTGGTTTTGACCCACAGCCATATTTGCGTAGTTGTCACGGGGGTTCAAAGAAAAATTCGCCAAACAAGCGAACCACTGGGCCTTTCCCAGCCTTTGGCTCGGGGCAACCCTGTCGAGTCGAAAAGTGCCGAAACACCTGACGGGCCAAAGTCCGACTCTGCCGATAGTTTTTATCCGAATATCCTTGGAGTTCAAATATTGCCGGAAGACAAGGATCTCTGAAAAGGATGAGGAGGTACGGTTCGACGAGTTATGGCTCCAACACTTGAAGCCAATCTGCTACGATTCTCATGGAGTTTTACGCTTGGATGGAGCAGATTATGTAGATGGCACAATTCTCCGGTTTTTAGTATATTACGATCTTTCTGATTTGCCTGCATGAAAGGAAGTGCACTTCCTATTTTCAACCAAGCGCGACTACTCCTCTTAACCCCTATGCACCAAATGTTGGCACCATTGCATGGACCTAAAGTACCTCTCCAAAGTCGGGTGCAACCGTGGGCATCTTAAAGGGATCTAACGGGTACATGACAAAAAAACAGAAGGCGCGGCAGTTCGCGAGATTGACCCGTATGTGACAGAGGCTCCCGCCCCGATTCCGTGATGTCTGCAAGCTCCACCTGGAGAGATAGGCCGAAAGATGAGGCAGGGCAACAAATCCTATGTGCAGTGCCCACGTCAGTTGCCTGTCGAAAAGACTTCGATCTTTCAACGGGATAGGCGCCTGACAAGAATCAGAAAACAAGTGAATTGCTCCTCAAGACGGTCAACATGCTGCCGCGCAGGGCAAATGCATCGCCAAGTCTCTTCTGTTTAGCTGTAACAACAAACTTGCCTGCCGCATCGCCTTAGCTGAGCTCGGAGCTCTAAATGATGTACGTAGGCCTGTTGACATCAGTCACTCATCCAAGTTCTTACTGTCACTCTTCACTGGTTGTTCTCTCTGCCATGCTCCTTCCATGCCACGCGTACTTCGCCTAGATTTGTCCATTCAGTGGAATCTCTGAGTATTGCACACACACTGTGTCTACATGCAAGACTCGGGGAAGCAATCGGGATTGCGCTACCCACATTGTCACACATGTTCAAAGTTCAAACATGTTTCAACATCCGTTGTTCATTATTGACAGCTTACACCGACTTTGAACGAAGGCATCTGGCTGAAACAACCCAGACAAGGACATGACCCCCCCCTGCCCCCGCCCCCCCCACCCCCAACACACAAAAAAGAACACTTCATTATCATGGTGATGAAACTGCATATCGAAACCGTTTGCGGCATCGCGACGTCGCGCGAGGATGCTATGATTTGTCCTGTACCATCCACAATCTCCATAAACTGGACAAGTCCCGAGTACAAGTTGGCCACCTCGGATGAGTATGGTTCTCTGTATCATTATCAATATTCCCCCGTTGCTCGCTGGTCACAACCCAATGCCAGCGGGACGCCTGCTGAGGCTTGACAGGACGAAGCGTTAGCTCCTCGCGCCACGTTTCGCGAGCCAGACTGTTTGGGCACGGAGCAGCTCAGCTTGCACATGGACATGGCTCAGCGGCACATTTGCTTTTTGTTTCTTGCTGTGGGTTTCAGGGCAAAACTTGCACAGGAGCGGCTCCGCTGCAATTTGGACAAACGCCGTCACACATAGCTCAAGTGTTGCATGCATGTATCCTGGATTTTGTGTTCTTCATAAGTTAGAACTCAGCAAAGCAATGCAACTGACCACCTGAGCGCAAAGTGTTGAAAGGCATGGACATCAACAGGTGCAGAAGTTTTTGTTTGGCGCCAGAGTCATCGCAGGACCCTCCCTCGGTACCAGTTGCTGTTCACTACAACAAGTGCAATTCTCGAGAGCAACTCTCCGGCACTGATCCGGAGGCTCTAAGTAAAGTTACTTATCCCCTCTGGGCACAGCCTGTAACAAACGATTGGCAATTGTCAGCAAACTCTCCTCTTGGCACATGGTGGGCTTGCCAACAGCACAAAATGAGTGCGTGTGTGTGCTTAAATCAGGCCGTCTAACGTGTTGATGCTTGACTCGCTATCATATGGGACCGGCTAGGAGATTTGAACACGACTCACTCGCGCTGCAGGAAAGAAGAAGGGACACCCGTGAGGTGCTACCTGGATCCTTGGCGGTCAACCCCGAACGCCATCTCAGCAGGCTTGTCGCTTTTGTCGTGGAATGTGCTCGTGGTGCAGTGCATGCCGCATGCCCCACCTAAATTCAGCAAATGCGATGACATCGAGTGTAGAATTTGATGTGGAACTTTCCGAAATCATGGCACCCATATTTGTTGTAAACAACCGGTACCTAAGGTCTCCTGAAACCACCCTTACCATAAAACATGCCAAACAAGAAGGCGTGGTGACCTGCTAAAGGTTTTGGTTCGGACACGCCAGGTACATTCAAGGTCAGGGTTTCCCGATCCTTGCGCCTCATGAAAGAGAAGCCGCATTAAAAGAGCACAAAGCCACCGGCCGGCTGAAGCACAAAATCATGTTGTCAGTATACACTGCCCGCAAAGGGTCTGTGGCTAAACGGGAAGCCTAATATGCACAAGGCGAATCAGGAAATAAGGGAATAAGGGAAGCGGCCCCTTCCAGAAGGCCCCTGCAAAGGAAACATGGTCTTCTGGGGAGGGCTCCATAAAGTTTGTGATACTTGGAAGGGCGTGTGGACAATCTGCATGTATAGCCCGGGTTTTCCCTGCCGGTGAGGTCATGTTGCCCCGGGTTCGCTGCTGACTCTCGGGATATGGTGCAAAGCCGGCTTGATGGATCAATAACATGGGTCCAGTTCTTTAATATCCCAAGTGGTTGATATCCCTAACCACTTGATGAAGTGGATTCCCAAAGGGCATCACAAAAGCGGCAGCCAAAAGCCTCAATGTTCTGCAACCATACACAGATGCACCTACCTGACCCTCCAGCACGACAGAAAGCTTCAAACTGAACTCACTGACTTCCGCATCCATTGGCCCCATTCAAGCGACCGGCACCCAGCACGTTCCTGCACTTCCATCACCACCCCTCCGCCGTCCACACTCAAAGTGCAAGAGGCAGTTGAACTGGCGCAAACACACTTGGCGTAGCAAGCCCTCACGCCATTGCGGAACTTCATAGTGAGTCGCAGTTGTCAATCAATTTGCATAACAGGTCCAGCTGGCACACATGTGGAGATTTCCGAAAAATGGGTGGTGAGTCCCTGCCGATGTCCCTCAATTGTCAATGGATCACAGCCTGCAGTTGGCCGAAGCTGTTGTGTTCTGAGCTTCCTTTACGATGCAATTCAGAAAGCCTTACAATGGCTTGCATCCCCATTGACATTTATGACCATCCCCTCCGTCCACGATGCTTGACCTGTATTTACGACCATCCCTGGAAGTCACAAGTCAAAAGCTCATGATTGGAACTGCTCAGGCTGGCAGGAAAGACGGGCTGGTGGCTAGCTCCGAAGCTCTCACATTCCATAAATTCCAAAGTCTAACTCCAGATACTTACAAACTCATGCTCGTTCCTGGTTCACGGCATCATCTACTCTTCGCAGTTACCTCCCCCCCCCCCACCTCCTTCCCCTCAGGGAAGGGACGGGAGCCCTACATCATAAGTCCCCGGCCTATCCGCGCTGGTGCCATACCGCCTCTCACGGAGGTGCAGTACCAGGTGCTCCGTTCCCTTCGGAAGCTCCTGACGCTCGATGAGGGGATTGCTTGGTTTCTGGTTGGCTTCCCTTTTTAAGAGGGGGGTTCCCAAAAAAGAAACAGACCCAGGCTTGCCCAAACATGAAAGTTAACTCACTTGAACATTGGCCCCAAAGGTGATGCTTCAAGCCACCGAACCGGGAAATACTGGAAAGCCTGTCTGCACGAAACTGAAAAAGCTCCCATTACCATAGTGTTCACAAGCAGGCTCGTTTTTACACCGGCGTATCACGGCAGTAGGAGACACCCATGCAACGCAAGGCCACCTGGTAGGCAAAATTGTCCGATCAGCTTGAACCAAGCCCCCTCCAAAAAAGGCAAAGACACGGGTTGCAAAGGGTGCCGACCCTGTTGTGACAACACCCAGATGACCAAGTGGATCAAAACGAAAAATGGCCTCTGCTGGCGACAGCACCACAAGAGGAGACCAAAACTAAACCGACCATCTGGAGGTCGCCCACGAGTCCTGACGCATGCCCACATGCCGGGAGAAGGCGGGGTTTACTGTGCAGGCGTGCATTGACCTGTCAGCGAGAGTAATTGAAGAAATTCCACTCATAATTCTCAAATCCGTGCATCTTCTGCGAATGGAAGACTGACTCGCAACAGGTCGCATTTAGAGATGCAACCCTGTGTGACCCGATGCCCGTGACGGGCATCAGGTACTTCAACACAGTCCGTCCGCCTGCCGCCCATCCGCCCGTCCAAAGCAGGCGCCGTCACCGATGAAATGGACGTAAGGTCCTGCATTACCCAAAGCAGTCGATTTGACATTGATTGAGCCAGCTTCACCAGTTGACCTTCGTTGAAGCTGGATGCGACCATCTTGCAGAACACGCTTTTGCACAAACAAACTGGACTTAGGACATCCTTTCATTATGCAATGTGCTTCTTTGAAATAGACCTCAACAGGCTAATGTGAAATTAACTCCAGCATCCACACCAGCATACGGCAAGCCATACCCAGTAACCTTCATTTAGACGCTGGGTTCCCCCAAAAAGAACACTAAACATGGCTAGCTTTCACATGCCATCCAGACAGGGTTCCTCATTTCTGGACACCAAATTGTGAGGCATCACTCAACAACTTGATGCTGTCAATGTGAACCACAAACAATATTCCGCAGTGCCAAACGACAACTTCATGAGAACCTTAGGAGGCCCCAGGATTTTTATGGAATTGGCATGTTCCCCAATCTTCCCATGGTTATAACAACACAAATTGGGCAAACTACAATGATTCACAAACCCAGAATACGTGTTTCCTAGGAAAGGAAACACAATTATTGGTGAGGTCGCAAACCTTTGTGAGGTTGCTATGGTTAGTGCGGCGTGGCATGAGTGTGCTATTTTGACCCACGCCGTTCAGCCAGGACGCTTTGATTGGAAGGCGTCTCTCATTTTGGAGCCTGAGCATGCTGCCTTTCACCCGAGTCGGGTCGGCGATTTTGACAACTCTTTTGTGGAGGTTTGCGGACAACGCCCAATCAGTCCTTCAAGGAGAACGATGCCATGTTCTAACTATTTGGGCCTGGATCCATATTTAGGGAATCCACCGTAGCACAAGGGACTTTGGCACGAGCTAATTAAATTACACCATATAACCCAACACACAAAGTGTACATAAGAGACATACAAGGTGCAACAACCTCCCAGAAAACAACAAACAAAAACAACAACTGGGCATATCCACCAGTAACCTTCCTCGGATTCGACTGTTGAGACTCGGCCGTCCCGGCTCCTGAGCCAGGCTCTTGGATGCGTCGAAGAAGGCGAAGCCCAAGACCTCCAGCGGCTTCAAAGCCGTGGAGCTCGGCGAAGTCTCTCTGAAACCAATGCCCGACGGGAACAAAAGAAAACCCGGCGCAACTCACCCCGTTGAGTGCAAGCTCAGCTGAAATTTGGGAGTTTTAGAACATAGCCAGATTTTTGAGTTGCAAGTGGGGAAGCAATTGTGGGCCAAAGGCTTTCAATTGACGATGGTGTCGTGGCACTTCCGGGCAGATTGAGCTGCCACTCCCTCCCAACGCACGGATCTTTAGATGCCATTTGCATAAAATGCATCAAGCGGAAACTGCCAAAAACCCTGATGCTTTGCACATCCCCTCCCCCATATACATACGCTACAAAAAATATATATATATATACATATATGTATATATATATATTGTTATATCATCCCCAAAACAAATGTACACGGAACCCTGTGCATCCCCAAAGTGGGAGACCTGAAGAATCTGACAGGAGACCTAGAAACTCTTTCTCGGATCGATCCCTGAGAGTTTCATGTATGTCTCTAAATCTCACCCCAAACCGAAACTCGGTAGCCATTGGCCCAAAATATGATGTTTGACCAGGGACAGCGACATCAGGTCTATTTATGCATCAAATTCAGCTGGGCCACTTGTTGGCTCGTCTTCATATGAAACCAGACTCACAATATTGCCCACTGCAAGACAATAGCCCACACATTTGCGGTACTTGTACCCTTTAGGCATCAAACAACCGCACACATCAATGCTTCCCTGCACTTGTCGGTTTGCTGGTTTGCTGGTTTGCTTGTTTGTTTGCTTGTTTGTTTGTTTGTTTGTTTGTTTGTTTGTTTGTTTGCAATTTGACTTTCAGTCAGGGGCTGCAACAAGCCGTTGCCAACACACCAAGGGTTGGCAGAAGAAAACAAAAAATGCTTCGCCCGCCAGCATGTTTTGTTTGCTAAACTGGGCCCGATCTCACGTTTGGCCGGCTGCAAAGGGAAAGAAAGGATGTTCCTGCGTGGAAAGAGGGTCCCACAACAAATAGAAACAGACTCACATTGGGTTGGGTCTGTCTAAAAAGAAGCAGCTCATAAAATGGTGGCCTTCTTTTTGGTCTCCCTTTAAACCAACCCCAACAAGTGGAACCCTGACCCGGATCCCGGGTCTATCTAACCATCTTCAGCCCCCCTGCGGCGATGCGCATGGCTTCCAGAAGCTGCGGGTGAACCTGATGCGCGGTCATGTTCTCAAACAAATGGGCACAAACTCAGGTTTTGTTTAGATGTGGCTACCAAAAGTATTCATTAAACCGGTTAATTATTCCTTGTTTTGTGTTTTTTTTGTTTCCATTTCTTTACGATGTATAAGGTGGGTGCAAATAGGGGGGGACAAATCGTTAACGAAATCCATTCCCTTTCGGCTTCCTGTCAGAACAAATACAACATAAATTGGACATTTGGCAAGTTCAAGAGGTTTCAAAAAGTTGTCCCTTTCAAATCACCCCAGGGGTCCCAGATTTGAGACCAGACACAGTCTGTGATGTTTGGGGTGGTGGTACCCTTTGTGGGGTTGTGGGAGAATAAGGAAACTCCCCCATCTTAAAAGGTTCCAACAGCCATTTTGAGACAAACCGAGCAGCTCCTCAAACCGTGTGGTTTGATGGAAAGCTACCCGTAGATCAATTGCGTTATGCGACAACCATGACCTCGATACAGTTTGTGAAGCGGTCTAAGTGCATTCATCGTCCAAACATGTGGGGTTGAGGTGTTTTTTTACTAGCCCCGGCTTTTTACTAGCCCCGGCTCAGCGCAACGCCTCCCTCCAAGAGCTCGGCTGGGGGTTGGTGGCTGCATCCCCGGCATCACCAGCATTTCCGGTTTCTTGTCAGGGCTGCGTATTGGGCATGACTTGATGGTAGTTGATAGTTGCTCGGGCTAGCCCACCGCATCGCCAGCAGTACTGGCCTGACTCGGACGAGAGCTGCCTATTGGCTTAGATTTGGTGGCAGTTCAGGGTTGCTCGGGGCTGGTGTGGGGTGAGTGTTGGGCTTGATGAGGTCTTAATGAGGGCGGGTCTTGGGTTTGTTTGGGGTTCATTTAGGGCTGATATGCAGGATGCGGTTGGGAGGGTTTGAGGTAACTTTGGGTCGGTTTTGGCTTGGTTGGGGATCTGTGCTAGGTGTGTGGCTGGTTCAGCCGGGTTGCTCCGGGATGTGGTAATAGTTGTGGGCTAGGATTGGTCATTTGGGGCAATGCCGCCCAAAACTTGCATAAGCGGTTGAGGTGTTTTTTTCTTACTAGCCCCGGCTTTTTACTGGCCCCGGCTCGGCACAAAGCCTCCCTCCAAAGAGCTCGGCTGGGGGTTGGTGGCTGCATCCCCGGCATCTCCAGCATTTCCGGTTTCTTGTCAGGGCTGCGTATTGGGCATGACTTGATGGTAGTTCACAGTTGCTTGGGCTAGCCCACCGCATCGCCAGCAGTACTGGCCTCACTCGGACGAGAGCTGCCTATTGGCTTAGATTTGGTGGCAGTTCAGGGTTGCTCGGGGCTGGTGTGGGGTGAGTGTTGGGCTTGATGAGGTCTTAATGAGGGCAGGTCTTGGGTTTGTTTGGGGTCAAAGGGCTGATATGCAGGATGCGGTTGGGAGGGTTTAAGGTTAACTTTGGGTCGGTTTTGGCTTGGTTGGGGCTGATCTGTGCTAGGTGTGCGGCATGTTCAGCCGTGGCTTTCGGGTTGCTTCGGGGATGTGGTAATGCAAGTTTTGGGCTAGGATTGGTGGTGCTGGAGATGCCGGGGATGCGGCCGCCCAGCCAACCAACCAACCAACCAACCAACCAACCAACCAACAAACCAGCCAACCAACCAACCAATCAACCAACCAACCAACCAACCAACCAACCAGCCTCCTAGCCGGGGTTAAGCCCCTCGGGGCTAGTAAAAAAAAAAAACACCGGTTCCAACATGTGGAAGTTGACAAAAAGGCGGCCCTTTTGGTGGACGACCAACACCGTGAGTTTGTGTGTGTGTCATCAATCTATTCTGTGCACGGTTTCCTGCGCAATACTGCATTGGTGGCAATATGCTGCATGCAGCAAGCAGGTTAACCGGCTTCCATACATTTCCCGCTCCAAGCATCGTCCAAGGCACCAAATAAGCACGCAGAACTGTGGAGTGATCGTGCAACTGGTTGATCATTCAAAGTGGGGTTAAACAAAACGACAAGAAACATCAGGCATCCTACCTCAAAACCAGATAAGAACTACTTGTCGGAGATCAAAAGGTAGGATGGCTATATCTTGCAGCCTCCGCTCTTCCAAGTGTTGGTTGTAAAATTATGGGAGTGCCCATTCACAAAGGAAAGCATTTTGACGGGCCCCTAGTTTTGCTGATGTGCTCACCCATATGCCCATGAATGCAATATTGGACCCGACATCTGTTTGGCTTGTCCAACCGCTAGCTCGAATCAATGGCTAGGGCCACAAACAAGTGGTTCATGCCATTGGGAGATACACGGTTCATGCACATATAATTACTGTTGCAATTAACTTGGAATCCAGAAAACGGGTCTCAATCCACAAAGATTTCTACCCCCCTGCTCCCCCCAAAAAATGGTTGGGCGTGTCGGGTTCCATTGATCTGCAAAGAACAAAGGCCTTTGACATGTCTGAGATGCCAGCAGTGTACGAGGAGAAGTCAGAGGGCAATTTCACACCTCGGATCTCAAGGAACTTTCCTCTGCCTAAGCACGTCGTACACCTGCTGCAGAATCGAATGGAACCCAAACGATTGGTAGAACCTCCTTTTCGGGAACACACAGCCCCTGTCCACTAAGAATGTACACATATAACAACCGGCGGTGCACAGCCGCCATCTACTCACTGTGCACAGATTATACAATTGCCGCAGTTTGCCCTGGAAGTGAACATGGGACAAATGGAAGCCCTCTAAGAGTGAAAGGCTTGTTCAGGCATCACAGGGGCTGGATAAGATGTCATCTAATTACAAACAATGGCCTCTCTGGGGGATACAAAAAATTGCTCTAGGATCTCTGCAAACATAGCACGCCTGATCATAAGTGAGGGCTTCTGCTTAGTGTCATAACTATGTTCGATGTCTGCTTCGGCTGATCACACCTGACAATTGCAATGCATTTGTGTGCCTTGAATTTCGACTGGGTCGCGGCCAACTTTAGCAACAGGAAGCTCATGGCACAAATTCCTGCATTTTACCGACTAGAACGAGAAACCTAAAAGGGGTCAACACGGGATCAACAAGGGGTCAACCAGTGTCAGGTTGGAACAATCGACCACCATGGATTTGGAACCAAATCGTTCGCCATTGTGGACTTGTTTGCCTCCTGTACCAGTTCTTTGGCTCCCCCTATGATATCCTGTAGCAAGCAACTTGTTTAGCTTGCTCCTCGTGTCACGCCCTAAGAGTGTTGCAAAAGAAGTGATTCAAATAGAAACATCAAACAATATTATAACAACGTCACTCATGACATACATCAAGCCATTGATGACTCTCTTGCATGACTCCTCTTAATCAAAACAATTGTTTGACAATAACTTGGAGCTGTTTGTCATGCCCTTCTCAGGCCTCCGGTGGCCCCGAGTATGTCATGGGTTGAGATGGGCTGAGATCCCGACGCACACACAGCTCGCCCTTGCCGAAGTGCAGGTCGCTGAGCGAATCAAATGCCTCCTGACCTCGAGGAGTCTGCTGATTGGGACATGGAGGTTCCTGGAAGGGGCCGCCTTTTCGAATAGGGGAACTTAACGAAAACCCGCCAGGTCTAGGGGTCCGTAGTTCATAGTTCATACGAGCCACCGCAC
The DNA here is from genome assembly GCA_963377175.1 of Effrenium voratum. Lineage (NCBI taxonomy): Eukaryota > Dinophyceae > Suessiales > Symbiodiniaceae > Effrenium > Effrenium voratum. The sequence continues at coordinate 773,344 of CAUJNA010000535.1, read as the reverse complement.
CCGCAACTCCATATTCCAGAAGTGGATATGCCAGCGGCGCGTCAACACAGCGAATCCTTCTACATTATTGATTCATGTTGGTTCCTGTTGTAAAGCATCCACACAAAAAGCCAACATTTGATACACACAAACGCAATTGAAGCTAATGCCTCCATTTGCATGACTCAAGTCGCGACTGTAGGCTGGCTGGACTGCCAGGTGCATTACAAATGCATACTTGATGCTTGGACCGTCCCCCCCTAGCCCACAAACATTTGCCGTTGATTGAACTGCTATCTAAATTCCGACAGGTGCCTGTTTGACAAGCATCCATCTTCCAACCTGCAGCCAGTCACAACGACCTCCGAGGACGGACCCTCAAGCAGCACGCAAGTGTGAATGGCAGGAGTCTTACATAACCCTTCATTGGAAGCACCGATCTCTCTTCTCCAGGAACCCCACAAATCATACCTACAAATTAAAGATACCCAACAAACCTTCTTGCGGCCCTGGGGCCAAGTAAGGCCCAAGCAGCCTTTCTGCGGGACAGGTATGTCTGTGGGGCGGTCTTCGTGATTGGGGCTGGAAACAACGCCCCCTGGAACCAAACCCAATGCCTTACAAGTCTCCATGCGCTGATGAGAGCTTCACCGCTAAATAGAGGCCTCCTGCGCAAACCCCGCTGGACCATGTTTGGAGCTTAAGGGTCTGTCGAATACAAACTGCCAAGCCATGATCACAAGATGCAACTAACACGGGTCTCGGCCACAAGACCTGACTGTTCACAGCATGTTTTTTTTGCCTTGATCTTCCGGCCCCCCGCCAAACGAGTCGTAAAAGGTCGAGGTGTGCTGAAAGTTCTGCTCTCAAAGGGTGCAAGTACCCTTTGAGGATGGTCCTTGGGCGGTTCAACTGGACAATCACCTGTTTGAAAAACACCAAGGAACCCTTTACCCTGCGCGTTCTAAGTATCTCATATTGGCGCTTTGGGAATTGGTAACAAACAAATCCCCGAGAAAATGGAGTACTTGGACCCAAAGAGGCTTAGGCCTTGGAAGGGTCGCCGCCCGACCCCGGAGTATCCGCGGCTGCGGCACAGGCAAAGGCCCTGGGATTCAGCGGCTTTCCGCAGCTCCTGGCGCCAACCCCCCCCCCCCCCCCGCCAACTGCTGCAGAAACGTGTTGCCTGTGTCAAGCGGGTTCAAACGGGGCACGTGTTCCATCTACCATTGCAAAATACATATATATATATATATATTTAAACCGAAATTTCAATTGGGAGTCCTTTGGTGAAGATCCATGCAAATCAATTTCCGTCCACCAATTTGAGATTCCTGGCAACATTTCGTTGCTGTGCCCTGCTTTGCAGTTGGTCCTTTAAGATGTGTAACACTACTTGACAATACATCTCTGGTGAGTGACAGTAACTATCACTGCCAGTCATTGACCTGGGCAATAAGACTCCCGTCTCGTGCTTCTGCCAGAACAGAATGCACAACACATTCTGACCCAGGTTGAGCTGGGCGCCGGCAACCAAATGAAACCCTTGGATATCAACAGTAAGTCAAGCCTCCCGAGGGTTGTGGTAGTGAGCTATTTGCAGATTCCGTGATACCAGGAAACGAACAATCTGCTGCACCTCAAAACTTTGGGGGGTGCAGGCAGGGTTGTTACTCAAACACACATTTCTACTACAATTGGCAGGCCTTCCAAATGATGAATTATTCACCATACTCTTCGTGTCATCAAGTTGGTCACGGGACTTGCCGCAAAAAGGTATGAATCCTGGGCTTGGAGAGCCCACCCAGCGGCTTCTCCGTGTCATGTCAGCGAAGTGAACATGGAAAAACACATCTCATTTCACCAATCAATCTCCAAACAAACGACGGAACATGGCGGATCATTTGGCTGCAAATAAAAAACAACACAACAAACAATATGAGCATTTTGCAACCCAAAGAATAAGAGAAAAGGACCCTGTCTTTCCATTGCACAAAAGCAGCGTTGCTCAACAAAAGGATAGAATGCATGTTCTAGGCAGGCCAGTGTGGTTCCGTTTGGAAAGGGGGAACCCCCACCCAGATCTTGGGCGTGGTTTCACCTCGAATTGATATCGTTTGACTTAATTTGAGGAAAAATAATTCCAGCCATTCTCACAGAAGACGGATGTGGTTAGTTGGCCCTCATAGTGCCAGTGCCCTCAAGCAACAACTCTGGTAAAATAAGGTTTCCGGGGCAACACGCCAAATACAAAGGGACAATGTTGCAACTGAACAAGTGGGCTGTCAACTTTGCGCCTCCACTGCGTCAGGCTGCGGCTCCATCTTCTGGCACAAGACCTCCGATCTCATCCGCAAAGCGATCCGTCACTATGAGGCCTGTGTCAAGCCTGTGCACGAATAGCCAGCATTCACGTTCTCCATCCGCTTCAACCATCAAGCATGAGGCCTGCTTGCACTGTGGCTTAGGAAATGGGAAGACAAGTACACCAATCATTTGAGTAACAAGGAGAGTCCTCCCCCCCAAGCAGACAAGAACAGCATGCCCAAAGGGTGTTTGCCTAGAGGCCTGACAAGAGAAATCTCTTGGGATCTGGGTGACCGCCACCAACGTAGCCTTTCTGGATCCCTTGTTCAGGCTGTACAGGCCAGTTGCTCATCAATTCTACACACGAGATTCCATCGACCTGAATCAAGGAAGCCCCATTGCCAGGCAACTTTCTGGGCAAAGTCGGCGGTTGTCATGCTCCGGGTTCAAGGCACAATATTTCAACTGGGAGGTTTTGACTCTGCCCTGTGGGGACCCAATAGAAAGGCAGCTCCCAAAAAAGCCAAACAGTGGCGAATGTGTTCTATTTCCCACAGGTGACCAAATCATTGCCTCAAATGCCCTGCGTATAAGTACTCACAACCATGACTGTATGCTCCATGTGTTCAACACAAACAACAAGCAACACAAAGCATATAAGTTTCATCCTCCCAGATTCACAACCCACCCCGACACGTGGCACGCCTGGAAACTCTCGGCCACTCGAGCGCTCTGCCTGCGATAGGTGCCAAATCACAGATGCACCAAAGGGAAACCAGCCCCAGATAGATGTTTCTAGAAACAGTGGTCCTAAAATGGTTGTTTGGAGTTGGTTTCCCTTTGCCTCCCAACCCAAAGGGGATTCACCATTTTGGGAATGCCCCAAGAGTGTTTGTCACGTTGGGATATTATTCCAAAGACAATCATGAAAGTGCACAGACCCACTCAGAATGGAAAGACTTGTTTTCGTTTGGTTTCGAATCCAACAAATCCTATTAAATCATACTAAATCAAATCAATTGCAACTCAAACCAAATCTCGATTGCAAGCTCCCAAAAATGCACCATCAAATGCAAAATCCTTCCCACAAATACTAGATCAAACCAAATGCAACTCAAGTCAAATCTCAAAAGGAAGCTCCAGCGATACTGAATCAAAAGACAACACCTCTTGCAATTATCTTGCAATTCAGCTATCCTCATTCCCAATCCGAATGCAATGTTGCCCAATACTAAGGTAGTCTTCCCAGCGTGTTTCTAGGACCCTGGTTGTTTTGGTTGCCGAAATCTGACCTTCTGCACCTTCTATACCTTCTAGATGCTGAGGGGGGTTATAAACCCGACCAAGATTATACAAACCTCTGTGCTGAATACTTTAGGACGCTCTGAGCTGCAACCAATCCGTTCCGCTCGCTGGGAAAGTCACAGCTTCCGCCCGCCTCTGGACTCGCATTCCGAGGACCCCGTCTCCAGGCCTAGGCCCGTCCGCTTTCGAGACGAGTCAGAGTCTGCCTTGACCAAAATCCGTCGTTCAAACAAACGCCTATATCTGTGCTTCCCGTTCAAAACAGCCAGGCCCAGGTCTGCAATCGCCCTCCAAGTATTTGGGAGGGGGACTTTTCCATTACTCCAGCCTCCCCCACAACACTAAGCATCCAGCACGGGGACAAGTATGTACCAGCGTACGAGAAAAAGCAACTCTTAACGCTGGACACCTCACCCAGGGGCAGATTCCCTGTTCATGACTCAGAAACGAAAAGGTTCAATATTTGGAAGACATACCCGCCCCATTGGTACGTGGGGTTGCCAAAACTAGAGAGCCCTCCTTGGCCTGCTTCAAACAGCAAGATGCACAGGTATCACAGCACCAGCCATCTATTGGATGTCATCTTGGTGAGCCCCAAGAAAACCTAAGTGATGCTGGGCTTCCGGCGTGCGAGCCTGCGTCACTAGCAAAACAGAGCAGGGTGAGAACCGGTTGGCCAAAGGGGGGTCATGACTCTCGGAATCAACATATTGTGAAATAATGTACTGTATGCCCGATCTACAGACTCCAATGATGATTAAGCAGAAAAAACAACTGAATGGGGAAATGTGGGGTATACCGTGGAGAACGAACATTCGCCAGGCACTCTTGTGATGTCCAAACGAGTACTCAAACGGCTTTGCATTGCAATTCGCTATCCAATTTTAATGCATGAACTTCCGTAGTACTGGAACTGATTCGGCCGCGCCTGTTTTGAGAAATGCACGCGGTGCAGTGAAATATGTGTACAACTGCGAAAGAGAAAGGAAGACGCAAGAAGTGGGGAGTAGAAGTGGGGAGAACGTGGCCATGTGCGTGATTTCGCGACGACTGACAAACGCGGTCTCGAAGCAGTCTCGGAGGGCGTTAGAAATGCGGAGACAGGTCCAATGACACGGCTGCGCAGACTGTTTTGCACACACACACACACACACGCACACCCATATCCCGTTCAAAACTAGCTGCATAGCGTGGAAGTCTGCTGCGGACACCTCTTTGAAGAGATGCCCACCAAATTCCCCGCAGCCCGTTTCGGAGGAAACTGTGCACCGTCATTGAAAGGGGCCCCACACAAGCATTGTCAAGGTCAAGGGTTCTCCAACTTCAGACCTGCAGCAAGTCAAACCCAATGAACAGTAGCCAACCTGACGGATGAACTCTTCACTTCCTGAGAAAATGGCGGCCACACCTCTCACAAAATCACGGTTGGCTTTCTGGGGTGCGTATTAAACAGGGGACCTTATACAAATGGCGGGGGTTCATTTCGTTTCCCTTTCAGCACGCACGCGCTGTGTTGACGGCCGACTGTAGGGATTTCGATACATGCCTTCAAATTTGGAGCCACCACCACGCGTCATATTAGCAATGCGCAAGCCATTGCGTGCATTGTGTTGTGTTGGTTTGCCTTTGCAAGCAATGGGTCGAAGACTTTGTGGCATACGATTCGACAGCCTTTGTGTTGGTAGATCCTTGGTAATGTTGGGCCCCCCCCCCCCGAAACAGTCAAAACAGTCCTGGGGATCCTGAATAGGGATTTGGCGGGAGGCCTTGGGTGACTTGAGTATTGCTTTGGTATTGCCACTACTTAGTTTAGTATTGCCAGCACTTCCCTTTGGATTGCCACTACTTGGTTTAGTATTGCCAGCACTTCCTGTTGGGTTGCCACTACTTAATTTAGTATTGCCAGCACTTCCTTTTGGGATGCCACTATTTGGTTTGGTATTGCCAGCACTTCTTTTTGGGTTGCCACCCTAAGACTGGACATTAAACATGGTACCCAAACAGTGCCCCTTAAAGGGGATCAGGCCCCTTTGTGGGCAACCCCCTTTGCAGGACTGTTTGGGGCTTGTTTTTGGATGGATTCAAGTAAATAATTTTGATGGTTGGGGCTTGGGATCAAATCAGGAATTCTTAGGCTCAGGTCTTGGCCTGGTCCCTTGCTAAGCTTTTAGATTCGGAGCCCCTTTTAAAAGCAAGAGGCTAAGATCTGACCTGGGGATTCCTAACCCACCCACGCCTAAGACTGGACATTAAACATGGTACCCAAACAGTGCCCCTTAAAGGGGATCAGGCCCCTTTGTGGGCAACCCCCTTTGCAGGACTGTTTGGGGCTTGTTTTTGGATGGATTTAAGTAAATAATTTTGATGGTTGGGGCTTAGGACCTGGTCCCTTGCTAAGCTTTTAGATTTTGAGGCCCACAGCGTCTCAGGTTGAGCAACAAGATGTGCAGAGTTTCACTACTGGGACTGAGCCAGGAAGCTGAGAGGAGAAATCAGTTGCCCATATTGCGAATTTTGAGTCATATGTTTTTCAACGGGATTTTTTTGGGGCTCGAACTTGACATAAATCATGGTACCGAAACAGTGGGGGGGTCGTGTTTAAGCCGGGGAAACTTGACATAATTTAGACTACCGATATTAAACCAGGTGCAACCTTATCTTGGACCTGCTCAGTACACCATACGCAGCCTACGGAGCGATGCTGTGCACTCATTCGTGCTAAGAACTATCTTTAAGGAGCGAAGATAAGGTTTTCAAGTTTGGTAGTTTGAAGGCTTTGCGCTGGATGCTGCATGCGGCGAAGACAGGCTAATCTCACTTGCTAGTAGGGAGGCACCGGAGTGGGTCAAACAACCCTTCTCCCCCCTCCTCGCTCCCCAGTTGTCAAACCCCAATATTATGGCAGATCAGCAGACCAATAATGCCCTGATACACACCCCACACAGAATTTCATTTGTCATGGGTGCAGCCTCAGGAAGATTAATCTACAACCAAGATTGACTGCCAACCAAATTTAAGATTCCCCCCCCCCCCCGCAATTTTCAGACAAACCCATGCGTGTCTCCGCCACCTTTCCCAGCCTGCTGAGTCATCCGCCCCATGCAGTGCACCCTTGCCTGACGCTACGAGCTGAAGTGGACGCAATGCCTGTCATGGTTGTATGTTTACAATGAGCACACGCAAGCATACTACAATTTCATATATATATATATATATTCGTTTTGAACAAACCAATCCATGGTGCCTCACTCAGTTCAAACTATTTGATACACCAAGGAAAGACACAGCAACCAATATGATGCGTGTTGTCCATCATCATAGCCATGTGACATGTATCTTGTAGCTCCATGAGAGGGAAGCGTCATATTCGGCCAATTGGCCCCCTGAGCACTCTCTGTACTTGTCTATGCCAGGCTTTGAACAAAGCAATGAAAGCAGCCATCTCACAACGCCAGGCTGAACAGGTGACAGATTCAGGACAGGGCCTTTGTGGGGCGCAAAAGGATTTCCTTCTCAGCTCCCGATCCAAACATCTGGCGAAGATAAAGTTCGCCGGGTATCTTGGGAAGATTGTAGATGTATCTATATATATATATTGTGGGAAGGGGACTTTCTCCGGGTTTTTTGAAAATAATTGTATGTGCATATCTCTGTATATCCGCCGACATTGCTCGGCGTGTCGGATACATAAGAGAGGACTATTGGATACCTAAGAGAGGATAAAGGATAACCCCCCCCCTAACCCCCCCCCCGCCCGACGTCTATTACGTAGGTTTTTGGGGGGGGGGGGTCCCCCACGTACCGCGCGGCAATTTGATGACGTTCCACTAAACGTAGTCTTCGGGGAGCCGGTGTCGCAAAACAGGGGTCCCAGGCTCGATTCCCCCTGCCGGCTTTTTTGCTGGCTTGGGCTTCCTGCATCCTTTTGCCGAAAATCTGGAAAAACTCAATGTTTTTGGACGTCCTCTTTGCGAAAACGCTGGAAAAACCGTGTTTTTTTGCGGGAAATACTGGGGAGCAAAGGGGAAGTGCAAGGATACATACATACATACATTACAGTACTTTACATTACATTACATACATACATTACATACATACATGACATTACATGACATTACATACATACATACATTACATACATACATACATTACATACATTACATGACATTACATACATACATACATACATACATACATACATACATACATACATACATACATACATACGTTACATTACATACATACATTACATGCATTACATTACATTACTTACTTACTTACATTACATACATACATACATACATACATGCATGCATACATACATACATACATTACATACATACATACATACATACATACATACATACATACATACATACATACATACATACATACATACATACATACATACATACATACATACATACATACATACATACATACATACATACATACATACATACATACATACATACATACATACATACATTACATACACACACACACATACATACATACATACATACATACATACATACATACATACATACATACATACATACATACTTACATACATACATACATACAACAACATTACATATATACATACATACATACATACATACACACACATACATACATACATACATACATACATACATACATACATACATACATACATACATACATACATACATACATACATACATTACATACATACGTACATACATACATACATACATACATACAACAACATTACATACATACATACATACATACACACACATACATACATACATACATACATACATACATACATACATACATACATACATACATACATACATACATACATACATACATTACATACATTACAGACATACATACATACATACATACATACATACATACATACATACATATACATACATTACATACATACATACATACATACATACATACATACATACATACATACATACATACATACATACATACATACATACATACATACATACATACATACATACATTACATCACATCATATATACATACACATACATACATACATACATACATACATACATACATACATACATACATACATACATACATACATACATACATACATACATACATACATACATACATACATACATACATACATACATACATACATACATACATACATACATACATACATACATACATACATACATACATACATACATACATACATACATACATACATACATACATACATACATACATACATACATACATACATACATACATACATACATACATACATACATACATACATACATACATACATACATACATACATACATACATACATACATACATACATACATACATACATACATACATACATACATACATACATACATACATACATACATACATACATACATACATACATACATACATACATACATACATATACATACATACATACATACATACATACATACATACATACATACATACATACATACATACATACATACATACATACATACATACATACATACATACATACATACATACATACATACATACATACATACATACATACATACATACATACATACATACATACATACATACATACATACATACATACATACATACATACATACATACATACATACATACATACATACATACATACATACATACATACATACATACATACATACATACATACATACATACATACATACATACATACATACATACATACATACATACATACATACATACATACATTACATATACATACATACATACATACATACATATGTACATGCATGCATACATACGAGAGAGGGAGAGTGGGGAGAGAGAGGCTTGGGGGGATGGGGAGGATGGGAGCAGAGGGAGGGAGAGAGGACGACAGAACACACAAGGGAGACAAGGAAGAGAGGAAGAAGGAGAAAAGGGAGAGGACAATGTCGGCGGACTGAGCCGGAGGCTCTAAAGTAAATATAGATGCCATATTCTCCTGCAGATTTGTATGGAATCCAAACACCACATTTTGGGGAGACATCTCCTTTGGGGGACCACCACTTCGGGGTTCCATGGCAATTTGCAGTTGAGTAGGTGGCTGACAAAACGACACGCATTCAGAGACAAGAGCCCCAACTCGATACATCTTCCCTGGAACGAGTTTGGCCTGCCGGGAGTAGCGGTGCTGCGTGCTCACCTCGAAGTGCTGCCTCAATATGCGGAAGTTCCACCGATCGGAACCTGTGTGGTTGGCCTTGACACCGGGTGCTACGTAGAGGATCTGAAAGGTCCGGGGGGCTTGACACAACAAAATAATCCATCCCCTGTTGGTGCCCTTTATGGAAAATCAACCATAATAGCTATTTCTCACCCACACAAAACAAGGCCAACAAAGCATTACACGGCTCTGAGCTTAAAGGACTTTTGCGGACAACCACTGTATTCCAACATGTTTGAACCCTGAAAGCATTTTTTTTGACATATCTGTTGGGTTTCACTAAAACAGAGCTGACCTCCTGCTGAGTTGTCCGTGCGGCGGCTGGGGGGTTCGAAAGGACCCCCTTATTTTGGGCGGTGTTCAAGGGTGCATACAAGGAAACCATTCAGGAAGAAGTCCCCCAGTAAAAAGAACAGAACTCAATTGGAAAACGGTGGGGCGCTTCCAATCGTCTTGGACCCGAAATCTGCGTCTACCATCGCGAGAATCCTGGAAAGGCACCCGTCGCTCAAAAGCAAAATATCTATTAGAACAAGGCAATGCATCCCACAAATGGTTGGCTTCCTTTCGCTTTCTTAGCCAACAAAAGGCGGCCCCTTTGCCAAGTTGCGTCAACACCACATAGCCAGCCTTCGAAACCTATCGAAGCAGCGTCTGCGTTGTCAATCGAAGGCCTGATAAACTTAACATGCAAATAAACTGCAAAACACCATCCCCTTGGTGGTTGCCTTTTACGGGAGCATCACCCAACTCCAAAAACAACAAATTCATCATGGCTACACGCAGAAAATGCCGGGACAGCATTCTAAAATGGGGCAACCCCCAACAGAAGGGCTGGCTTCCTTTGGCATCTCTTAGAACGGAATCCCAATAGGGGTCCTTTTCCACTGGCTAGCAGATAAAAAGAGAAGTACACATGAGTAGCAAAAGAAAGCAACGGCAAACACCCAAGTCACCCGAAATTTGCCGACAGCGGTAACCCGTCAAGGACTTGGCTCTGTGATGACCAAGCGCATCCAGAGGTGGCCTGGCAGCAAATACTTGGACTGCACAGCATATGTTTTGCAGTGTAATGTTTGGTGTATACACCTGTGCGTGCATTTGTAACATATTGTCTGCGTTGTGGGAAACAGCATGCCTCCCAAAGAGTCCCAACAACTATCGCACGGCACAGCCAGCAAAAGCCCTCTCGGTCATGGTTTCTCCAGGGCTCCTAAAATAATGTGCAGTGACAACCACGATGGAAACAGGAGTTCTGGGCAGCAAATAGAGGGCCTGATAAAATACATCCATTGTCCATCCCCTTGCAGTTTCCTGAGGAGCATGAACACATGTCAGTACTATTTATCCCCGATTCAACCATGGATTCCCTGCTGTCATGACGCCGTCGGACTTCTTGCCACTGCAACGATGCCGGTTTGACCGTCATACTCCGCGGGTAGAGGAAACGGTGCCTCGAGCAAGCGCGACACCAGTGACCTGAAAAGACCTGGACATCAAATTGCACCTTCGTGAGAAGACCAATTGGAGGTGAAAACATCGCATCCTGAGGCGACATTGTCGCAATGTCATTGTTCCCCTGACGTTTCCAGCATCAAGGCCTGTCTTTTTCGGGCCATGACTAAATATCATGGCCAAAACGGGGTTGCAAAGTCGATTTGATTTGGGCAACTTGAATAAACACGGTAAGCCATACAGGTTTGCTTCACAGCAATCGATTCGACCGACCATGGCTTAACCTCCAAAACCCGCCCTAAGGGTCCAAGTACCTTTTAAGGATGGACTGAAGAGGCCAACAAGGGGCCAAAGTACCTCCTCACAAGGTTTCAAGGGACACTAAGGGATCCAAGGCCAATCCAGCCTGGTTTGGTCTCAGACCCCTTTCTTCCGCTTAGCTAGTTGAAAAAACGCTGTGTTTGTTGTTGCCTTACACGCATGTCTGAGCTGCCGGCGATCATGCGGAAACCCTTCAGCTGCACCTAAGCTCTCATCGCAAACGCCAAAAACGTAGGGAACCTCAAAATGGTAGTTGTCCCGGGTACCTTCGAAGAACAAAAAAAAAAAACACGCACCCAAACGAACCGTTGTGAACCAAGCCATTTCCGGTGGCCCCACTGGCTTTGGCAAAGCCTCATCCCACATTCTGGCCCATGGCAACTCGAGCAAAAAGTTACACCAAAGCGACATCTTGTACTCTGGATTCCTGGCACATTGCAAGTGGAAACAAACAGCACAGGATAAACATTGTAAACACATGCAATCGCCAAGATTGCAATACTTGCCTTGTGTCCAAAATTCATGCATGTGGATAGGAGGCCTGTTCACAAGGACTCCTTCCAAAACCCTCCTGTCAGCTTCCAGCATTGATGGAATCAGCATAGGAACTCTTGCAGTTTCTAGGTGTTTCTTTGCTGGATCAATCTCCTTGTTTGCGCTCATCCCTTGCCTGGTTCAGTTATGACACAGCTTGCTGTGTCTACAGCTCTTCCAGGGCTCGGCATCTGCCAACGGCCAAGTCGCCGAAACCACATGGCTAGGACAAGGGGAAGCCTGTGAGATCAGCAGCTGTTTGCTTCTGCGAGTGGAGGCACCGTGCAAGCCTTCACGTTCCGTCCGTAGATTCCTGTACACATCAGCCACGGGAAACAAAGGTGATGCTTTGAACCACCGAGAAAGGGGACAAATAAGGACCGCTGTCTGCTGCGGGAAAACCACAAAAGTTCCTGGAATTCAATTTCAGGGCCGGTAAGCCCAAGCCTTGGAGCATGGCAAAGTCATGCTAGCGCAACAACACATGCGGCACCACTGCACCACTGCATATCTGCATTTATATGTGCAAGCCTCCGAAACAGCTTCAATGCAACAAAGTGGTGCCAACGCTTGCTGTGGGAGTATGCTCAAACAAAGTGCTGCATAACGGCATGTGTTTAAATTGTCAAAGTAAGCTTAGAAGGAACTTGCGTGGTTCGGCAACTAATTGAAAGCTAGATTTCTGAGACAAATGGCAAAAGAAAGAATAAACACTAACAAAAATGTGTGTGCTCGTGTGGCGGGGGGGATAGGAATGTTGAAAAGTTAGCTTGATCGCGACGCCTGGTCGGACCACGTTCGGAGCGCATTCGAATAGACTCGGAACACGTTTGGAGCCGGGCCTAGTGGCACGGTCGTGCACACGAGGTACAGATTTCGTGGCAGGTGCAACACTTTTGCAAAGTCAAGTGCAGATTTCATGGCAGGGCACTTTCGCAAGATCGAGTCATAGATAGATTGATAGAGAGCGATAGCAATATGTAGATAAATGGAAAGGTAGATAGAGAAGCAGATTGAAAAGACTAGATAGATTGCTAGATAGATAGATAGATAGATAGATAGATCGATAGATCGATCGATCGATATGTATGTATATATATATATATATGTGGGGTTGTGCACTTCCCCTGAAAACTGCCCTTCCGCCGCCCTTCGGCAAATCTTCCGCGCCCATTGTAAATCTACAAACAAGTTGTCACCGGTTTTCGATCAATGTTTTCGGTTTCTGGCCCTTCCGCATCTCTTCCGCCTCCCTTCCGCGTCTCTTCTGCGCACACAGTGGAAGCTCATGCCATGTAAGGCTTGAAATTCGGAATACTAAACCGAATACGTGGATTTTAGCGCGACGCCAATATATAGAGACGGATGGATGGATGGATGGATGGATGGATGGATGGATGGATGGATGGATGGATGGATGGATGGATGGATGGATGGATGGATGGATGGATGGATGGATGGATGCATGCATGGATGGATGGATGGATGGATGGATGGATGGATGGATGCATGGATAGATAGTTGGTTAGATAGATAGATGGATGGATGGATGAATGGATAGATGGATAGAGACAAAACGGATGAATATATATATATATATACATAGTCAATTGATGGGTAGATAGCTAGATACACGAAAACAGAGAACTAAAGAAGGACATAGATAAATAACAAACGAAGGAAGACAGACAGACAGACAGACAGGCAGGCAGGCAGGCAGGCAGGCAGGCAGGCAGGCAGAAAAGACAGAAAGAAAGAAACAAAGAAAGACGAAAGAAATAAAGAAAGAAAGAAAGAAAGAAAGAAAGAAAGAAAGAAAGAGCGAGGTAAATAAAGAAAGAGAGAGAAACATAATGAAATAAATAAAGAAAGAAAGAAATAAATAAATACAGGTACAAAACAAAAGAAAGAACGACATAATGAACAGAAATAAAATAACAACAACACAGAAGCAAATAAACAGCAAATAAAAGTGGACACATATCAAGAACAGCGCGAACAAAAACAAGAAACACATAACGATGATTACAACGATAGCTCTTATAACTTGAAAAAGTCTGCCCACCGCCTTCGCCGGATTTGCTGGTAGAAATACTGATTACAATGTGCTGGTTGAATCCTACGTATGACTACTCAAACAGGGTCACACTATCGCTTTCTTCACAATAAGCATGACACTATGTCAATGAGAGGAGCCTCATGAGAGCATTGCAGATTGATCACCATGCCAGTGAGTCTCAAACTTGGCAAAAGCCATCACTCTTGGCATGGAGGGGGAGAGCGGGCATAACAAAAAATATTGTGTACTCCTTTCGTGGTTCTCTTTGGGAGAAATGACGCGGCTGACTTAGCACCCAGTCAACCAGTGGTTTTATTCAAGGTTCTCATTGAACGTCTGTCCCCTGGGCAGCAGGCGTCCTTGGCATGTCGCCGGCATCCCTCGACAGCCTGGGAAAAGCACGTGACTTCGGCTTGCAGTCACTGAGCAATCTGGTGTGCTGTGGCTTCACCAAAACAGTACTGCCTCTCTTTGAAACTTCTGCCAGTCTTGCTGTGCTGCCTTGCGGGGGGGGGAGGGGGTGCCTAAACTTTGAAACGGGCTTGGACGTGTCTGGTCACCACTCTGGATCTTGACAGCGAAAAGCAGCCGTCACTCGACATTTCCTCTGATCCGTTTTACATCATATGACATTGAGCCTTGTCAAAGAAGTAAACCATGTTGTTTGCACTTTTACTCGCACATGCACACACGGATACAAGCGGGCACACAGTTGTTGGCAAGCGAGACTCATCCTTACCCCTTAAAACTCCAAGCCCTGGGGAAGTTAATCTTTTACAGACATATACCCCAGGTTACCCAAAAAGTTGAAAAGTTGTGTTTTTAAGAGGTAAGCATCCTATCAGGCACAGTTTCACATGGTCACGAGTTTCAGTAGACTTACATCGAACTATATCCATGCGGCCAGCCACGTGAAGCGAGTTGTGGCAACGGTAGGCAGCTTGCAAGACTATGTCATGTCTAAACAAGGGAAACAAACTATACTTCCTGAATGGGTTGCTGGTTCTGACACAGTCACATGTCTAGTGAATTTAGCCGGCTTTCCCGGCTGAAAGCTCGTCTGCGCCGTTTTAGTCAGCTTCTATCTTGTTAAACCAGAACTTAAAACTTGCCGAAAGCAACTCTGGAGACTCTGGATTAGATTACAATGTTAGACTTCCTTCAACAGGCAATGATGACTCAATGATGACTGGCGTGCTGTTGTTCCGCGCCGTGCCTTCTGCACCTCCAGCAAATCCCAAGGTTGCCCTTGTGCTTTCCTTTTAGAAACTAGGCAGGCACGCCTGTGAAAGAGCAAACCTACACGTTTAGGTGGGGGGGGGGGGGGGGCAACATGTTTGAAGCACGCTGGTCGCAAAATGAACACCCTGTCAAGATGTGGGCGTGCTATGTTTGAAGGACACCCTTTTTCAGGTTGGTTGCCACCATTTTTGGGGTCCTCATATTTTTACGCATGCCCAAGTTTCTCCAGTTGCTCGACCTGACTGAGCAGCCCGCGAAAGACAAGAGCAGCGAAGATGAGATGAACCGCCTCCCATGGACCTTGGATCGAAGCCTCTAACGTTCCCGGCCGTGAGAAGGGTGCGCTGAGCGCTTGGCAAGGATTAGTTTTCAAATGGGCCTTCAATAGTTGGCTTTCTTCTGGCCCTTGAGACCCAAAAAGGGTACCCTCAAAAAACAGGAAATACATTTATGGCCATCTGACTCGCAGGATTGCGGGTGTGCCGCAGTCGGCTCCGAATCCACAGCGCCTGCAGAGATTGCCCATGGGGTTCCGGCGGTGTGGCACAGGTTCAGATCGGCCTCGAGTGGAGCCTGCAAGGCGAATTCGGCATGGCTGTTGATGAGTGGCGGCGGAATAAGGGAGTCAACCAATAAACAGTTGAAATTGGAAAATCCAGCGGAGAACTAGCTAAAAGGACACAGGTCGAATCACTCTGGGCACCTCAGAATACCAAAAGGCAAAGGCAAAACCACCAGAGCTCATTCTCAAATTCATGCTGGAGGTAAAACCACCCCCCCCCCCCCGTAAACGCCGGCATTTTTTGAAGAGCTTTCTGCGCCTGTAGGGGTCCCCGATCTTGTGCTGGCCGGCCGCGTGGCGTTGGGAGGGTCCTGTCACAGGCGGTGCCCGCCTCGAAAATGAAATCCTGACCGCTGCGCCGGTGAAGGCGGAGAAGGCGGGGAACCTGAGAATTGCGGACGGAGCGTCTCTGGAAAGGGGTCCCCTGGAAATTATCTTCTACAGATGCACTCCAGGGGTCAAAAGGGGGGTCAAACGACCCATAGGGTTGATTTGGGAGGGCTCTTCCGGACCTCTTGGGTACCAAGAAAAGATCCAGAATCAAAGCCATTGGGTAACCCCGGCAAAACAAAAACTAGACAGTAATTACAGCGCAAACGCCAAAAGGGAAGAAGGATGACAAACTGAGCAACTGGCAACAACTGAGACAGGTTGTCACCGACTCCTTGTTTTGGATTTGGCCCTTTCCAGAATAATTTGCAAAGGGAGCTGGGAACATGCAATATCACATGGGGAGGTGCAGCGATGGTTGAGCACTGGGTCACTGGTGCCTGAAAATGAGAGGTACAACAAACACGCACTTTGCTATGCCTAAAGCGTGAATCCATGACGTTGTAGCCCCTTCAACTCGCAGGTCCCGACTTGTTCAAGTCGTAGCAACCGATCCACTGCTGAAACCAGGTGACCTGCTCCAAAAAACAGGAGCAAGTTGGGTGCCTCTTGCAACAGGGTGCTTCTCGCAATAGGGGACTCCTACAATAGCCTGGTTTCCTGGTGCTGCTCCTTCTGCAAACCGAACAGTTTCTCCCACACGGCCCAGTTCCAAGCTGTGACCCCGGGCAGTGACCCACGGAAAGGCCACAGGTCGGTATACCAAGGGAGGCAGCGGAGCCGTCGCTGGCAACTCACCCCTGGCGGCGACCAAATGGGTTGCCGCCCCCGCCCCGGCGCATTTGACCTCATTTGTTTCCCGAAGGTCAGCCACACACGCAAACGCAAAGTGAACTTATTTGCAGAACTTTGATGACGTAAATTGTTAAATCACTAATCTAGCAAACCTCATATTGGCAACAGCACAATACCAACGGGTTCTACAAACCCGTTTATCTGCTGAAAGAAATGTTGAAACCAAACAGGTCTTGGTAAGTGTATTGTGAGAAAGAGCATCATACGAATACACACCAGGTGACCTCACTATATTACTCGAAAGGACTGACACCAGGCACAAAAACAGTGTCCAAGAATCTTAGGCCTGGAACAGGTGTTTAGTGTTTGCTGCCGGGCACTATCCAAGCAAAAAACAAAGTGGCTGTCACCGGGTCCCTGTCACAGGCCGAGGCCTGCTTTAGCGGTCCACGGCAGCATGCATCCACATGTTTAGTCAATGGGACAATATGGATCAACATGGGTCATCTCTGGACAAAGCGCAACTCGCAGGGTTTCTGGTCAGCGGCGTTGTCCGTGCACCCTGGAATGCTCCCAGATCATAGATGTCTTTTTCAAATGTATTATGGTATGGGCCAAAATGCATGGAGCCAAACTGAAACTTATGCTATCTGTATTCAACCAAACTAATCTAAACTGACGACTATGTGAATGATCCGCCTCGGCTTCTGCACCGTGAGCACTGCGTGCGCATTGGTCCCGCCAAAGCCGAAAGAGGATAAGCCCACCTGACACGTGGCTGCACCAGCTGAAGGTGCCGTTTGGCGTCCACTGCACTTTGCCGCTTTGCCTTTGCTCCCTGAAAATGAACGCACACTCGGACCTTTAGATAGCTTATTGAAGCGTGCAACTTCATTTCCAGTGCTTTTGCCCGTTCTTCAAGGGTCCACTTGTTCTTTGGTTGAAGGAAGCATTGAAGTGGACCCCTTGCCTGCCTGGAATCCCTCCAATTCAAATACGGATTCATCCAGAGGACCATACTACTGAGGGCTGGTCCCCTTGTTCGGTGAGTTCCGTCATTTGATTTCTTCTGATGAGTATCATGCTCCCAATCAATCCAAATCTCACATCGTATCGCTAAATAAAACCCGCCATTTGCAAAGCCCAAGCGTCCCAAAAGGAAGAGTGGAGCGCCTTCACCTCTGGCACTTCATCAAAGCTGGAACTCAGGCACTGCGCGCTCGAGGGCACTTGCGCCAGGAAGTCCTTGCGACATGTTGGCCGTCTTCAAACGCGAGGCACAGAAAACAGTCCAAGCACCTTGTGAGGTCCCCACCTTGTGAGGTACCCAAATGGTCGGTGTCACTTTGTTTCCTCTTCAAAAAGCAGGCGTCCAAAGGGCACAGTAGCTGGTTTTGCGTGTGCTTTGAAAGGGCCAGAGAGCCAACATGCAAAGAACGAGCCGAGAAAAAGAAAAAGCACGAGGTATCAGGGTTTCCCATGCCCTCCAGAACCAAAAAAGCAAAAAACTGAAGCCATTAGGAGCAACGCCTCTTTCAGAGCCCGGCCCCAGTCTCCGTCACTCCTTGAGGTCGATGTGTGGGTTCAACTCCGCGAAGTGCACGTTGGGCGGCGCCTGGCAGGCGGCCGAGTGAATCAAACACCGTCTGGGCAGGGATCCAGATGCATTATACACCCGAACATTGCCCTGTTAATGGCGGTATCCCTTTATGTTGGTGTTGAAAAAGCAACATGTTTCAAATGGTTGCAAAATGAATCTTTTAAGGAGCCCTGCTGAGCAAATGGCTACAAACCGGAAGTAAGGCATCTGGAACCCCCTGTAAAAAGTATTCATCACTGGTCAGCTCGACTTATCCCCAGGGATCTTGATCTCAAAGCCAAACAATCTTCACCACTGGTGAGCTCGTGCTAACCCCCCGCCCCAAAGGTGAGCTCGAGGTCCTCTCCGCAAGAAACCTTCATGGCTGCGGGCAGTGAGGTCGTTGTTTGCCCAAATGTGTGTCGTGGTCAAACTTTCTATGTAGAGCATGATTTCCGTAACAACCATCCCCTCGCAGATTGCGGCCTCCAGTAATTGATGCATCGCTTATGAATTGGGGATATGTCCATTCAGTCTCGCGTGCCTCATTGTGCTGGAGGACCATCATGCACCTGCCACATGCCAACTGCGTTTCTGGGAACGCTTTATGAATTCTATCCTGCTGATTGCAAACAATTCCACAATGAAACAATGGTGTTGCTCGGAAAATTTTAGGGGTGCTTTCAAAACTTTGAAACATTCCCTGACAAAGAAAAGGGAGTTCTGATGGCGCTTAAACAGTATGCACCCTGACGGGAGGAAAACTACAATTCCTGGTGTCACGCTTTGGATCAGGCTGCAGAACAGCGTTTCTTGAGGCGGGGACGGGTTACTTTCACCCACAAATGCAATAGTCTTGCAGAGCTTCCTGCACAGTCCCAACAACACACCCTGGGGACAAACACGCTTGAAACCGGCAAAGGGGCCCTTGTGGTTTTCCATCCCAAAAAACAATGCCAGAGATACTAGGTCCTCCAGTAGAGAGGTTAGAATAAGGGTACCATTTTTTGTTCAGTACTCGATCTTAGTAGGGGAAGCCTCCCCGAAAAGGGCACCTGGCTGGGGGACCTAGGATAGCAACACATTCCAAGTCGCGCGTTCGTCCAAGGCACTTCACCAGGCCCAGGGCGCCAGCGGCACCCTCCAAATGCCCGACCTTAGTGCTGCCGGCCCGGCGCCGGCGGTGCCGAGAAAGGCACCCCGCGTTGAGAGGACCAAAACGAGCGATGTACCACTCAAATCAAAACTGGCAATCTTTGAGACTCTCCCCCGCTTTTCGGCAAGTACAATAATTATCTGGACTGATTGAAATGGCAGTGTGGCAGTCTTGCGATGCAGGGGGAATGGAAAAGAAAAGGGTAGTGGATCCACATTCATCCAAGGTCTCAAGACCCCCCCCAACCAAACATTGGGCATTCACCACTTTCAACCACCTTCATCACCTTCATTCCATAAATCTGCAAAAAAACAACAAAAAATCGGCAGTACCGCCAGGAAGAAACCTAACACTTCAGCGATCAACGCTTTGCGGCGCTGGAGGCGACCCGAGTCCCGAGTCCGCGGGCGTTGGTCTTGCCGGCCATGAGCTGCGGCGCGGAGTCGTCCAAGGTGCCCTTCAAGGCGCCCACCTGGCGAGAGAACTGGACTATGTGGACCCCATATGAATAAACCTGTGAATTCATATGGTGTCCCCCTCCAAAAGTGAGAAATCCCCCACTAAAACCAGGGACACCCCCATATTTATAGACGGGGGTTTATTGATATGGGGTCCACATTATGTGTCAAAAGGGGTCGAAGCTTCTAACTCGATTCGAGATCTGGGCGTAAGGACTTGACTTTCCTCTCTCACATGTACATCATGAAGTACGAGAAGGAAAAGAGCCGGAAATCCAAAAAGCTTGTAAGTCAATAGATATTCTATCCGCCAGCAAGGCACGTCTGTACAATCCTTGACATATGATTCCCCGCAAAACGCAGGTTTTACCTGTTGGTTCCCATTTAACACAAGCCCATATGACGGAGAGCCAAAGCCTTAAAGGACCCTCCCCTCCTTTGAGGTCTCATTTGTTGAGATTCCTCTGGGCTTCTTGGGAGTAACTCGCTCATTGCCAAACAGCGGGCGTTTCTGGCGCGTCGTAGCCACGCCTCGATGGGATCTCCTAAGGCCGTGCCTGTGCCGTGACACTCCACCTGGCGGGAAGCGACCAAGGCGAGGGCCTGTGAGAAAATGGGAATTCGCCCACATTGAGCAACACCTATGGGAGGCGCCCTGAAATGGTGGAACACCTTTGAAAATTATTGAAAGCAAAGAGACCCCCGCCCCCCCAACTTTTAAGGGTCCGGCGCCTTTGTTTCCAAGTTCTCACGGGGGGTTCAGCGGGGAGCCAGTTGTAAGGGTCCTTATGCTACTGTTGCTGCAGATTCGCACAATTTGAGACAAGCCAATTTTCTGGCCTTGGGTTTGGAGATCAGTTGGCTCGCAGCAACCCTGTCCCTGGATCCCCGCTGGTGAGAACTCCGCCGGCCGCGCGGCCGAGATCTCTGCCGCTGCGACACCTGCCACACGGAGCGGCGGATGGGTCGAGTCTCTGCATGGACTCACTGCCAAGGCAGTGACGTATATCATGCGATGTTCATAGTATCCCGCCAAAAGGCAAATGTCTGATGGCCCGAAAGGGTGATGTTTAAACCATCCCAGGGGCATGGAACCAAATCACCAATAACAAACAGCTGGGTGTTTCATATGAGTTGTGACTCTTTGATGGATTGGGATCGACCACAGACCAATTCAAGGCACCTTCCCTAATAAGATGTTTAGCCGCATGATTTGGACCAATACAGGCGAGTATCCAAGTACCTTGTGAGCATGCACTTTACAGGCGAGTATCCAAGTACCTTGTCACTAGGGGTCAAAAGCAGTCAAATAGTACAAAAGGAGTCAGCGGAGTCAAAGAGGTCAAAGGGATCAACGTTTCAAAGTCATCCTCATACCAAGGCCCTCTTTCAGGAGTCGACCAAACCACAGGTCCACCCGCCCCAATGCCCCGATTCGCCTGCCGCTTTGAGGGCCCCTAGTATGGCCCTCTGCTGCGCAGGACCGTTGGGCGCTGTGAGGGAGGAGCTGCGACCATCCTGCAACCGGGACTGGGGAGGTCGGGGGTCCAATCAAATAACTCTTGGACAGCCGGCAGAGTCTCAGGGAACAGGTTGGTTCAGTTCCAACCAATTCATTTATTATATTAGTGGCTCCAGGTTCCAACGAAGTTATGGTTGCAGGTTGCAAACAGCTTATGGTTGCAAGCTGTGCTCCAAGCATTCACGATCCGGAGAAAATCGGGGGGAAGCTGGCCATTTCCCCTGACTCGGTCGCCCCAGGCACCGACCTGGTTGGCCTTGGAGCCGGCTGGGCCCATGCCATACTCCGCGGAAGGGGCCTGCCATGAGTAGCCGTCCGGATCCAGTCGGGGATAAAGTCGAGCGTTTGGAACATCCCTGCACCTTCAAATTGGTCACTGTTTAAGGCAGCGGGATAAGTTCAAAACCCTTTCCTGAAATGAGAGTTTTAAATCAAAATAAGTGTTTATGTTGCTCGATCCGGGAGAAAACACAAAATGCGAGGTCAGAAATGGAGTAGGGTGGGACCATCTTGTCATTTCACCATGAAGACCCTGCCGAATTCTGCTAACCCTCCTGCAAATTAATAAAGAAACAAACAAATAAACATGGTGGGGGAAGGGGGGGATGTAGTGCCAAGATCTTGCGAAAACGAAATTCAAGCGGGTACTCTGTAGTGGACATCATTTACATGGTGATTCCAGTTAAGCCATGGTCAAATATGTGGTTCTCGTAAAGCACATGGACAAATCAGGATTCTGACTTTCTTGTCAGTGCTAAAATTGACGGAGTCCAGGGTTGCGCAGACCCGTATTTCAACATGTGAAACACCTTGATTGAACATCCTGCTTGTAGAGCTTTCCAAAAGTGCCAATAGCGTGGCTGCTTCATCAAACTTGGCCCAGGCAAACCTCTCCGCTCCTCGCCGCTCGCTTGGCCTTTGTGAGGAAGAAGCTCCCAAAGCCCTCGCCCCGAGCGAAACCTGCGGCTACAGCGAGGTCCCAAGGGCCAGTGACGTTTGCTCCGAAGCTCAGGGCACAAGGCTGAAAGAAAAGAGCCGAGCTGAAGTGAACCTAACTTGTCTGGGTACCAGCACCCGGTGTCTCTAGATAAAACCATCATGTGAAACCTAAAGATAAACACACTTGGTCGCAATCGAGGAAAACCAAAGAGCAACAATGCACAAATGTTGGTGCAGCTTGGAAAGTACAGCTGGATGATCTAGGGTAGAGGAGAGAATGCCAAAGCAAATGGACAAACACGGGCTCTTCACCCTTCTCATATATTCCCCAGATCAAAAAGAACTGAACCTCTCGCTTTCCCTCTGGGAACGTCGAGAGAAGGGACCCATGGCTTTCGCCCAGGAGAGACACCTCTATTTTGTGGTTTGTTTTGGGAAACATGCTGGTCATGGGTGTCGGTTTACTGGAAGAGTCATTGCGGTGTCTGTTTAATTTGGGAATAATTCCTGCTAGCCAGTCTTGAAGGTGTTCCAACCAACACACAAACATAATTCATAGTATGTGAACCCTGCCATGAACCGTCCTTGATTGGCTAGCTAGGTAATCATCTGTACCAGAAAGAGAAGGCCCCAAACTGATCTTGCCAGTGAGTTGAGTCATGGGTGATGAGCGTCCCCAGATCAAAAGAGGCCCCAGCGACCCGGGTAGACAATTTAATGCAGAGCCCTTTTTAAGCGTATTACCATTGCGCAAAGCTCAGGCCGATGCCAGGGTTCAGCCCAGCCCTGTTTCACTGTTCAATCCATCGCTCAAACCACCTGTAAAGTGTCCCTTCCAAAAGGACTTCCTAGGGTTCAAAGCACCCTTCTTGTCTTGGTTCCCCTTGTAAAACAGCTTTAAACGGGACTGGAGGGTCGGTTGCTCCAACGAAACTTCCCCCCCCGCCCCCCCGACGCGACCGAAGCTTCGCCCGGGCGCCGTCCGCGGAGGCGTCGAAGGTGCGGCACCGGCCGCTGGTGGACAGCAGTCGCCCGTTGCAGAAGGCCACGAAGGGCTCCTACGCGGGTCCCGCTGGGGCGAACCCCGGGGGCTCGGGGCGCGGGGGGATGGAGACTCGAAGAAACCAGGAAGTTCTGGAGGCATTTCTGGCCATGTGCTTGGACCCTTTGCGCCCCTCAAGTAGAAGTAGAAGGTAGAAAAGGAACCTTTGGTCGCTTCTGACTGTTGAAAAGAGAGTAAGGACCCATCAGCTGTTCCAGAAACCTGACTTCAGCCCATACTCCCCCGCAAATTAGCATGAAGCCTTCGCGGGAAAAAAAAAATAGGAGGGTGCCAAACAGGGGTCTGAAAAATCATAGACATGAGGGCCTGCCGAACATGTAGTTCACATTGACATGTTCTTTGGGTTAAATCTGACTCACAATTATGGGCCATTTACGTACTTACCACCAAAAGAGGAGGTACCTGGAGTCTTCTTGACCCTTATCATCCACTCCAAATAAGGGGTGCGCCAGGTACATCGTTCTTTGCTTTGGCCATTTCAAGTTCTCGAGCCAAGGTGCCACGATGAGGTTCAGCTGGCTGCCGCTGCACAGCGCTGTCTCCAAATGGCCAAGCTCTAGGTGCTGCAAGGCGAGGTCCAGTGCCACCAGCGTGGAGGAGCAGGCGGTGTCCACCTGGGGCTCTGAGGATTTTGAAGCCGCTGGACATTGAGAGGATTCATGTCCACCAACTTTGTGAGGTGGGTTCCTCTTGAAATTTTGATAGCCATGAATAGAGAGGTGCCCTGAAATGGGTGGTGTTCAAGTTGGTCGCCATTTAAACTAACCCCAAAACAACACACCCTCAAAGAAACCGCACTCGCGCATGGCGAAAGGTCAAGGAGATCGGAATGTGCTTTCGAGGAGCAAGCAAAAGGCCAGGCCAAACTGTATGAGTGCATTTCCACCAGCATGCAGCTTGAAGGCTTGATTTCCTTCATCTTGGTTGACGTTGGAAGGGGAGCAAAAAAACATAATAGCACTTAAGTGGGGATTTCCCACTGAACCACAATAAGCAAAAATGTATAATGTTTCCCAACAACAACCATGTCATGTATTGACTTTTGACATCCTTTCGAAAATCATTGGATGCCCGAGAAGTATAGAAAGCCCCTTCAAAGGGGTCAGGCCCTTTCATTGGCCGCCTCAACAAGCAATCGCGCCCGACTGAATTCCGCCGCGGCGCCGTCATGCTGACGCCCTCAAGGCCCAGGCAGAAGGAGATGCGGTTGGCCGCAATGCTCGCCTTATGGGAGGCATTCCTAAAAGCCCCGCTTGGACGGTCAACCAACTTCGTAAGTTCGTTGCAAATAAGAGGTTGTGGACATATAATGGGGACTCTGTCGCGGACATTTGCGCGTCCTCTTGTTCTGTTCCGCTTCCGGATGGGCTCAGGGAAGGACACTTGCCAACCAACAATGCATGTTGGGCTCAGCTTCCGAGAGGCTCGCCCCTGTCGGAATCGATCCCCTTTCAATTGGTAACGCGGAAATCCATTCATGTAGACGACATGACCAAACAGAGCCACCAACTCAAAGGGATGGGTCAATGGGTCAAACCAGAAAACCATCCCCGGGTCCCGCTCTCAACCCAAGGCGCCAGTCTGCTTGTTTGACGACCTCACAACACGATCCACGTTTGGACGCAGTCGAAACAGAGGCAGTCACAACACTTTGTAGGGCCCCCTAAATGGCATACCCTGGCACCAACAGCCATTAGCCAGGGTTCCTCGTACAGTTGCTCCTTGGAACATCACCCCAACAGACAAATCATTTTGAAACGGCTACTTAAAGGTAATCTTCGAACTACCCATAACCAGAATCCTGGGTGTGCCGGGTTTGGCCTCCATAGGACACCAAAGCCCTTTGTTCGCCCAAAGCCAAAGCTGAGGCGCATGGGTGCCGGGGCCCATGAAGGTCCCAGCCCGGCGGTTTGAAGACTTGGCCCAGTCGTTGGCGCACTGCCCCACGAAGACCCCGGTCGACGTCTTGGTCAAATCCTGCAGTAGGCTCACCAAAGCAGCCGTGTCGCATTTTTCCCCCCCTCCCCTTTTTTTCCGGCGTTGAGGGCTGCTTGTTCTCAGGAGGATTCTTTGGGAGGATATGCCGTTGCTGCTTTGCAGGAGGCTATCTTGGTTCCCCCTCCACCCACCCACAATGCGCAACGCAAATGGCTATCACTCACTCACTCACTCACTCACTCACTCACTCACTCACTCACTCACTCAATCAGTCAGTCAGTCAGTCAGTCAGTCACTCACTCATTAAAAAAAACAAAAAACAAAAAAAAACATCAAATCAATCAATCCATCCAATCCAATCCATCCATACATCCATCCATCCATCCATCCATCCATCCATCAATCAATCAATCAATCACTCAATCAATCAATCAATCAATCAGCCAATCCATCCACACACACCCCTACCCCCCGCCCCCCCCTTTTCGGGTAAAGACCTTGAGAAGTGATGCTGCGTTCTTCAGGTTTCGGCAATAGACTGCAGACATAAGGCATGTCTTCCTCTCTGGAAATCACACGAAATCAATGGCCTGGTTTTGGCTGGTTGCCCGTGGTGGGACAAGGGACCTTTTTGGTGACCTTGTGCCGAAATTCACTGAAAGGAAATCCACCTCCGGGGCAAAAGGTCTGAAACAGGCAAACCCAAATTTGTGGTACCCCTTGCTCAGCATCTCTTCTCCTTTGAAACCACAGCCATGGACTGTAGACTATTGTAGACTGACCAAATTGTGGGCAGCTGGCAACAAGCAACACAAGCAAGAATTTCACAGGAAAACACGCAAACAAAGAAACGATGGACCACCCGACCAATGATGCAAAACAAACAAACGACGTTGTAAACCAACCTGTGTGGGGGCGGGGTGTCCATGTCTTCTCTTGGGAAGCAACTAACCGAGACAACAAACAGCACCGTGCAGCACATTGTGGACAAGCTAAACAACATGAACAATTCAAACCGGATCAGCAAGGGCTTCCTAAGCAAGCTGAAGCTATGAAGCTATTTCTTCCCAAGGCCCATTCCTCAGCCATGGGGCATCCGCAAGGTGGTGACTGAGAAATAATGCAACACGGGATACATCAGCAACCCTGTCGGCCCCTAGTCTTTTGAACAAACAAGGATGACACTGGAAAATAATCAGAACCAACTCCAAAGCGCAAACACCATTCCTTCCGGCCAAATTAGTATAGTTCCCAAACCGAATAACTATGAGGCATCTCGAGGGACCTTCATAATAAGCTCTGCTTTTATACCCCAGTGATAAGCTCCTTGTGACTCCAGAAACGCTAAAGTCCCACCAATCCCCACCAACCCCCAGCACACCACCCCCTCACCCCCTCCGTGGTCCGTGCCGTGGCGCCTGCTTGGTGCGGGAGGCGCCGTGGCAGGCGGCGTAGCTCACCTCCAGTCCGTGTCGCTGCTGGGGGTCGATGGCCGCCGCCTCGTTGGAGGAGATCCCGAAGAAGCGCCCGTCCTCGACCGCAGGGCGGGGGTGTGCGGGGGTGGGGGGGCGGATGGGGATCCGAAGCGCCGGGGGGGCTGGAGGAACGCCTACAAATGGGGATAAACCACCTAGCAAAGGTGGTTTGTCCCAATATAAATATATATATATATATAGAGTAATTACTTATATTCATGCCGAGTGCCAATTTGTCTGTCTGCAATATGAATTGCGTGGAGTCATGCGTGGAGTGAATTTGGTTTCTTTAGGGTGGATACAGGCGAGACACGATGGAAACCAGGCTTGGGGACTTTGCCCCTTTCTGCGATATCAATGTCGGCCATGCTAGTGGCATGTTTGCTACTTTGGAGGTGGGCTCACAGAAAATGGCCCTAACCTTTCATTCAGGATGACGTTCTGCACGGGTCCTGAGGCTGCTATCGCTTGTCTGACAAAACAAGAGGACCAACCTGTACCATAGGTCTGCAATTAAAGTTGCTCTATCTATTGCTCTGCATAAGAAAGAGAGTCTCAACATACGAAAGCGTTGGTCTGCAATTAAAAGCATTAGTCTTGCGCCGACATGGCGCCTTAGGTTGGACCTGTGTCACTTGGCAAGGGCCAGCGCGTGTGCTACGGATTCGGGGCAGGGTTTTGCGAATATGAGATTGTCCTTTTGCAGGGGTCTGAAACAGGTCTGAAACAGGTCTGAAACAGGTCTGACACAGGGCCCAATGCCAGATCCATCTCTCCCTCTGTCTCTCTTGCGTCTCTTTCTTCTCTTCCAATTCTTTTCATTCTGTGGGTTTAAAAATAAGCTCCTTCTTGCTTTCTTTCTCCACGAGCCACGTAGACAGGGCTTAGGCAGGTCAAGTCAGCGCACTTAGCTCCGCAATTCCAGGCGCTTATGTAACATGGACAATGGAATTACGAAAGCGTTGGTCTGCAATTAGAGGCATCAGTGTTGCGCCAACATGGCGCCTTAGGTTCTTGGCAGGAGCTGGGGCGGGGTTTTGCGAATATGAGGTGGTCCTCTTGCAGGGGTCTGAAACAGGTCTGATACAGGCCTGACACAGGGCCCAATGCCAGATCCAAGCATTCTCTTTCTCTTTCTCTCTCTCTCTCTCTTGCTTCTCTTTCTTTTCTTCCAATTCTTTTTTTCATTCTGAGATTTGTTTAAAAACAGGTCCCATCCCCGGACGCCAGGAGCTTCAAGAATTCAGGGAAATCTGGGAGTCCCGTCCGAGACAAGGGGCATTCATGTCCTCTTGCTTTCTGTCTCCACGAGCCGCGTAGACAGGGCTTAGGCAGCTCAATTCAGCGCACTTAGCTCCGCAATTCCAGGCGCTTATGTAGCATGGAATTACGAAAGCATTGTTCTGCAATTGCAGGCATCACCATGTCCCAATTGGTGTTTCATACTACCTCCACGGCCCGCGAGCCGCTGCACCGCTATACTGGTGCTGGGGATTCGGGGCAGAATTTTGCGAATTTGAGATGGTACTTTTGCAGGGGTCTGAAACAGGGCTGAAACAGGTCTGACACAGGGCCCAGTGCCAGATCCAGGCATTCTCTCTCTCTCTCTCTCTTTTTTTCTCTCTCTCTCTCTCTCTCTCTCTCTTTTCCAATTCTTTTCATTCTGAGATTTGTTTAAAAGAAGCTCCCATCCCAAGACGCCAGGAGTTTCAAGAATTCAAGGAAACCTGGGAGTCCCGTCCGAGACAAGGGGCATTCATGTTCTTCTTGCTTTCTTTCTCCACAAGCCACGTACACAGGGCTTGGGCAGCTCAACTCAGCACACTTAGCTCCGCAATTCCAGGCGGTTATCAAGCATGGAGTTACGCAAGCATAGTACCAACATGGCGCCTTAGGTTGGACCTGTGCAATCTGACCTGGATTGGCAGGAGCTAGCACAACGCAGCTGCTAGCAAGGCCTTGAATTGTGTTACGCCCTGTTTTTGTTTTTCCCTTCTTCTTTTTTACGGGGAAGGGGTCTGTCTCGGTATTGCCATTTAAATATCCTAATTGGTATTTCATACTACCACCAGGGCCCGTGAGGGTAGCCCGGCCAGCCACTTTAAATATCCGATTTGAACAGATGTCTTACACTACCTCCCAGCCCTGAATCCCAGGCCCGGCCCCCACATATTTAAAAGTCGTCACCGAACCATCAGGCCAAGGGATTCAAGCGTAAACCCCTGGAACAAACCTCGGTTTATTGGCTAATTATTCGCTTGCGATGGCTTCATTCGGGAAACTAGCCACCAAGAACAGCCCAAACAAACAAGGCCCTAAGGATTCATACACGGGTGTATGCATTGAGCCGTTCAGTGTTGGAAAACCCTCCGTCCAAGGACACACCCAATACATGCCGAAGTCCCACGATGAAGATTGAAGATGCAAACGGGGCCAACACTTGGACGAGAGTCGAAGAGCTCCACCTTGGCCACAAAGCTGCCGTGCCTGGCGGAAAATCTCTGCCACGCTTGCAACATGAAACTCGTGCTAGGGCAACGTGAACAGAACGCGCATATGCAAATTCAGTGGAACCCAAAACTGGGGCCCGCCAGAAGAGATTCCCTCTACAAACGATGAGAATTCATGTGAATTGCAGGGGAGGAAGCTTCCGCATTTGTGGTCGTCTCACCGACCAAGAAGATTGTTGCTGGCCCGAACAATAGCTTGCTTGGTTTGGTCTTTGGGGGGATAGCATGGGTTACATTTTGTCAAGGATTCAGACATGTCTGGAAGCCAACGATGCAGGACCCACCGGCAATACCCGACCCACAACAATGCCACCCTTGGCCAATAGTGTTCAGGTCTGACTGTGTAAAGGTTGGAAGATGTAGACATGCCTGCGGCTTGTTACTCAGCCAGCAACATAGACATCCCGAGAGCACGCTCCAAAACTGGCTCCCGTTCGTCGACATGTTTATTGCTATGAAACGCATGTGTCGCAGAATCGTTGCAACCGGTGTGCACAAATCTGAAAAGCAGAAGGGATGTCCGGCGAGAAAATGGCAGAATAAAAACAAAACTGGATTCCTGGAAGGACACATCCCCAAGTTTCCTCAAGTGCGGCTTTCAACACAAATGATCAAGTGCCATTAGCCAAGTGCCGATGTCTTTCAGGAGCTGCCTGTGGGTCTGTCTCAAAGGACCGCAAAAGGAGACTAGCCACCCCAATATTGCGTAATTCCCCCCATTTCGAACACCAAGCTGTATTGGCTTGCGATGGCTCATCAGCGCTGTGGGATTGGGTCGCTTTGGGACCCTAGTTTCATTGAGTGCACCAAGTCTGTCGGCCCGGTCACGCCTAGCGTAGGTCAGGAACCCGGAGCCTGGGGTCAACGGCGAAGCATAGGTGTCCTTTTAGGCGAAATAGATGGCCCTGGTAGATGAAAAAAGCACCAGGTAAACCAGGGCCAGCAACTTTTCTACTAAAACAACCAAAAAAGACACCTATGTTTCAAAGAGTTCTCACTCAAGGCCTCACACGACCTGACAGTGGATTCCACAAACAAATCAAGCGAGTAGGGAACCGTAGGGATTGCAGATTGCTGTGGCATCATCTTTCGGAATGGCACACACATCTCAGATCTCAGCGCGCATTCCCCAAAAACATACAAAGCGAGCAGGGCATCTGTTCAAACTCGTATGTGCCATGAATAGAGGGTTTACTCAATATTGAGGGAACCAACTCTCAGATTGCAGCGCAACACTCTCCTTTCAACATGCACCGAGTGGTCCCGAGTTTTCTCATGTGCCCTTCCGATGGCGGCTTCCTTTGAGGCGGAAACCCTTGTCCCATTTCAGAGCCGGCCCCGACTGGGTGAGTGAAAGAGGTACCAAAGAGGGGTGACTCTCGCCCAGCCATTGAGCCAATTCAAAGAAAACACGCTTTTCGGCTAGGAAACTGGAATATAGTTGATCCTTTCAACTTAAATTGCGCGTGTCGCTTCTTGAGAGTACCTGTTTTGGGGTTAGATTGAAAGCAAATCAAACTGATGATGGTCCAAACTTGCTATGTGGTGTTTCCTTGGGAAGCTTCACATTGGTTGCTCAAGACCCAAGAGTCTGACTGCCCACTCCAAATGCACAAGTCGTTCACGTCCCAGGCGCCGTCGGCTTCGTAGTAGTCGTTCACGTCAAAGCGCTGCAGCGGCACCTCCACCACTGCGTCCAGCTGTGCCTGGAAGATCTCAGCCCAAGCCTCCAGCTCGGATCCGCGGGTGGATCCGGGGGGGCTGGGCACAAGAGACGACGTCTTTTTCTTTGGTTCTACCGATCCTTACATGGCCCCGAATGCCGTGCCATGGACGGCTTCTGTTCAATACATAAGCTAAACAGGTCCAAGTCAAGTCCCTTCTCCGGATGTACTTAAGAGGTGAACAAGGGCTCAATGTCAAAGTTTGACTGTCAAAGTATATCCTTCACAAGGCACTACCAATACTAAGCTGGGTTCAATCCAAGTCATGTTCATATCTCAGGCCCAATGTCACCAATTCTTTAGCCCGGCATGCCTGGACCTTCGGACACCTCCACCTTTTTGGGCGCTCCCTTCGCGCCTCCTGTGGTGTGGTCGCCATGGGAAGTCGGCACGCCTGGCCAGCGATGCGCGTCGGAGCCAAAGCTGCCGGAGCCAAACCTGCGGGACTCGTCGAAGTCCTCGGGCGAAAAAATGGGCTAAGAAGCCTGGAAAAGGGGGCTCTCAAAATCTAGGTGTTTGCTTTTGACGTAGGTTGGTTTGGAGTCCATATAAGTTCGGCGTTGCTCTGCTCTTCATGGCCTGGTAGGACAAGGGAACCCCTCTCTGGCCTACCATCTTTGATTTCGAGATTGGGGAACCTTCGTCTTTCCCCTCAATATCGCTTTCCCTTTGATTTTGGGCCCTCAAAACTGGTTGACAGGTCGAGGCTCTGCATTGGAGGACCCAGGGCTCTGCATTGGAGGGGTCATGACCCTTGGGCCCTTGGGGCTGTGGACAACATGAGGTCCAGAAACCTGTCAACCTTCGGCCAGGGCTCGGCTGCCGTTGCGCCAGGAACTCTGCGATGGCCCGTGCGGTCGGAAAGTCGAAAGCCAAGGTGCTGGGCAAGGTGCCCTCCGTGTCCAACCTGCGCGCAGCTCGGATGGGGCTCCATGCCCAGGCAAACCCCGGTAACCTGGCATTAAACCGATGTGATTGTAGCTAGTTCCCCGACTTTTCAGATGAGTTTGCAAGAAGTCCCCCAAATCCTTGAGGAAAACGGCGAGCACACCCACCAACTACTGCTTGTTGTTGGAAACTTCGGGGGGTTGGACATGAGAACAACATGCGCTGGCGGGTGCTGGTCATGGGTGTGCACGAATAATGCAACACACTGATACTTGCAAAATGCAAAAGACCGCTGATATGGAGAGGGGTAAGGGCCAAAACCAAATCAGGACGCAAACACCCGACAGCGCAGGTTACGGTACTCTTCATTTTAGTGGCTGCAACATACTAATTTTAGTGCTATGATGGTGTCCAACTCGTTCCCCTACTTGCCTTGTATCTAACGGGCATCCCCCGCACGTTGAGACAGGTGAGTGTTTTTCTTGGAGTTGCTTTTAAAGGAGAACCCAAAGAAAACCGAAGCGAACTCAAGGCTCCGTGGCCCATTTGGGCACAAACCCTACATGGACTCGTTGGATGCTCAACATTTTCAGGAAAGTATAGGTTCGAGCCATCGTCAGCTTGCCCACTGGCCTACTTGCCTGGAACAGGTGCGCAAAAATTCACCCCACCTGACGTCTTATCCCAACTCCTGGCGGATCCGCCTCCTTCGCAGCTCCAGGGCCGACAGGGAATCCATGCCAGCGCCCGTGAGGGGCTCATCCGCCTGCAAGTCCCCAATCCTCGGATCAAGGGAAACGGCCCCATTGGGCAACTGGGCAAATCACAACCTGTCAGAATCATTTGACACACCAAACACATCGCATCTGTAAAGGAATATGATCCTTTTGGAGTTGATGTGTTCAAGCTTTATACTCCCAAAGACCAAACCCCAAACCCCCCAAAAAAACGGTTGTAGGCCCGTATTCAGTGGTTGGGACAAGGAACTAGGGGTCTGAGCATGTCGCTCACCCCAAAACCCTGGAAATAAGCACACCACGTAAACCGGAAATATGTCTTGTGGGTAAATGTCCGAATGGCAGAACCCCCTAAAACACAACACCCAAAATATTCGAGTTGGTGCCTTTCCTGGTGAGAAAGGAATGGCAAAGAGAAACAACAAAAAAGGAATTTCCAATGTTTCTCTTTGCCATTCCCATTTACCAAAGTTTGTTGGAATGGCCATTCCCATTCCAACATTCCTACAACAGCACAAACAACATGGGAATGGCAAATGGGAATGGCTTGTTGCAGGGAATTCCCATTTTGAGCCAACCCCAGGGGCTGGTGGCATCCGAGCTGCACCTCCGCCGCCACCGCCAGGACCCGCGCCAGCGCCGAGATCTCGCCCTTCGCCTCGTTCGAAGCGCTGGCGGCCGAAGCGCCGCCCGAAAGCGATGGAAGCGGCTGGAGCTGGCTGAAGTACTTGGGGCGCCTGGCGACAAAATGAGCCGGACTTCCTTTAAAGTTGAGTGAGTCTGCGCCCTAAGATCTGGAAAACAACCAGCTTTTGGAGGCTCAATGAACATCCCATCGTTTTCAAGTCGAAGGGCGAACGAACCGAACACCAGCCATGAGGGCTAAAGATTCAAACATGCCAAAGTCCACACAAACAAAACCTAACAGGGCCCTGCCCCTGGCCAATCGTGCGCTTGGATGTGTCTGACCCTGCGGCTATTAGCAATGCCTGCAAAAATAGCACAAATCGTTCACTACCGGCGCCTGTTCATACGGGATTCGCATCGCAGGGACACCCGGATTGATCGCCCTAAGTCAAAGATCCTGCATGGCTGAGGTCACAACCCCCCTTCAGGTCGCCACGCCAGCCATTCCGGCGCCGAAGTAGATGGTCCTTTTGGACAAATCAATCATTTGTAAATGATTAGAACCAAACTGAAACTAGTACCATCAATGTTCAACACCAAACGAAGCTCAGGACACCTATAGGTCTACGTTGTTCATTGAGCCATCCTGGAGGCTACGCGCTTTTTGGCTGAGCCCCGTCTTGTGGCAAGCCGTCCACTGGCTCAACTTTGCGCAGAATGCAGATATGGTGACACAGTGAAGCTTGAGGCAGTTGCTTTGCCGCTGCGTTGCAAGGTGCGATAGGTAACCATACTGGATGCATGGGCTTGTCGCGCTTCACTTGCACCGGAGGGTGCCCCGAACCCCTGTGCCTCTATGGTTGGCCAGGAAAGACACACCCTGACCTACAGAAAGTGGCCAGGAAAGTAACTCGTTTGAATCGCCCTGAACCTTCGCCTGGAGCCCCGGCTTTCGTCCAAGCACGCTTGGACGTCTGTTCCGAGCCTCAATTAAACGGCGAAACCCTGTCAGTTGGACGTTAAAGTCAGCTCCACAGTTTGTTTCCCGCTGGTGGCCAGTGAAGCAAGTCATTTGACCACCCCAGCTGAAGCGATACGTATGGTTGATTCCCCACATTCACGGCAAGTACACCAACCACTTGCCACTCAGTGATTCCACATTGAACCAACCATCAGGCAACCAACCCAATCCCACCCAACGCAACCTGAGTTTCGGCACCGCTCGCCTGGCCATCGCTTTGAGGAAGCCCGCCCAGTCCACCCGGGCGCAGCACAAAGCGCCCAAAGCCGCGCCCGGAGCGCCGAGCACCGAGGACATCACAGCCAGGCCTGGCGAGCAGAAGTCCATGGAAAATCCCAATCCAAGCATGTTGTTGAAGGCTATTAAAGGGGACATCTAAGAGGAAGAGTCTAACGCCGTGGGGGTGTTTCTCAGAAAAGTGGTCCGTTTGATTGGGTAACAGAAACCTGCGAATTTCATCGGGAAGCCTCTTATGGACAGGACTATATATGGGGATTGATGTCCAGGGCAGCTTCGAGCATAATTCAACTTCATAGGCATGGAGTGCCAGCTCCGACTGCCTTTCAGGGAACTACGCAATGCGGAGGTGTCAATAGGTTACCCTTTCAGGGACAAAACTGGACCCTGCGTGGGGCTTTCTGTGTGGGGTGTGACGAAAACATCTCAGAATCCTTGCTGGCAGGTTCAGACAAGCAGTTCCGAGTTTCGACAGCCTTGCCCCGTGTCCAAACCTGGGTGCCAGTCCAAGAGGAAGGCCAGCTTCTGTGATAGGATGCGTCACAAGGGAACCTCAACGGGGATGGGAAGACCACCAAGCGCTCGAGGTCGGCCGTTGCACTAACAGCAGACACTGCTGGCGCTCAACGCTGCGCCTTCTGCAACACGCAACAGACACGCAAAGTAGGTGATGATTGTTGTATCAAACCGCCCACATAGGATTAGTTCTCAGAAGTGGGCCGCAGCCCTGAACATGTGCAGTGGGACATTCTAGGGGCGCGATAAGATGGCCATTGCAAGTTATCTGAATGCCGCAAGGACAAGCGCTTCGAAGCAACAGCACACCTTCAAGACCGTTTGCCATTTGACCTGTGTTGCGGAACTTGAGAACCGAGCCCTCCATGCTTCGCCAGGCCTAGATCAGAAGTGATGCCTCGCTGCGAGAGAAGCTTGAAGCTTTCCTTCCGCGCTGCCATGCCAATGTCCCAGGCACCCCACTGAAGGCTGGTAGCTTTGGATCCCTGCAAACCTTGGCACGGCCAAGGCCTCCCTTGGTAAACTCAGACTTACTAAATCTGGTAGTTTGATTAGGCGGACCTTTTTGCCGACAACCTTCACTTCATCCATCCCGTATCCTATCCTCGGAAAACAAAGCAATGGACTATCTCAAGTAGAGGCCCTTATTGATAACAATCCTCCACAATTCGGCCCTCCAGGGTTCCAGATGCGACTGGGCTAGCCACACAGGCTTATGCTTCTTGACTTGGTGGTTTGCTCTATCTAGTTCAGACGACGACGCTATACGAAGCTAAAGACAACAGCAGAAACAAACAACAGAACCTGGTGGAAACACCGAGCACCCGGCGGTACTTGTGCATCAGCGCATCGAGGCACGCGTTGGCCGCCGCATAGTTCGCCTGCCCAGCAGCGCCAAGCACAGCCGCAGTGGACGAGAAGCCTAGGAGAAAGTCCAGGTGCTGCCAGTGTCCTCCGCTCACCAAAGCCTCAGACCATCGCCGGAGTTGCATCCAAAACCAGTTGCCGCAGTAACCCTTGTAGAACATGTGTGTTTCAAAGGAATCCATTAACTGGGCGCCACTCAACAACTGGCCAAATGAGGAACATGTGAAACGTAAACCAACCATCGTTTGAAGATGCATCAGCTTGGCTCCCTTCAGGGTGTGGTTGTTCAAACCAACCTCGGCGGGTTGGGAGCATATAACATCCCGGAAGGGTTTGTGTCAAATAGGAGGACCCCGAACATCCAAAATGATTGTTTTCCTTCCGGTTTCCCTTTAAACCGACCTCAAGGACAGAGAGAGAGAGAGAGAGAGAAAGAGAGAGAGAGAGAGAGCGCGGTTCGGTTGCCTGAGACGCTGGCGGCTTGCAGTTTCTGTAGCCCATGGACTTTGGGCCCAAAGACAGCCTCGAAGTCTCGGCGTTGAAGGCTCCTGGAGTTTTCACCCCGAAGGATCGTCAAAGGAAATGCGGGGGTACTCAGTGACTCAGTTAGTGGCCCTAAGAACTGATATCCATGTTACACGAGTTGTCCGTGGGTTCAAGCTGGAACCCGTCCAAGAAAACATGTTCAAGATCACCTTAAAATACGCACTATCTCCCTGACCGACTCAAACAACGCTTGAACAAACTTGAACATTGAGTTTGGAGCAATGAACCAGCTCTGACATGTGCAACCCGCAAAGGCAACCATGCCCTGCCTCAAAGTACCATCTTGAATAGAGCCTGCCAAGTGGAGCACCCCGCGCACGGAGAGGCTCGACAAGTCTAGGGCGTCCGAGGCAAGATCGCCTCAGCCGAAGTGAGCTGGGCAAACTACTATTCACAAACTGGAAAGAAATCCCCGGTGAAATCAGGGGCAAAGCAGCAAGTACTCTCGATTGAAGGCTCTCCCTCAGGATAACGTGCTGTCTTCTGAGAAAGCAATCTGGGCCTGTGTGAAAAGTACGTGAGTCCGATTATGCACAGGCGCAGCTTTCAGAAGCTGTGTGTTTTCCAAGTAGAAATTTATGTTCCTCTGGGGCTTGCCTGAGAAAGAACCCGAACCCGAGAGAGCAAGGTCTTGCCACCATGCCACTGCTTAAGGAACCTGTGTAGTGGGTGAGCTCGTTGTAAGTTGCGCAGAATCACAGCTTGCAGGAATATACATCATGCGCTTTGCCTGGGGAGTGCCCTGGGTGAGGGGGGGTGAGGGGCAAAACTTCCAACCTGCACCCAAGGGCTGGTTGAACAAGTCCAGGTTCAGGCTTGTTGAGGGCTGATTTCCAATCTTGCTACTACAGGCCAGTGTTTGCAGGTTGTTGGTTCATCTTGCAGGTGGTGCAGGCGTTTGACGA
This sequence comes from Effrenium voratum, assembly GCA_963377175.1. Lineage (NCBI taxonomy): Eukaryota > Dinophyceae > Suessiales > Symbiodiniaceae > Effrenium > Effrenium voratum. The sequence continues at coordinate 735,497 of CAUJNA010000535.1, read as the reverse complement.
AAGCCAGCCGAACGTTCACGGGCATCGTACTGAAGGCTGCTACCACTTGGGCCTAGAGTCGCTTTCCAGCCCCTCACAGTTGTTCAATGCGACATGGGTATCGTGAACAACGGTCCCAACTGTTCTAAAGGCCAATTGGCTGTGGGTCTGAAATAGGTACCCAAAATGGAACCCAGGTAAATGGAACCATGGACCAAAACCTGCGGTCCCCTGGTGGCTTTATTTTGACCCACACCCAATTGATTCCATCTCGGCCGGGAAAAGCCGATCTCAACTCACTCAGCTTTGGCAGGCTCAAGCTGGAATGGAATGCAGGCCTCCAATGGCTCCTGCCAACATAGCTCTGTGGTAAAATCAAAGATTGCAATGGAAGCTACAGCCCAAAAGTAGCCATTAGAGACCATGAGTCCATGAGTCCATGAGTTCATAAGTGGTTTTGTAGTAGTGACTAGGGCGGTTCAGGACCATAAAGGATCCTGACAGTTCCATAGCCATCCACGCTTGAAACAAAGTCACACTGCAGAAGTTTCACAAGCGCCGCAGACTTCTGGATCGAGTCAGCCTTGCCAGATCTGGAGATCAGCACCAACTCCTACGCAAAGTTTGGTGCTCTGCAACCCCGGGTGAATCGCAAACAAACATACTGCCCACACAATATTCAAAGTGGAATCATATCAAGCTATAACCAACCTAATTCTCTTCATGCAATTTGATCACCATAATTAATTCACCAAACTAAAACAACAAGAAGGTCCCCCTCTCTCCCTCTCCAGCTCCTGCGCACCCTCCTCCAGCAAGGCTTGGCACACCTTTTGCCCCAGTGCCCCCAGGCCCCCGGTGATCACATAGCACCCGTGGTCGCGATCGGAGCCCAAAAGCAACGGCAGCTCCAGGACCACTTTGCCGATTTGCTGGGCCTGCGGGCGGAGGGGACCACAAGATCTGTGTGCGTGCGTGGGTGCGTGGGTGCGTGGGTGCGTGGGTGTGTGGGTGCGTGCGTGCGTGCGTGGGTGGGTGGGTGGGTGTGTGGGTGTGTGTCTGTGTGTGTGTGAAGGCAACCCTTTTGGGTCGGCTTACAGGGATAATCATTCAACAGGAGTGTGACCAGTGCCTAAACTGATTTCTTGAATGATCAAACCAGCAATTTTGCAGTGATTGCGAAGAGAATGCCGAGGAGAATGTGCTCCATGTCCGGCAGCTGTCTTGTGTGACCAAGCATTCAAGGCGCTTGATCGATAAATCAAAGTAGGCTGGGCTCAATTTTCGGATTTCTCTATCCCAAGCAAAGCCATTTGCATTACAACACGTCTGGAGCAAAATCCCATTGCCCTTTTCCACAAAGGATCCGCCTGGAAGACCAAAGATTTGCTTGGGGGCGAGGCCGCTTCGAAACCGCGTTCCTCTAGAATCTGGCGTTTCTGAGGAGTCACGCCACACTTTGCGCGGGCCAATCCCTGCCCCAAGTGAGGGCACACCGCTGCCCAGCAACAAGTGCTCGAGACCCAGCAACCAAGCGACCAGCCGACCAGACACGTCAATAAGAGCTGAACCACAATCAAGACTACAAACGGAAAACAGACATCTTGACACATGTTTACACTGTGGTGCTGGTCTCATCGTGTCCCCATTTTCCTAGGAATGTCAACAGGGGTAAACCGTGTCAACAAGGCTTTTTTTCAAGCGTGTCAACAACAGTCCAACCCTCAAAGTATTTCGGAACAAAACGATCCGCAAGTCCTTCGGTCCTCACAAGAGTCCAATCCAACAACAGTCCAATCCTCAATCGGAAAGCCAAAAGGACCAATTCCTAGGAACGCCCAAGGACCCCCGAACGGACCCGGGGCTTCCGAGCCTTGCGAAGCACTGTAAGCGCCTCTGTGCACTTGGCGAGGCCTCCGGCTCTCAGCTTGGCCCTGTAAAACATGGGAGAAGGAGCCCTAGCTGGTCGGGAACAATGGAAGGACCCCAAAAATGGACCGGAGGAGACACCTGACATTTGCTTGGTGTCCGTTTTGAGTTCACAAGTGTAAACACCATGCGAAAGTGGGTCCAGTCCCAATTTTAGAGCACCATTGACCTTGGGTTGGTGGGCCCATCTTCTTTCCGTTGCCCCTTTCTTTGCATGTCATAGGTGGCTGGCGCAGCCACGTGTGCCGTGCCTCCACAGCATGAATCGAATTGCTGACATCAATGCTTCTCTGGGCTTCTGGCATTCAGCATGAAAGCGTGGCACGTGTCAAACATGTGCCAGCCACAATGTACAAGTCTCATGTCACTTGAGCTCACAAAAGATGCCAGAGTTTAAGTCTATCTTGCAGCCATCTTCCACACACGCCCACAAAATCAAACCCTCAAGCATGCATGGGTCAGTCTTGGCGCTGTGGCATGATCAAAAATGCAAAGCCACCAATCACAAGGAGATGGACCCCATAGTGACAGGTGAACTAAGCCCATCACCTTCTTTTAGCTGGCAGCCCTGGAAGAATTGGAATCCTCACAAGGGACAATTAATCAGGGGATATAGTAAATCGCCGCCAGCCTTCGAAGACTTGACACTCCAAGGGCTTCCAGTCTCCCTTGCACATCCTGCGCTCAGAGGCAAGCAGCTTGCAACTCGGTCTAAATCTTTTGGGCGAGGATCTCAACGACCGGGCTTGTCAAAAAAAACGGGCAAATCCCTTCTGAGTCGTTTTAAACATGTCAACCGCAAACCAACGGGAATTGAGAAACGCAGTTCACATTCACCAAGCTCAAGTGAGGACTCCCCGGTCGAGTGAGGTTTCAATCCATCCTTGTGAGGTGCTAGAAGTTGCCAGAACAGGTCCTCTCAGCCAGGCCGGCCATGAGCTGCCCGAAGCGCTCGGGCTCCTGCGAGCCTCTCGCCGGTGGTCGGCAACGGGGGTTGGACACCCACACCTCTGAATAAAGTGGGTTGGGGGAGGGGGGAAATGACAATCGGTACTCTCTTGCCCCAAGGAGATGCAACAAAGAAGTGATCACCATGTAAGACCATGACTGAACATGAACCACAACGGGAAACCAAAATTCGACTGGTTGGAGTGCATGGCTAATGTTGCTTTATCTTCATTTGAACTGCACAGGCTTTCTGTTTTCCATTGCTTTCCACTGACCCCTGGATCTTGATGGTGTTTCTTCTTCAAATACAGCTTCCACTACCAGTCAGCAGGGCTCCTTTCAAACAAAACACTGATCTCTGAATAAAGCAAAAGCAGTGGGCAGCATCAAAAATATGGTATCAAATATGAACCTCGCCTGAGAGAAACAGGCTCAACTGACGGATGAGAGTCAACAAGGTTGCTGGGGTGCAGGGGCCGCAGCAGCACGACCGCCAGCACCAGCAAGCAAATAACAGCAAGAATGAAGCCATTCCCCGGAACCCCGCCAAGGGATAATGCTGGATGCACCAGTGTGCGGAAGGGGCAAGGACCCATGTCAGTGAAGGTCTGGTTGACCGGGAAAAGATAGCCTCTAAACAAAAACTGCGAACAAGCATCCTGCAATGAAACGACTCCTGATTGGGATTGCATGCGCAGCGGGATTTCTGTTTGCGTGTTTGCTTTGTGCAGGGTGTGGATGACTTCAACTGGCCGGGGGATTCCCGTTCCTGAGCCTGCCTGGAGACTGGGTCATCCATTGCTCAATCAGGCTTCCTTATGAATATCTCCCTTTGGGACATAACCCTCGGAGGACACTCATTCGAACACGGCCATGTTTGAACCCCACACACACACACGAACATCTGGACGTATATTGACCCCAGAGGCGAATTATAGTGGGCACCTTGTCGATCTGATTGATTGTTGTGGAGCTCTATATTGGAGCGAATTATAGCACTAGTAACATTTTGATGGAACATCCATATCCGGAAATATATTGACCCCAGAGGCGAATTCCAGTGGCACAGTGACAGTGACAATCCATGTGGATCATTTACGCCGAGGCGCACATGGTATCCATGGCCAGCACCTCGTAGCGCACGTCCGGGCGCTGCTGCCGCACCTCCTCAGCGGACCAGATGTTGCGCTTGCCGATCTCCACAAAGACGCCGCCCTCCTGCGATGGAAATTGGTGTTCCGCCCCGCTGGCGGAACTTGCGATCGCTGCGAGAGAGGCAGGGAATGAGAAATGGAATGACCCAAACAAAAAACCATCCAACTGGTTGTTGCCTTTAAGGGGACCAAAGTCTGGGTTCATTCCCTCGTTCCCTGAGCACCAGCAAGTAAAGCCTGGAGCCAATAGCAACCCCCTCCATGACTGGACAAAGCCTCAAGCCTGGAGCTATGCCCTACTTCCGTACTAGTACTTGTCACGTGCGAGGTAGCGCCGTGAAGGCTTCGGCTGAAATTTCATTTGTAAAACCCGCTGTTTCTCCACGGTTTTGGTGGTTTTCTTTTCTAACAAAATGCAAGAGAATGGGAAAATTCGCCCTAGACCCATCTTTGACCATCCCTCGCGAAGGACTCCCTCTTTGGTGAGAGACAACCAAAACAGCAAGGGCTTTGAAGATGCCACGGCGCCACCTTTCCAAGAGGAACTCACCTGACTCATTGTTTGAAGGGTTAGTACATAAAGTATTCCCGCAAATAGATATGCTTCATTTCTGCGCATTCGGCTTCAAGAAAAAGCAAACCAGAGCCATGGTTGGGGCAGTAACCCACTCAACCACAGGTCCAAACAAAAAGGGACCTTCTTTTACCTCCGCAAGCTGAAGCAGCTCAAAACTAGTTCCCAAGGCGTTCAGCCCATGGTTTGCTCGGAAAGCATAATCATGCTTTGATCAAAATTGCTTCTCGCCTTCAATGAGCTTGTCCAGAAGTTGATGATTCTGCATGGCTCAGACACTTTGTTTGGCCCAACCCTCCTGCAGGAATGACAGCGAGCGCCCGATGAAGTTGTCGTGACCTGGGCTCCACATGCACTCAGAAGCGCTCCTCTGGGGGCGGGGGACGCATTGACTCACCTACCCTAGGGCAATGGGTCCAACAAGATTCACAGGCCATCCAAAAGGATGAAACTTGAAGCCCACCCCAGTCAATTAATAACTGCACCCGTGAAGGAGAGAAAGGATGCCACAGGGCAAGGCAACTGCGCAACTGGTTTACACGGCTGCCAAGATCTGGCAAACTAATATGCCCAGCACCTGATTAGTTCTTGCAGCTCGATGGATTTGCTCCTTGGGGGGCCCAGTGTCTTCCGTTACTCCAAACAGGCAACAAAATGTCAAGGGCCTATCATGCAAGCTGCTGGCCCTTTGACGTGCCGCAAGTAAAACACAATTGGCCAGTTTCGCTCCACGCGTACTTGTTTTGGGCAAGGATTGCATCATCCCCTCCCTACCTCACCCAAATGCAAAAACGTTGGGCATGTGTACCGAATTGTACCGACGTTCTAAAGCCATGTCAACAGGATTCCTCTGAAAGACTCAGCCGGACTCAACCCCATTTCTCTGCCCGGCCACTGAGGCTGTTCAGCACCACGTCCACCTTGGCGGCCTCGCTGGCCAGCTGCTGACCCAGCTCCTGGCTTTCGGCTTTCGTAAGCCGGAGAGCAAAGCAGAAAGCAAAGCGCTGGAATTTTGAGAACTCAGAGGGACATGGCGATATCTCTATAGCCAGTGCCGCAGGTTTCGATTCCAACATGCACAAACCCAGTTGAGTATGTCCAACAGAACGCTCGCAGTTTGCTTCGTGTCCTCTTCGAAGAGCTTGCCATCCCGGGAGCTGGCTACCTGATGCGCGCATGTGCTTGCAAGCCCACGTTGTTGGGCTTGGTCTTCGCAGGTCTCCACAGGTGTTGCGGAGCAGTTGCCCTGAGGTGTCAAAAACGCCCTGAAAAAACACAGAAGGAACAAAAGCCAAAACGTTTCAGAGGCAACAAGCCCCAAGCGCAAAGCTGATGCGGGTGTGCGTTTCTGTTGAGGCTGCAAGACTCTTTTGGTTGGCTTTCAACCGAACCCCAACAAACCAGACATTTCGCTTGTGATCCCTGCTGTCAACAGAGCACAGGTGCCATTGTAAGACGCCCTGCCCCCTCTGAGGTCCTGGCGAACTTCACACCCAGCTGCAGCAAGTGCTGCTTCTTCTCCTCGAAATTCGAGTCTTCCAAAGGCAACAAACATCCTAGGTATCCTATTCGGAGAACCAGATGTTAGAACCAGACTCAAATTCGCGAAACCCATCTCTCGGAACATTACATACTACTATCTATAAACTGGAAATGCGGAATCGCGGGTGAGGGACCTTCATGGAATTCCAAGCAAGGAGGCTTGAAGGAGAGTAGACTTCTGCAATGAAGGTGGTCCAAGCACACTCAGCAGACATAAGTAGCAGGTAACATGATGTGATATTCTCCAAAGGTATTTCCACACTTGATGCCGTGTTCTGCTGTGCAATTCTTTGCGAGATGTCTGGCACTTAGTTTGTCGAGCATTGCATTACTAATATCCAGGAATAACTCCACGGAAGACCTCAAACCACGCTAAGCTCTTTTGCTTTGTAGATGAGTTGTGTAGAAGTACATGTGTTCAAGCTTGGATCGAACAACATGCTCCCTGCATCCACCACAAAGCCAGAGCGCAGAACCGATTGCATATGAGTCCCTACCCAAAAAATGCATGGGGTTAATTTGCCTACTCAGCTGCAGGAATGACACGAGCTGATCCGTCCTCGCGGCCGGCCGTTGCATACACCACTGCCCCGCGGCGCAGGGCATACTGAACCGCAGTGAGACCCACGCCGCCTCGACAGAGGATCTGAAACAGGATCTCCAACACCCAGAAGCAGGTCCGTTACCAGTGTGGTGGCCTTCTTGACTAGCTGCCCCAGCCGGCACTGGTATCATGATTTTGAGCGATCAAACAGAAAGATTTACATGGCAAGCGGCTGGCAGAAGAACAAACAAGGTCCTGAGAGCAAACATGGCAAGCAAAACGTGCAGAACTCCAGCCCAGTTGCCAAAGGCTGGCCTAGAGACCTCGTTGGTTTGTTTTTAATTGCTCACGCCGCCACTAACAGCGCGGAGCCTTTTGCACATGTTTTTTTTTTTTGGTTTTAATGAACCGCTTCCAGCGCCTTTCCCGCTGTTCCGGCCTGGTTGACGCCTTGACGACTTTGAGGGTTGAGTTACGCGGATGCCTGCAGGTATTGGTTTAGTGCCCGACACACCTTCCCTTAGTAGCCTTAGTACCATGCAGGGAGAATGGACTTATATGCAGAGTGTCATCTTGCTAATTACGACTGGCCCGCCGCAGGCTCCAAGACCACGACATGCAGTTTGCCAAGAGTGTTCTCTTGCCTCGAGATCCTTGAAAGGCCGGCAAGCCGCTAAGAAGTGGCTGCCACCTTGTGTCATGCTAAGAAGAAAGGCGGGCTGAATCCCGAGATGTGGCAGTACTTGTGCAACTACCAACGGAAGCGCAACACGCATGATTGCTTGTGGGAGGCACCCAGGCATCCTAATAGCTGGGTGTTTGCCAGGGTTGTGAATTCCTGCGCATGGTTAGTGGCGGGGTGACGTTTTTGGAACAACATCCTCGTGGTCAGGTGCCAAATAGCGGGAATGGACAATTCACATGTTCTTTGCCCTTGCGAGACATGAACATATGGGTCAATTCCGAGGCTGGGCTGTGCGCGGTATTTGTGCAGGACCCGGCTCCACCGGGACATGAATTGATATGTTTCGAAGAAGCGGATTTTAGAGGGGAACCAAAGGGAACAAACTGAATGCAACGGTGAATGCGACCAGAGAAAAGGTCACTGACTGTTGCCGCCTGCTCCGGCGTGCACCAATACCCGCTGTCCAGCCTGACAGGCTGACGGAAAACAACTGCACATGAATCAAGCATCTAGGGATATCTAGCGTCTCTTCGCGCACTTGCTACTGGAACGGAACATGCGCAACTCGAATGGCCTTCTACATACGCGCAGAAGCGACTGACAATCCTGAGGCTATGCCTTCAAGCCACTGGTACAACCTCCGAAGGAGCGCCATGTGAGTACAATGTCACAGCGGCAACCAGCTCACCTCTGTCTGGGTATTTTTGGGGTGTGTTCCTTACGAGGCTAAAATGCATATACATGCTCTTTGTATCCAGGAACCCTTTTGCAATGGAAGAAACACAGAAACACGAAATCTCACTTGGTGTTTTTTTTTTGCTGGCGGAACTCTAGCTCATGAAACAAACAGAAAACCTGTTGTGTCTTGGTACAACTCAAGAAGACCGTCCCAGCGAACACCGGATGAAGGCTGAAGCCCCCGCCTTGAGGTCCGCGAGCTCCCCCAGGGCCACCTTTGCGTCGCGCACGGTGCTGGCAACTGGGGGGGGCTCTCGGATGGCTTCCTAGCGAGTATCTAGGGTTCATGGTGACCTGCGAAGTTGAGTTGACCCAGCTGCTGTTTTCTTGGTGTCCTCGCTACGTAGTTGGGGTTCTCAAAACTTCCCCAGAAGAATCCGATGAAAGGCCTTCCACATGTATGAGTTCTCTTCAGAAACCACATCCTCCATTTGCTTCAGGCCCCGGGAAAAAAACAAAAAATATTTCCAGTAGTGATGAATTCCTTTTATAGACCAACCAGGGAAAATAATTAAAAAAACAAAAAATCTTCCAACCTCCACGGTGGTGTACACCGTGGGCAGCGCCGCCGCGTGCGTGAAGGACCAGGCGTGGACGTCGGCATTCCCGTTCGGCAGGGGCGCCAGAAGCCGGGGCTCCTGAAAAGAGGAACCAAAAGGGAAGCTCTAGGAACTCGTCTTGTCCACTTTGCGGAGATACACCAAAAAGGAGATAATATGGCTGTGGCTCAAAACATGGTACCCAAAATAACACCTTGGTATATGGAAAAAAAAGACTAGAACCGGCGTAACCCCAGCTGCTTAATTTTGAACCACAGCCATATAGGAACATCACGTCTCCAAGGAGGATGTAAAACGCATGCAGAAAAGCCTCTTGAGATACCCTTGCTCCCACGAAGGCACTGGTGGAAGCGCACCTAGAAGATAAAGAAGGAACCTTTGCAACGCATGTCTATGCCTACAAAGGAGTCCCCAATCATCCCTACCAACCTGGAGCACAGGGGTCTTTTGACAACGGCACAATTGGTCGTTGCCTTTGGTTCGGCGTCTGATGCTTAAACTCCTTTCTGATGCCTTATGAAAAAATACGGCAAAATGGAGTCCGGCTCCAAAAAAATCAGAAAGGGCACCGTCGGTTTGGATCCCTGCAAGAAATGTGCTGAAAGGGTTCAGCTCACTTTGACGGGGATTAGGAACAGGATGGCACGGCAGGCAGTCCTTGATATCCGCGTAGGTCCGCAAGCACCCGAAGGAGATGCCAAACACGGATTGCCCCAGCTGGAAGTTCTTGCCGCCATTGCAAATCAGCCCGCTGCAATCGAGACCAGGGTCGCCTCACAGGGCCAATGCCTAGAGCCTTATAATATGACAAAAACACGAGCAACAATCAAACATCTCGCCAACCTCAACCGGCAGCGGGGACAACCACCCCCTGTCCCAGTGTTCTTGTCTTGCCCACAAAGGCCGCAGATCCCTGAAGGGGTGCAACCCGTCCGGAATGCAAATCATGGCCTCTTGCAAGCCATCCAGGCAAACAAACTCCAAACCTGCCAATGCTCGTCCCATCCGTTAAGCATTTCCCTTTACTACCATCAAGCAGTTCTCCGCTCAAATGGAACCGTCCGCCTGGGTCACCCGGGTAGAGGTTCAGCACGTTCAACACATCCCGAAAGTTCAGGCCCACCGCTGCCACACCTTGGGGAAGGACCAGCAAGACACACAGCTGCCGCTGGGATGTTCAATCTATGTGGCCAGGGTCAACATGCAACACCAGCACAGGGCCCCAAAACACAAAAGACGCCAACCACCTGCGAGTTTGCGCGCAATGCCTGCCAGCAAATATGGAAACAGGGACCCCTCTGAAAAGTCGCCTCCAACCAGTTTTCACATCCCCAGCAAGACTGGGTGGTGTCCTGCCTCCCTTTTCACGCCCTAAGAAACTCGTGCGCCAAGTGCTGCGACTGTGCGAGAGAGAGAGAGAGAAACTCTGTCTTTGGATGACGTGACGAGGAACCATGCTGGTTGACCAGTGGGTGGGGCCACACCCTCTTCTAGGCGGTCATTTGTGCCACTGACTGCTTTCCAGAAAAACGAAAGGGTGAAACCTGGACCTCTGGGCTAACAAAGAAGTGGGTAAGAGTGAGGATTTGGTCAGATTCCGGTTCTGGTCAACAGGCGATGCCACTTCAACACTCCCTGCTTCTTGTGTCTCTGGGCATCGCCACTTACAGATTGCAGTGGACGCAGGACGGCAATATTTTGTTTGTTCAAAGTACCCCTTCACTGGAAAAAACCTCCACAAGACAGGAAAGTTTTGGAAAACTACATTCCTTTGGGGAAGCCCTCTGTCCACTTAAATGGCCACACTCCTGCAAATCAACAGAACTCCGAAACTAGCCATTTTAGAGAGGAATCTCCTCTCGGGAGACCCAACTGCAGGGGAGTAAACTTGCCAGCAAAGAGTAAGCATCCATCTCTAAACCCCAAGTAAAAGGTTCTTTTTCCAGTATTGGGGAAGAGAGGAGCTGGAGCTTCCCTCCACTCTCTCCTCCACCACTACTGCCGTCGCACCCCCCCAATTGTCTGCTCCAAATGTTCTTTGTACAGGGCTCCTTATATTTCCAACCTCAAAACATCACCCCCACCATGGGATTCTCACCATTCATGGGCCAAAAGGTGATGTTTAAAACCAAAAAGGAAACCGCTGTTGTACCAGTCCAAGGCGCGGAGTGCCTCGGAGCTCTCGCTTCTGCTTTGGGGTTCCAGGTGCAGGGAGCTGAGACTGCCGCGGCTGGGCAGGGCGAGCCTCGCGCAGGGGTTTCTGGCGTCAGGCTGTGCGGTGGGCTTGGGTTTTGGGGGACAACTGGGATGGTAGACTTCAGGCAAATGGCGCAATCATCCAAATTGGAAGAACAAGCGGTTCAACTGTCAATTCGCATTGGAAAAGAGAGGAGCCAAACTGAAACGTCGCTTTGACATGGTGGATAATGGCCGTGCGGCACGTTTCTGTGCCAAAGTGGTTGATTCCTGTCCGCGTGACTTGAATTGAAAGGGGAAGGACCCTTGTAGCACAAATCGTGGGCCTTCCAATTTCTGACACCTCTTGCAGGTTCGGGGCCGGCTTGCAGGAAAGAAGCAGCTTGGCTTGGCTCGAAAAGAAGACCCCACTCTCAACAGTCGAAAGAAAAATGCATGGCGAAAGCAACATTTTCTAGTGGTTGACCTACCTCAACACCAACCCCTGCTTTGGGTGCTCGCAGGGCAATGGTATATGTGTGCACATGTGTGCACCAATCATTTTTGCACGTGTTCCAAGCCAGCTTTGGGCCACCCGCCGTTCAAAAAATGTTTAACCGTCTTTTGCTTAAGCAACTTCCTCTTGGCCTTTTGGTACCCCTGAAAGAACGCCAGGGCCTGGCTTTGTCTTGCTTCATCAAATTTCGCCCAACCCCGCCAGCCCGTTCCATTCCTAGCCAAGCTGCTTCAAAGGCCACTGAGGTCCCGCGGAACTGCGCTGCAGCCTGGCGCGGTTCACGGCTCTGATGGGCATGGATTTTCTTCGAGACTCAGGTGTCATGTGGAGGAAACCCGAACAATGGTTGATAATCCTGTTCTCTCTTTTGAGGAGCATTTATTACCTTTGTTTGCCGAATGCTTAACATATTTGAACTTGAATGAGTCCTAGCAGACCATCTTCCTTTGAAAATATTTGAAAACACAAGCCAGATGTGGACAAACAGGCCAGGGGCCGTTAAATCTGGGCTCCCTTCCAACCAAAAAAACACAAAACCTCACACCAAAAGGAATTGAATTGTCCTTCCCAGGTGATGTTGAAAACCACCCTGCCAATGAGCCCTGCCAAACTTTCCTTCATAGCCCTGCCCCCCACCCCAAACCCCGTCGCACAAGCGCGCAATTTCCAATTGCCTCGGAACAACGGGCTCGCCATCTACACGAAGGCAGCACTCCTGGCGCAGAGGTGTCTTTTGCGAGGGAACCCTTATTGAGGTGCTTTTGAAGGGAAAGCACAGAGAGAAACTGCGCATTTTGTGGGTGCCCCATGCTCTAGACAAGCCATGGTGTCCTCCTTAAAGGTGAATTGTGTGCGAAGACCCGCATGTGGAATTGCAGAAGTTTTCACTTTCCTGCGCTGTATTGTGGATTCCATGCTGAGAAGGATTCGTTGCTCCTTCTGTTTCCACTCTGAGTGTCCGGCGGGTATCAAGTGTTGAATGGCTCAGATTCAGGTGTTTCGTTTAATCTTTAAGAGGACCGCAGGAACAGAATCCATTGTGTATAGCTCATTCAGCACCTGGCAAGACATTTGACATGGGTGCCAAAAACAACAAACAAGATCAATTCGAACATTGGGATGACCACAAACAATGAAAGGCTGACATAGGCAAGAAAATTAGCCATACCTCGGGAAAAACTCGCAGGATCATGGCTTCCTCCTTCATACATAATCTCCTTTACCCACAAAGGGAACGTGTGTCAGGAAAGGTCTTTTGTTCGGGGCACGCGCCCAGCCCTTCCATAGATGTGGGAATATACAGGGTGGACCGTGATAGCATTTGCATAAAGAAGCCGTGTTCCGCACCTGCAACATTGAACAGTGACATCAACTTCGGAATGATCTGGCTCCTTGTGCCATGTTTGTTGAAGAACAAGAACAACTTCTCTTTGCTCTGCAACTGCTTCCAGCAAACGGGAAGCACCTTGGCTTTGAGCTGTGGAGTGTGTACTCCGAAGTGGCATGGGGCTCCAGCCACAATCTCAGGCTGCGATGTTCTGCACAACAACATCTTCCGTACTTTGTCATCGGAGGACCAAACTAATCAGGGGTCCTTGCCTTTGGAGTCGGACATTTGATCCCATTGTGTACGTAGGGAATTCCTCCAACTGCGACGGTCCTCTGGATTGATCCGAAGCAACATCATGAATGAGGCACTGCTGCCGGCATCCCCTCAAAACCCGCCAAAATAGCCCCATCCGAGCCTCCTCTACGATCTGCTTGACATGAGGCTGACCCTCCTGGTCTCGCTCCCGTGATGTGGGATGTTGGTAGCCAGGAGTCATACTACATGTGCTACAGGCATTTCTTGAAAATCCAGTATCCCTCCAAATAGCAGAGTTTCAGGCCTTTCTTTTCAAATGATCCACCGAGGAGGCGCCTAGGTGTGGAAAACTGCATGGAATCCCAGAATTCATCCACCTCAAGTCCATTCAAGTTGAAGGTTGAAGGCGGTGAGGATCTAGGCGCAGAAGACAGTGGTGACAAACCCACAAACACGGACACAGGGTTGACTATAGAGGGCTCATTGATTTGTGCAGAAATAGAGGTTTTCGTTGGTGTCTTTTCGACAATGCAAAAAAGGAATGCCTTTGCTTGGACAAAGAACCGGTGTCCAAGCAGAACCAAAGGTACGGTCAAATATTGCGTTAACGTGAGATGTCAACTTTGAATCTGTCTGAACCCCCGTACTCATCAAGAACGGATCAAATGACTTGCGCAGCACCCCCAAGCACCCTTGCTTCATTTGAATGCGCTACGAATCCGAGAGGGACAATTGGTGAACATTAGGATAATGATATCGATATGTGGTCAACAAGTTTCCCCCTGGCCACCTGCACAAATATGAATGGTTCCTGCCAGGCTATGCGATGATCGCGGGCAAGCGGCAATTTGACAAGACATGAATGTCCAAGGATATATGCCAACCCCCTCAACCCCCAATAATGTAGACAAACGATATATGCCAACTCCCATCAACCCCCAACAGTCAAGCGCCTGTAAAACTGTCAGCACTGAATACCCTGAAAGGGTGAAGCTTTTGTAAGGGCGCCAAGGCCGCCGATGAGGGGTCAATAACTTCTGACAGGTCTACACCAGGGTTCACAGGAAGGTCGACATGCGACATGGCTTGACGGCCAGGTGTCAAGGAGAATGGACAAAAACACGTTTCAACATCAACCTTCTAGGCTTCCCTTCAAGAATCATGAGTCGCGTTCCTGTTTATGGAATTTTAATGAATTTTAGTTTCGGCTTCCAACCTTTGGATCCATGTCTCACCCGTGTTGGCCAATACGTGTGCTCCCTAACCCATCGTTGACCCATACTTGACCCCTGGCTGCCCATGTGTGACCCATGCTTGGACCCTGTTTGATGTTTGCCCAATGTTTACCTATGGTTGACCCACTGTTGACCCACACTTGACCCAAGTTTCGCCCAATTTCTCCCCGCCCCCCCGAGTCCGGTGGCAGGTCCACCACCGTCACATTGACGCCCTCCAAGCGCGCGGACCGCGCCATGGCCCACACGCCGCTGTGGCAGGGATCGAAGCCGTCCCTCGGGTGTCTCTTTGATGGTACCCCTGAAATTATTTTTGGCAGAGGAAAAGCACCCAGGGCCCGAAATGCCTGAGAAATGGGCGGCTTTGTGAAGAAGATTGGGGAAGAAAATGCCCAACCAACTCTGGAAGGTCCAAGTACCTTCTAACGATGTGCTTCGGGGGTCAAACTGGGCCCCCAGAAAACAGAACTTCAACTTGAGGTTTGTCCCAAGAACTGAAGTTGCTGTTGTTTGTCCCAAGAGGTTCCCCATGGGGGCCGCCCGGATAACCTCACGCCGGCTGAGGCTCGCATCCAACTTGGGCGTCTGCGCCCCAGAGGTCGCCAGCACCACACTAGCGCCGCTCTCAGCCGCTGCCTGCAGAAGTTTGAGGCCTCGGGTCTCGGTCGACACGTCATCCAAGTTGATCTGATCAAAGCTCACCGGAAGGACATGAGAAATTGGTGATCACCTTTTTGGTGATGTTTAACCAACAAAAACAGGGAACTATGACAACCCCTGTTCCGGCGCCGGCGATCCCCCCCGCTTGCAGTGGACACGCGCCTTTCTCCAGCGCATCCAACTGATCGCCCTCTGCCAGCAGGGCTGCAGTGCGCGGCTCTTGACCTGGTGAGTGATCAGGTGTGTCAATAGGGTAGATTGGGACCGAAGTTGCTCCCACGACCCTGGCACAAGGGAAATATGATCCCCGGAAAAGGGATGGAAATCTGCTGGAGGCTCAGAGCAACCTTGCAACCCTTGGTGGGTGATAAGTTTTGAGCAGATTGAGGGGAGACTCCAAGGGGGAGGAAGTCAAGATTGGGGTTCCGGCCAACAAGGGACTCAACCAAAAAGGATGTGTCATTCCAAAGGGCAAGGGCTTGTTGGGCTCCATGTTGACTTGCTCATCAGGCGTATTGTCTATCCCTCATTGGTTTGTTGGTGTGGAGGTCCTAGATTACCTTCTCAGCGGCCTTACCACTTGGCTTCAAAAGGAGCTACCTTCGAAAAGTGAAGGACCCCCTCTAGAAAGGGATGTAAACCAATCCTTGGCTTCGTATGCCATGCGAAACTTGGACCGAGCTGCACAGCTTCTGCGTGGTTGCGTCAATGTCAGCGCTGCAGCTGCAAGCTTCTGGCTTCCAAGACAAGGAACTCAATAGCCACTCCTTAGCTTGAGCTTCCCCAGTGCTCGTTTGGGTTCGTTGAGGGGTTACACCAAAATTACACCGCCAATCCAAACTACCAAGCAAGGAGCAACTGCCAAATGGTCTCTTCCTGGTAGCGACAAAGAGAAACAGCCTCTTAGGCAGTCTTAGTCTGAGCCCTTCCCGGTACAAAAGCAACACGTAGCATTCCGAGCTAGAACGCCAGAAGAAACAACTGAGCGCTCACTTGGGTAGAAAGCTGGCTCAACAAAGAAGATCCCGGAAAACGGGACACCCCGGTGCGGCGCTGATAATGCAGAGCCAAACTCATGCTTCGCCAAGAATCAGCCTTCTCTTTGGAGCAGCAAACCAGTGCAGGCACCTCCATAGTGGCATCTTCTGTAGACGACACCCAGGAAACCTCATAAGTCACGGCTTCTTCCTCTTCGCTCTTTGGATCCTGCGGGATTGTCTGCAGGTGTTGACATGATCGTTCTCGCTTGAAGCAGCAGAAAAGGTTCTGTTCCAACGCCAACTGCAAAACCTCCCGGTACTTGAGTGCAACGTAGTTTTGCAACGGCCCTGGAGCCATGATTAAACTTCAAACAATTTCAGAAGGATCCCGTATACATCAAGCTTCAAAAAAGGCTACAAGGGGGCCTAACCTTGCAATACGAAAGACCGATTTGCAAGGGGTGCCAGTGGGAGCGAATGCGTTTGTCTGTTGTGGGGGAACTCGCAAAACTCGTGTCGACCAAATGGGGATCCTGTTTGGGTATGTGTGGGTTCTAAACAAGTGGTGCGTCAACATCCCGTCCGGTTCCGGCTGCTCGCTGGCCACATAGCGCAGTGTGACCCGACTTAGCCGGGCTACTAGCTGACCTTCCGCGGAGATTTCCACGCTGCCTCGGAGCAAGAAACAACTTGGGTGTTCAACCCACTTAGTAAGATTGCTATACCCACGGTTACAAGGAAAGTAGTATGTTTCGTTCAAGCAATGCCTACGCGAGAAGCCTACGAAAAGGGTGAAACAACATGAAATGGCAGCCTGCTTGAAAAGCCCACACGAGCAACCGCCAAACCAACCGAATTGCGTTTGCAAACTGCAGGCCCTTTCATTTCATTCAGAACTGCTGCTCGGTTGCTCTCTTCAGAGGGCGGGGGGGTCCATGGTGACATCAACAGGCAAACCAATCCCAGAACGATGAACTGGGCGAACACCAGTTAAGTTGTGTCACTTCTCAAACAGGTGGCAGAAACTTCCCAGAGATTGCCCCAAGTTTCTTTCGTTGCCTTCTCACACGTTGTGTTTGGTCATCGACCAAAGCGCCACTCAATCAGCAATGGCAACCACGCGATATTTGAGCCAGTTCGAAAGGGCACAGGACCCCAGTCCTGCAACCCTTTCAACATATCTTCGGAACTTGTTGTGCCAAAGCAACCATCCCAATTTCCCTTTCCCCCTAGCCCTTTACCCCCTTGACCCTCTCAAACCTTCAAAACCTCCCCCCCTCCATCCCCTGCCGCGCGCCTTCGGCCACGCCCTCCGCCGACTTCACCACCGCCGCGGCCGTGAACTCCGTGGCCGTGAGCTCCGTGGGCGTCGCCACCACGCAGCTGCCCACGGAGAAGGGCAGCCAGGCCTCCGCTCAAGTCGCGACGGGCGGATCCGGAGGCTGGGGTGGGCACGGGGGGGGGGGAAGCGGGGAAGGGGGGCGGCTGGCGCTTCAGGTGTTTGCAACGCGCGGACTTGTTGATGTTAGTTGGAATAACTTTGGAAACGAAATGGATGAGGGTTGGGGAAATGGTCACTAGAGAGGATCATAATTTTGATCCGCCTTTGTAGATTGAACACCGTCTGGTTCGTAGAAGGTGAATCACCCCTGCGCTTAGTTCTACCTTATCTCACTGCTCTTGGTTTTTGTTGCAACTGTCAATTCCTCTAAGTTGGGGAGTGCCAGAGACACTTTCGGGCCACGCTTCGAGGGCCAGCAAGCAAAAGCATTTTGATTGGAAGGATCAAACATGAAAAGCACGTGGCCAGTTCTCAGGAATGACATTCACCGACCGACTGGGTTCTGCAGGATCATGCCCATATTTGCTACCCCCGGGGACAACAAAAAACAAAGTGCTAGTTTCCTTGAGAGGCGACCACAATGGGATGGGCAAAATTCCTTTGCTCGCCACCCCAGAGCCTACTTTGCATCGTCCCCATCCACTTCCATCTGCTTTCCGTGTGCTGGACGACCAACTATTCCATGGGAGTGGATGGCAGGGTACAATAACCCAATTGTCCAGTGACCTGGTAGCAAAAGCGAGCCCTTTTTTTCGGGTTGCCTATGTTTAGTCGGGAAGCCAGCAAACAACAACGGAAAAACAGGGGTGGAATGCACAGGAAACACCAGGAGTAAGCATCCCTCGCCACTGGGCCGGCCTGCGGCGTCTCTGAGGCCGACCCCACGGCCAAGGTCAAGAGCTGCAGCGCCCCGTCCAGGAGCCCCGGGTGGAAGTGTCCAAGGCTCTGCTCCCAGGGCTCTGCAGGCGCCAAGCCCAGCCGGGCCAAGGCATAGACGCCTCAGAACTCCGACTGCGCCAAGCCCGGGAGTTCAAAGCCGATCCGAGCCGCCGGAAGTCAAGGAACCCCCCAAAAAAAAAACGGGAGACCGCACACACCCCAATGGCGTGATGTGTGCCTACAGGCTTTGTCTACGTACCGGCTTCAATGCGATCACCAAAGTGGAACAATAGACACCAGTTGCGCTCGTGGCACCGTCGGTGCTCATGGACCAAGAGCGGATGCTTCTAAAGCTTGGCCCGTAGTGAAGCCCGCACCTCTCCAGCATCCTGGCCGATCAATCTTGGAAGCCTTTCAAAAGCCGTGAGTGAGGAACTTCTGGGGTAGAGAGGCAAAACACACACCCCAACCTTGCAGGAAGAGAGATGCCGTATTGTACAGAAGTGCTGCTTGTAGCTACCAGGTACGCAAGGGGTATAACATATATATATATATATACAGAATTTATGTTGACCGTTTTGCAGGTTTCTACCACCCCCTCTTTCATCACGGGCCCCACAAACAAGCCCGATGAAAACCCGAAACCGTTCAGGGCTCACATTTAGGGCTTTGGGGTTCTAAAGCCCCAACCGGTTTGGGCATTAAAGCGCTTCAGATCTCCCGGTCCCGTAGGTGTCCGCAGGCTCCGAGATACACTTTGCTTTCCATTCCTCCAGGCTGTGGAGCATCGATCCTTTGGCTTTTGGCCCTCCCACCAATCCTCGGGCAGAAGAACCAAAGCTCAGGTTCATTTCGCTTGGGGCTTAGACCACAGGAACTCCGTGGCTATATCTTGAGGGTCCTCTATGAGACATGACCCAAAAGAGATTTCCCAATACAGCCACGCGTTTGTAACTCCAGGGTTCTGAATCAGTGGCAAGGCTTCCGAATACCCATGATCATCTGATAGACAGACTGCGGCCTCACCAGGCAACGGGCACCCTCGTGAACCCGCAATCCATTCGACCCAGCACAAGCTTCACCAAGGCTCACCGAAGTTGGCAGAAGTGAAGGTATCTTTCAATTCAATTTGGGTGACTCTTTTAGAGGACCCCCCCAAGGAAATGTGCTTTTTCCTTTTGATTTAAAACCGCAAAAAAGTGGTCCCCTCAAAAAACAAAAACGACCCAGGCAGGAGCCAGGGTCCAAGAGAGCTCGGATTTGTCGCCTCGCCAAGGCTCTGGCAAGCCTGCACTGCGCATGAATCTGCCCTTCGGTCTTGGAGCGGCTCAGGATCTGCAGGCCCTCCTGCGATCAAGGTGCAAACATCTCCATGGTGACCCTAGTGACCCTGGTGTCCAGGGTCTTCTTCAGAGTGTCCCCCCCCCCCCAAGTTTCCGAGCTCTTGTTTAGGTTCTTCCTAGCGTTTAGGGCTTTCCTGTTTTAACGGGGATGCGGAGAAGAAAGGGCAAGCGAATCCAATAGTCGCGACCCATGCTTGGATGTTGCCAGCTGTATGCCCGGATGGATCCACACCACGCCCCGTTGGCCCGGCCGCTGCGCCTGCTCCAACATGACCTCTGTCGTGAGAGGGTCATCGTGGGGCATCACGAAGGCTCTCTGAAAGGTAACATCCTCGCCAGCAACCCGGAAACCGGCCAATCGAAACGGGCCTAGCAGAACATGGGCCGGCCACTTTCGGTGATAGTGGTTCGGTCCCTGAGCATGACTGCCTTACTTGGGGACTACCTTGACCATTTACAGAAAGTGGCAACCTAAAACATAATTATCCACAATACTGGAACAGTAACTCTTGCAGTTGAAGTCTGAAAGGGCCAACGACGGCGTCCCAACTGTTGTGGTCTGACTTCATAGCCACATAGCCTGGTACGGCCCTGAAGATGAACGCAGGGCTTGACACCAGGAGCTGCAAACACACAGGTGCACTAATTTCCATAGGGATCCCAGATGCCACGTCCATTGCCTTGTCTCCTTCTCGATTCAATTTGAGTCATAAGCTCCCTTATGGGGAGGGAACAACTTATTCCGTATGTATTGCTTCGAAGGGACTGGAGCCCTCAGGGTGCCTCCGGACCCCCCCCCCCAGCCACGGGTGCTCTTTGGGTTCCCGTGCTCAGTTGCAAGAGAACCTCTGGGCTCGTGGTGTGTGTTGCAATAGGGGACCCCTGCCAAAGTTGCAATCTGCACGTCACAAGAAAATTCGAGGGATCCCACTAATGAGGGCTCAACATGGGAGGGTCCTTCTTTGTATTCTCCAGACATCTCCAGACCATTCAGCATCCGGACTAGGCTTAGCCAGTGAAGTTCCATTTCGCGTTTAACCGCCGCTCCCTCCTGGAGCTCAATGAAGCGGCCCCCTGGCAAGGGCCTCAGCACCGGAGCCCTTCCCTTTCGGCGGGATAAACAAAGCGTCAATCCGCTTTTTGCCGTCCTTCGGGGGGAGGGTCAAGGGGGGGAGGACATTAGCATGGGCGATTTAGCACCCAGACTGAGGCTTGCGTAAAAACGAGTTTGGGATCCCCGGCGAATGGCTGGCACAGCGTTCTTGTATCCGGGAGCTTACTGGTTGTCTACCAAGATTAACATCAAAATGAATAAATAAAACAAAAACAGACACACACACACACACACACCCACCCACACACACACACACACACACCCTCCCGGCCTTGAACAGAGGCTGGCGAACAAGCACAGCCAATGGCCGGGCCGCCGGGCGATTGTGTCTCCAAATGCGCTGCGGCCATAAGCAGTAAGTGCGAGGCGCCGGGGAGCACGGCTTCTCCCAAGACCTCGCAGAGTTGCTTGGCGCAGAAATCCTGAAAGCAAGGGACATCTTGGTGAGTCTAGCATTCCGCCTATTGCGAAAGAGTCGTGGTGAGTACTTTGGAAACAAGTCAACTTAAATTGCTGCTAGCCAAACTATACGTTTGGACCCAGTTGTTTCACCCATTGAAAGCTATGTGACCGTATTGATCCGCTGGATGTTGCACAATCAACTTGAGAAATTGTCAAAGCAACACCATTGAGCGAATGTTGGGCGATGATTCACAGCGTGAAAGCCTGTGTTAGATAATCCAGTTGGTGCCCGGCCCATTGCTGACACATGCCCGGGCCGCCACTGATATGACCCAGACTTGCTGATGAATTGCAACAAACACACGGCGATTGGCTTCCACTTGCCGGTGTTTAGATCTAGGTTTGCGTGTGTCGGGATCAACCGGACCAAATGCCCATGACCCCTCGTCAAGGATTCATGTGCATCAAACAAGCGGGAATCCCTCTGTTGACAAAATGGTCATAAAGCTCCGGTCCAATATCCAAGACGAATCTTGCAGTGTTGAACTGAGGCGTAGACCTAAACTTGATAATCACACGTGGGGTGTAACTTCAGAGACTAAGTCGGCTGTTGGTGGCAGCGTCCAACCGCAACGCGAGTACTTCGTTGCATCACCCTCAAGTGCTCATCATAATGTCTTGTCGTGAAACCATGGAAGCAGCAAAACTGTAATCTTTCTGGCTGTGACTGGAAAGGGCGCGCAAAATGTTGCCTTTGATACTAAATGCCGCCTTTGACAAATCGGCTGAGGGCACGGCTGACTCAATGCCAACACCACCAGTCTGACCCCGAGGCTGCTACGCAATGAAGGTTACGGGGTTCAGATCGTTTGGCGAAGCCATTTAACTGCGAGCTTGCCCCTATTCACAGCCTCTTCCTCCAAAGCGCCCTCCAGGTCACAATTCTCCAGAGCCAAATGCTGGCTTGCATTTACCCGTGGCACAAAGCTCTTCCAACATGACCCCAAAGGAAACCCACTTTGACCCGATGAAAAGCGATATTTAAAATGACATGCTTGCAAACATGCAAAGATCTTAGATTCTGTAATGGCGGCATCTTGCACAACAACGGGTTTGGGGGGTGAGGTGTGTGGGGGGCCTGCTCCCACTCTGGGCTTCCCGTGCCCGGTGCTGGCGGAAGAGCCGCGCCGCCGCAGATCCGTCCGAGTCCGAGAGCGGACACTTGGAGCGGAAGCACTTGGACTCGGCCTGGCGAACAGGAAATGATTTGAATCACTTCCAGGTCCTCCAGTAGAGAGATTAAGGGTACCCTTTCTTCTGTAGTCTATTCTAGTAGGGGAACCCTCTCCCAAGAAAGGGCAAAAGGGCACACTGGGGGCCCCAGACTTGTGTCCTTGCATGTTCGCTCATTTTGCTATGTCTTGGTTTTGTGTTTTCTTGTTTCTGTTGTTGTTCCAATATGTTTTTTGAGCTTGAATTCATTGTGCTGGTTTGTTCGTAGTTCTGTGTTTGCTGAATTGTTGTTAGTTGTTGTTAATTGTTGTGATTGTCTGTTTCACGGCTTCTTTCTTGGGTTATGAGTTGGTTTGTCTCTGTGTTTACTTACTTGTTGAAAACTTCAATATTTGTTTGCGTGCTTGCTTCGTTGTTTCCTTGTGTGTGTGTGTGTGTGTTTTCTTGTATTTATTTCTTTGCATCTGTTTTGCTCGCTTCTTTGTTCGTCCGTTTGTTGCCGTGTGGTTGCTGTCTTTGCCATGGCCCCTGCCCCTGAAGATCCTTGGTCCTTTGGCCAAGCCTCTCAGTGTTCTAGTGTTCCGACTTGTGTCATTCAACATCAACCGAACGGAAACTCGTTGAGCTGGTCGCATGGCAGCCACCATCGTGCTGTAACCCCAGGGGATGTTTATGGGAGGCGTTGGGATCCCAAAGGTCCAAATTTCCACCTGGACTTGCTTTCAGGCTTCAGGTGGGGGTCCCTTCATCATGGGTTACTTACCCCCCCCCGCTCCTTGAGGCCTTGCTAACCTTAGGCTCAGTGCTCACTTGGCACTCTGTAGCACTTCAAACCCAGTTTTGCCTTGCCTCCGGGAAACGTTGCCGCCAGGTATGAGAAGACTAGTGTAAATGTAACCAGGAACAGAACATCAAATGTAGAAGATGGCCTCTTTCCAGCAATTTTGTGGCAATGCTGAGGCCTTACTGAGGCCTTGCTGAGTTTAAGGCTTTACTGAGGCCTTAGTAAGGCCTCAAACTGGCGCCTTGAGCTGTGCGACATTGGTGGTGGATGAGTACTCACCTACTCATCTCCAAGATTGATGGGTTCGTTACTCCCTCCATTGTGGGAATACAACTCCTTCCTGCTCTAACACAAATGCACAGTTCCGCAAAAGGCAGTCATTCTCAGCAAGCTGAGTGAGAGGCTAAAATTGGGGGACTCCCCTTTCGGGGCGGGGGGAGGGGGTCTAGGTGTAAGTACTCCATGGCTTGGATCAAGCCCTTCCTCTGAGGCCAAAACCTGGAAGCCAGTCCAACATGCCACGAAGCAAAATATAGTTTTCCTCAGTCATGAGCCCTTTTAAGGAGTTTTAAACAAGTGCGTATTCAGGCAACCACGACACATGCTCCTTTGAATCTGGTTGCAAATTTGAACCGGGTCTTAAGTCACTAAGTAGGAAAGGGAAGCGACACACTGCAGGCAAAGCAACAGTTCTCTTGGTTCTGGACACTACGGTCGCTTTCTTGTGCCCCCACCTTCCATTGGCCCAGCAAGGGATGCACCAAGGGCTTCACCTGATCGCGTCCTAGTTGCCCTGGTTGGGAACCCTTGAACTTTGTCCTTTAGTGAGAACCTGTCATAGGGGAACATTGGTACTGAAGGACCGCGGCCAAGGGGGCCATATTTAGCACGATGTGCCAAAACCCGAGGGCTGATCACGATGACACCCATGAGGAAACACAGTGGGCATGCAAGCAAAGAGCCGAGCACTTGGCTCAACAGAAAGAAAGCGGGCGTAACAAAGCAACACCACTCCTCTGTGTGTATGAGTCAACACCATTGATAGCATGAACGCCCCCAAACAATTGAAAGCAATCACCAACTCTCATCTTGGCGTGTCCAGCCGGTATATGTCCAACGAGCAGCTGCTAGAATCTGACTGAGAGAAGCAAGTATCTCTTTGTTGGGCTTGATTGGCGCGCTTGAGCCTTTAGCAGACTCGCGTTTGGTATAGCTTCCCTACCAGTGGTTCGATGGTGCAGAAAACAAGCATGGGTTTTGCCCGCAACGGGTCAGCTGCAACAGCAAACAAAGGTGAACTAGTGAACCAGTTGTGTCATGTGTCCAAGCAATAAGGACCTCCTTTTGGCTTTGCTGAAGATGAATTAAACATAGACAAGAACCAGTCGCAAGGGTCCGTCTACACGGCCGCTACCCAAACACAAGCCTCTTTCAACATGGACAACTGTCTCGCGAGCCATCTTCCCGAGCCAAATTTACATTTGGCCCGGTGCTTCTTTCAAAGTGGTGTCACAGAACTTGACATTTTCCTGACCCAGGGTCTCACTGCCCAATGGCCCAAACTCTGCCAAGTTTCGAGATTCCGGACCAACTGAAACACATGACCAATGGGGAATCCAAGCTTCTGGGCAGGATTGATTGACAAAACGATCCAAGAACCGCTATTGACAGCCCCCCCGTTGAAAGTCTTGCCGAATCTGATCAGAGCCGCCAGAGGTTCAAACATCGGAGAGAGGCGCGCCCGCAGTCCACGGAGTCAACCAACAAGGCAAACAATACTTTCATGGTTCAATGGTTCAGTGATTGAGGCTCCACGTGTCTAGTATACATGTGTATATATATATATGTATTGATTAGCTATGACTTTACTGTGCTTTTGGCTATGCAAATGCATAGTGCGCCTCGCAGCATGAACACATGTATTTTTCCCCAAATGGGAGTTGGCTTGTTGTGGCTTCTTGAGAAAAGGGCTCCGCAAACCCAACAACAAGGGCTCCCCCAAAACTTGTTGGGAAAACATGTGAGTCACAATCAAAAACTGGTATTAAAATGTTGCACCCAAACCAATGTAAAGAACAACAAAGGCGGCCGCAACTGATTATGGCTGGGACTTTCCCTTACTAACCTTCACCTACCCGGGTTTTGATTACGGCGCATGTGCCTCCAAAAGGCCTCCCCGAAAAACCACATCCACACATTGGGAGTCCCTTGGCCGAAGCTTTCCGGCCACTGCGCAAGCTCGGGGCTTCTGACCCACGGGAAGCAGCTCGGCTGCAGTGCCGCTACGGCGGCCTGCGCTTGGTTTCGTTTCAGTTCGCTTCAGCGTCCTTTCAGTTTGCCCGAAATGCCCAATGGGTGGTTTCTGTTTACCTAGACTCTCCATAACCCTTAAACAAATGGGTCTGGGACCCCAGAATTTTGGGTAGTGATCCCATTTGTTAAGGGTCGTGGAGACTCCAGGTAGCTTCTTTTTGGCTTGCTCAACTCCTTGGTTTGCATTTGACACCATCCAACAAAGGTTTCGCCGAGAAAAGTCATACATGAGAACCCTGGGGCTAAACTGATCCCTTGCAAACGTAATGTGTTGTAAGTCCCCTAGCTACTCTCGACTGATGTGCTAGGAAAACATCAATAGTGCTGCCTGGCCAAATGCGCAATGGCAACAGGAAGTACTGGGATCTGCATATATATATATACATACCACTATATACCTACCACAACATGACACAACAAACACCTTTGCACAGGCACTAGGTTGAGTCGGTAAACAGGGCATGCAACCTTGACTGTTTGTGCAACCTTGACCTGTTTGTCTATTCGGGATGCTGTTCACTGGCAACTGAATTGGGGGTTGAATCCAGTCAGATTCGATTCGCCCTTCAAGGACAAAAGTCAAATGCTCACTTTGTCGCAAGCAGCTCACACCATTCAAGGACAAAGCCCCAATGTCGCCAGGGGCCAAACTGATTCTAGCTGTAGTTTCAGGCTGTGTTGCTGGCGACTGTGTGTAAAAAACTATATGCTCAACGCATATTCAAGAAAGGAACACTTCCGAATGCTTGGATTCCCAAACAGAAATACCCACAGACAGCCCTCGGATTGGATCTTCAATCCGGCGGAAGCGGCTCTCGGGCCGTCCACCAAGGGTGTCATGCTCGCCAACTCAAGGGGTGCTGGGTCGTGCTTGAATAATGACTCCAAAACATGAATTGAGGGGTCCCCAAGTAAGAAACCATCAACATGCTGAGCTTACTCTGGCCCCAGGTGAGCTTGCCAGAAATTAGGCAGGACCATTAAATTGACATATTCCAGTGGCTAGACCTTTGAGAAGTCTCTTCATTTTCTGGAACATGTGGCCAAACGGTAAACCCCGCGAAGTCTGCAGAAGTATCCCAAGCTGCACCATCCAATCAATAAAAAATGCAAGTGATCACGCGTTGAGTGGTTGCGTCTCAAACCGGATCGCACACGGAACACTAAAGGCGCAAGAAGTCAATCTGTCCTGGGCATCTGAGTCACAGTCAACACCTGGTGCTGAAGGAGCCTAACCAAAACATATCATAAAGAAGAATCGCAAGTGCGGCTATCCTCACCTATGACAACTTCATGTCCGTGGCTACTCGTCCCAATCACTCGTGTGTTCTTTGGTAATCCCCTTGGTCGGA
This sequence comes from Effrenium voratum, assembly GCA_963377175.1. Taxonomy (NCBI): domain Eukaryota; class Dinophyceae; order Suessiales; family Symbiodiniaceae; genus Effrenium; species Effrenium voratum. The sequence continues at coordinate 708,930 of CAUJNA010000535.1, read as the reverse complement.
TCTCATGTAAAGCCAGCGAAAGAACCCTGCCTTCAGTGCCCGCGCCGTGGAAACCAGCGACTCCCCCGCCGGGCGCTCAGGCCTGAGCCGATGCGACATGCTGGTCCTCAGTAACTCAGCCGAATTGAAGGTAGCGGACGTAGCCCCAAACTGGGCTGATTGTCCTAAAATATAGTCAAGCGTGCGCATCATGTGGGACTTCTCTAAACACGGTGGGCTTTTCTTGGATAACTTCAATGCGCGGGAGATTATGGATGCTTCTCCAAATCAAGGACCCCTCCAGCGGGATGGATTGCTACAAAAACAGGATGCCCATTCAGGGTCGGGGGTGGCGTCCTCTGTCCGTGTGAGGTCACAGCATCCTAAAGCTTTTCATATACCCAAATCAGGAACGAAAGTACACATGTCCGTACAGCTGTATGGTTGTATAATTAAACGGACGAGAAATACGTGTGTCGCTAACCTGAACATGCTGCGGACGCATCAGCGATGCATGCAACAGCGGATTACAAGGCTTGTCTTGTGTTTACTCTTACCTGGCTTCCTAATCCCGAAACTCACACAACATAAATGATGGTGGTTTCTTCCTCAACATCATCTCCCCTCGTACTAGCATGGTGCATGCAACAGAGCATTGGAGTCCAGGGGTCTGTTAGTGGGAGCACTAAAGAACTCTCCTGGGCTGTTACGAATTTGGATCCCTAACCAAAACTGGGGCGCCGTCGTCCGATCTCCCGAAAAAAAAGAAGAAAAAGAAGAAGAAGAAAAAACGTAAAAACACAAAAGGGAAAAAACCGAATACACCAACAAACGGTTACACACGGCGACCGTCTTTCTCGGCGCCCACGCGTGACGGTGGAAAGCCAGAGGTGCCCAGGGGCCTCAAACGGAGCGGATCTTTGCGCATATCACCGTCACAGGGCTTATGCCCAAAGCGCGTTTGCCGGGGGAATCTTCAGAGGGCTGGTTTTTGCGGCTCTCATAACAGTGCAGCATATATGGTTTGCGCAGCTTGCGCGAAAAATATATGCAAAAGCTGGTTTAACAACTAGATTCGATTGGGTCCCCGTTAAGGGGCAGCCCCAGTGAGGTGTTTTGACCATAGTGGCTTTCCACATGGGTCGGCCTTGCGTTCTAAACGCAGAGAACCTTTTCAAACAGATCAAAACCGGCACTTGCCTCTCTGGATTAGGAACTTGAGCATGCCATGTCAACAATGAAGCGACCTTTTTCTCAGCAGTCACCTCTGGTTGGGACTGTCCCTGAACCTTCGACTCAAATGAAACATTTGACCCAAATCTCAGGCCTGGCAACAGCTCTGCCCCAGCCGCAACAACCTGGTGCGGCGCTTGGATCATTTGTGACTTGTCGAGGTCCTGAACCAAGCGCTCCCCAAGAAACCTTCATGGAGGTCGCAAAGCCTTGTGTGAGGTCCCTACAATTCGCCCAAACAAATTCTAGGTGCTCCAGTAGAGATATAAGGGTACCCTGTTTTCTGGAGTCTGTTGTAGTAGGGGAATCCCCCCCCAAAAAAGCGTAAAAGGGCACTACTGGGGGACCTAGCATTCCAACTGGGTTTTGTTTGCTTCAACACCAAAAGGGGTCGATCCCAAGCGTCATGGTAGGAGCTGTTTTTGTCAAAGTTTGTAGCGGCCCGAAGGGCCAACGACCCAAATCAAAAGGTTGCACGGTCCCTGCATTTGCACCCGCAAACGAGCCAGGCACAGAACCCAAGTCGGACAAGCAGAGTCATTTGCTGGGAACCTTTTGGTTTTTATTGGGGTGGATGGTTTGAGCAAGTTCGGGTGGGGTGTTGTTTGGGGTGGGTTTAGGGTTGGTTTAGGAATCGTTTGGGGTTTGGTTTTGGTGGGGGCGGGGGTGTCGGGGTTCAAGGAGTGAAAGGGGTGGTCTGGGCACGGTACTGGACAGCATCCCCAGCATTGCCAGCATAATCCGCATTGATGCAGATGATGTGGGGGAGGGCCTTGTGTATGGGGACTGGAGCATATATATATATATACCCACTTTTATCCTAGGTGGGCTGGTTGGAAGTCCTGGAAACCTTGATACAACCAACTGACCAGGTCCCCGTTTGGGATCCTGTGCTTTTTGCCAGGTCAGCTCTTCAGCAAATCAACCCATGCCGGCAGCGCAAAGGGCGCGGGCCTGAGCCAAGCAAATCATGTTGTGAGCATGTTGATTGAAATCGAAGCGCTTGCTGGACACGGCAAAAACACATGGGGGACGTATGCAACCACCAACCAATTGGTTAGGTGTTCCAACCATTCACAATCATGGCCACATGACAAACAGTTTCATGCAACCTGGATTAGTGCTGACCATGCTGATACTACGCAAGGGAACCCCTAAAATCAATATGAACACATGAATCCCCACCAAAGGGGAAACAACCTCAGCAGTACGTAGCATGGCCCTCCGGATGAAATCGAAGTTTGCAAGTAATGGCTTTCTATGGAAGAACTCATACCTTGTATTTGCCTTGTGGATTTCAACAGTTTCTTGGTGCCCTGGTGGTCATAGAATGCAAAGGCCTTGGTAGGGAATCAGCCAAAGGACAAGCATTGAGGCCTCAGGCCCCATGAGGAAGGAGAACGCCAAAGCATGCTTGGACAGCCAGCACATGGACGGGGTCTAAACCAAAAAGTTAATCCTGGGATGGAACCACGCACTTTTGTTTTTGTTGTCGTTCTTTAAGTCACGATCAAGATTTAGCAGGCAGCTGACATCGGAAGTTGGCGAGATCCAGTCGAACTCTAAGGATTCTAAGGGCTATTTAGTGAGGGAGCCCCATTTTGCTGCCTTCACTGGAGCTGATTTGCGATCTTGATTGCATGGATCTGATCTCCTCCAGTGTTCGACTGCTCCCAGACTCGATTTCGGGAGCTGAAGGTTGCTATGATCTCCAGTAAACTGTAATGAGTGGTTCGAGGGACGCTTGTGGAAATAAGCCTAGCCAGTGCCACGTGCACGTTTCCCTTGGCACCACCAAGAGTGTACCAACACCATGAGGTGCATTGAAACGCCCTTCTCCTCCGACTCATTCGTTGACGGATCCTCTTACCCACAAATCGCAGCAACCTGACCCATCCACAACCCCAACCAAACGAATACGCCTGAGGGGATCCCGACAGGACGTGATTGGAGCATGGCCTTGTGGCAATGACAATGGGTACCTGACAAACGGTTTCTGTAGAAAATCACCTTGCAAAGGGCTTCCATCAGAAACAAAAATCCAAGAGTCCGTGCAGTTGCCAAACCTCACGGCTGGACTCCCTTGACTGTGGAAAGCAAACCAGGCCCCAAAAGAATCCGGCCGCATGTATGACATCTCGCAGGATTCAAGAGGAAACGGGAATACCTATCTATCTTTCTATCGAATTCTATTTATCTATCGTTCTGCCCATCTACCTGGGGGAAACGGCTTACTGGAACCTTCTTACGAGAACCGACTATGCACGCGGCCGATCTCTACGAAGGTGTCGCAGCCGGTAGCGTCCAAAGCTTTCATCTCGGGTGAGGCCGGAATGGGCGGCCCGGGCAAATGGGTTTGGCTTAAAACGGGGGCGGGGGCACCCTTGAAATGATTGATTTTCTTTTCGTTTCCCTTTAAACCGAGGTGGAGGCGTTTGTACGCATTAATTGTGTGTACTTCTTGAATCTAAGGCGCAGGAAGCTCTAGCCTTGAGTATGCGGTGCATCCTTCAGGCCATATCAGGTTTTCCATGGCGGATTCCAGTGACCAGTATGGTTGGCAACCAGCGGTTATCTTGTGCTTTTGAAAAGGTGGCCCTTGGTTACCTGCCATGCATATCAAACATATGGCACCTGACCCCCACCCCCTCTGAAAAGACGGCACTGAATTGGGTGTACCCGTTTCACCTTTCCCCCACAGTGCTCCTAGTCGTTGTACACCGAGGATACAGTGCCGAAGGGGACAACCACTCTCAGATTCCTCAAAGCGCCAGCTACATTTGATTCGGTCCCTCAACCGCCAGTACTCCAATTGGACTCATGGCCAGCTTGTGACGAACTGTCGCATAGGGGTGTGGCCCCCCCCAAGCTCATTATCATTTGTGCAGAAGCATGCTTGCCAAGTTGATGAATATAATATTTTCACAACAAGCAGTTTTTCTTCTTCGGCTCAGTACGTGAAAAGCTCCCTCTTTCTGGCTAAAGTGTTTGTACAACCTTCACCGCAAATTAGCATGACGGGAACTGCGAATAAGCCTAGGGATAACTTCCAAAATCTTCCCCGGCATCCGTCTTCCAGAAAGAAGCCAAACACCCTGAGGCAACGGCGGGTATTTGAAAACAATCATGACTTCATGACCACAACATGGGGCATCAACCCCCACAAGGGCCAATCCAACTCTGAAAATCCTGCGCCGCGGGGTGCAGGGCTAGTCCGCTAGGCATCCGATTCAAAGTGTTTGCCCCAGCCGGGTGTGCTCGGTTTTCAGCCCCTTCTGGGTTTGCCATGCCACAGGACAAATGCCAGTGTGTCATCCATTGTGAGCTGCGGATCGTTCCTGGGACATGACAAATAATCAGCACCAGTATACGACAACAAACTAAAACCATTGGCTTCGATCGGTTGCAATATGTCAAGGGAACATCCAACATCTACCTAGGGCTCTCAGCCTCGGAACAAGGAACTTAGATTTTAAGCAGCTCAATCCCAAACGGTAGACCAACATGCTGGGCCTAACCTGTCGCAGGCTTGCGGCTGGCTGGCAGCGCGAAACCAATGGGCCCCAACGAATGTACGCGATTCCCCAATAGGACATGTGTGAATATTGCTGGGCGCCCTGGAAAACAACACTTCTCCTACTACCTCGCACTCCCAAACAAACAGGAGAGTCACTGGCGATTGGACATAACATGCAACCAAGAAGCTTCTAAGTCCCAATCATCGCTAAGTTCCCCAGGAAACCGTATGTCGATTGCCCCCTGCGTCAAAAGGTTCAACTCGTTCTGGGTTGAGAACTCTTCGAAGCACATCTCGTGCAAGTAATGCATGTTTGCCCCCGAACAGATGAAGATCGAAGATCCAAATGGCAGCCAAGAAACAAAGACATTCACAAGCCTTGTGCCGTGCGCGTTTTTTGTTTCCAACCCGAAGGGTCGTGTTGCCAGGGCGCTGCCGCCAGGAAGTTCACAGGCGTGGCGGTGTCATGGCCTCGCAAACAGGGTCAAAGTGGATGCCGCAATTCCTGTCATGTCGAGTAAAGGGAATGACTGAACCAACGTGGAATGTTGCCAGTTACCCGACTGAAAGGGCCAAGCTGGGTGGGCCTTCGGCCTTCAGAAAGTAAGGACACTTTGTGCTGAAGAGGTGGGCACTGATCGATTTTCGCAAAACATGAAGCTTAAAGGTCCAGGGAAAGAACAACCAAGATCTTTGCACAGCCGCGTTTGGCAAATTGGGAGCGTAACGACAACACTAGCATTAGAAAAAACTTCAGTGTTGGCATTGGAACACGCTGACACTGCCAAAGGCAATGCTGCCCTAGTTACGCTGAATATCAGCCACCCACAAACTAAATGGGTTGGATGAAGAGTTTGCAACAGTTCACAAAGTTGAAATAAGAAGCCGACCCAAAACAGAACCATCGCAAAGGAAATCCGCGGCAAGCCAAAGGCAAAAGTGAGGTAGATTGATGCAGCCGTCGTCGTAGAGGGAAAGCCCTGGAAATACTGATTGCGTACATTTATAGGTTATCAATCCCGTTCCCGGAAAACGCTAGCTTCGCCCTTTGGTTTGCAGCGTGCGCTGTGGCGCCGTTGCAGTTGTTCAAGTACGCCCGCAAACACAGTAGCCGCAGCTCACTTGCACCGGCAGCCAAAGACCGACGCGGAATCTTTCGCGAACTCCATTGCCAATCTTTCCCTGGGGAGTGAAACCCAACAGTATTGAGCAACCCTCATAAGATATAACACACATGTTCTAAATATGCACATGTTCCATTGACATGTATGCGCTTTTGCAATTATGGACACGCAACGCGCCAAGCGGCACGAATCTCTGCACCTCGCTACGTAGTTGTGACATACTTCCTTACACAACCCCAGCCCGGGTGCAGCGACCCCTGTTTGCCTTTCTCCGGCTTGTGGGGAACGTTTGCGACCTTCGAGCTGGAGATATGGAGCTGCGCTGAGAAGCGTCAAGCAGTCTAGCACCGCTTCCCCCATTGCATACCTACGTAACAAGGGCCCCCGCTACACTTGCCTTCCCTGCGACCTGTTCCAACTTTTCTTTCTCTGAAGGGCAAGCTCTCTGCAAGTTGACACTGCACAGGCATGTCCAGCAAAAGCATGCTTTGCAAAAGTCTGCTCTGCAGACAGCACCCTCGAAAAATGTCAGTGGGGTTCGTGACGGGGTATGTAACGGGGTATGTAACGAATGTCCGCCGCGGCGTTCTTACATACCCCCTCAAACAATAAATGCCACTATTGGTACGTAGATTTAGTAACTAGTACTTATTCTGTATGTACATCCACGCGGGCATCCAAGGCGGTTTGCCCAGCACGGGGCCCCGCGAGCGCGAACGCATTGAGGCGGGAGCTCAGCCAGTAGTCTGCGGTGGTCAGCTCCTCGCTGGCCAAGGATCCCGTCATGCAGGAGACCTCGGACTTGGGATCCGGGCGATTGGCTGAGTTTGGCGCTTTGGGTGGGGTTTGCCTCCAAGTGATGTCAACAGGAGGGGCTCACATCCCCAAACCACCCATCCCACCCTCTGCCTCAGACAAAGGCCGCAGCTACACCGCAGAACCACAAAGTCCAAAAATCGGGAACTGAGGACTGATCAAACTCTCGGTTTCCTGTTGGTTTCCCTTCATCCAAAAGTAGGTTCCCGTTCTTTTGGGATGTTCCGGCTCCTGAAGGCTGAATAATACAAGCACTCTGAAACAAGCAGACAATCGTACGAAACTCGCCCCCAAATAGACCATGATTTGAGCGAAGGAACCGCGGTGGCAATCTCCGGCGTCTCCGTTTAATTAAGTGGTAACCCCCTCTTGGTCGGCCAAGTGCGTCTATATGAAGGCCAGGTCTCAAAATAGAACCCCCCAAATTTGTACTTTGCCTCTGAGTTTCTCTTTTCGAGGACTAGGGCACGGGCGAACTGAACCTTCGGCAGCCCAAAGGTACATGCCTGGCAGGCCAGGCTGAGATCTGCTGGCGAGAAGAAATTCGATGAGGAAACGGCAGTTTCGCTGGAGCCCCGAAACGCGCCCTCCTGCATTCTGCAACCAAGAAATGGAGCCGAGGTATTTTGTCCTTCAGAATTCTTCGACCAGTTGGGGGGGAAATAACACCATAACAAATATCCGAAACTCACCCAACAGCCAAACACGGGCTCGATGTCAAGGATGGGAATGGGAAAAGGTTGAAGGACACATGCGCTTTGGTTTGGGCTCCAATCGAAAAAGCTTGCCTCACATTGGTCTGCATAAGCAGTTGCAAACCTCAAACCCTTGTTTTCGAGGAGACCTCATCAGGTGAAGCAAAAGAGATGTCTTGGCAAAAGGGATGGAGGAAACTCCCAAGGCAATATGCATCACTCAAGGAGGTGCTTCCTTTGCGGTGAGTAGAAGAAACTCCGCTCAGCCGGAAATTTCTAACAAGAACCCCCGCGCTTTTTGGGGGGGGCTGCTCCGCAGTAGATATTCCTGCTGTATCTGTTCCGTCTGAAAAATATCGGCGGAAACAAGTCCGCCATGCTCGCGGAATCTCGCGAGGCCATGTATAACGCTTGAGGCTCCAGAGTCCCTCCCCATGGACAAATGTTCAATGTTCCCCAAGAGGACACGGGAAGCTTGGATTGCCCCCTTGCTTTTGGTGGATTTTGAGCGTGCTTCCCAAACCAGAAGCAAACTTGATGCGCTTAACAACTCATTCCTGGACCAACCACGTATGCAGAAAAAACGCCTTCGAGAGAACATGCACAAACAAATGGCATTGTTCTTCAAAAGCGCCTTCGTGTTCAAAAAAAGCTTTCGCAGCGCAATGCCACACTGACGCATTGCCTGGTCTGTCTGCCTTCTCGAAGCCTGTACGTGAGAACCTTTGATTTGGATCTGCTCATTTGGACATCCATTTCTTCGACATTGGCCGTTCCTGCATGCAGGTTGTTTTCCACCAGAGAGCCGTCTGAATCCCCTCATGGCCAGCACTGTCAGTTCGAGGGGCCGATTTGGAATGAGAAATATGGCGCGAATGTCAGCCAAAACCAGTTTTGCAGCTTGCTGTTGTTTGTTCCGGCAATTTCGCCTTTGTTCCGGCAATTTCCGCCTTTGTTTTGGCAGTGGCTGCTTTTGTTTTCGTGTGCAATTTCACGAGCCGCTGGCCAATTGCGTTTCTGGAATAAAGAGTGCTGCTGATGCGCTGAACCCGCACGCGATTCGTTGAGGAAAGTGGTATTTTCCAAAAAGCTGCTAAAGAAAATGCTCTGCCCATCTTTGTAGACGGAAGCATGCGCGCAATCCAACATGTCAAGCACGGAAGCACGAGCCCCGGCGAGGGCTGAGCCCAAATTGGGGTAAGCCCCTCCATATTTCAGAAAAACGCCCTCGATCTAAAAAATAAGCGCCCAGTCCAAATTTAAAGAAATTTCTGAAAAGGCAAAAAACAAAAATCCCCCTTAAGACACTGCAGGTTTGTTTGTACACAAAAGTGCCCTCCACCAAAAACTCTGCCATACAGTTACACAATCGCTATCCCCAAGTACTGTACCCCAACAGCGAACCCTAAGGGAACATTCAAGCCAAAGTTCGGATGTGCTGGGATGTGGAGGTGCGGCAAAGGCAACGAGAAAGAAAACCCCCAGCACATGGTTGGTTGTGTCTGTTCCTATGAAGTATGGTATTGGATATATGCCTCATTGTCACTTGCACCCTTAGCTGGATGCTCACAATTTTAATGGCGCCACCAATGCTGCCCAAGCAACTGGGGCTTCACGCAGGGGATCCACGCCCCCGTTTCCGCCCAGACTCGCCGCCTTGATCTCCTCCCGCACGCCTCGCATAGCATCGATTTCGTTGGCTTGAGCTCAATGCTCAAATTGGGGTCCCTCGAAAACCGGGTCCCCTCTTTGGTTTTCAAAGAAGCCAAAAGGAAACAAAGAACCAGTTGCGTCTGTGTGTGTGTGTGTGTGTGTGTTTAGTTTGACGGTACTCTTTTCGGGTTGGTTTCCAGTTTCTCCAACAACACCTCCCAGGGGCCACTATTTGCGTACAGGGCAAAGATGTCATCAGAACGTTGATCCTGCAGCCGCATCCAACTCTCGCCCGCCTGCCACGACTTCTGGCAGCATTGAGTGCATGGCAAAGCGCCTCACAAGTCTCCAAAGGTCTGTTCAGAGCCCAGCTACAGGTACAGGCTTATTGGGGAGTCCGGTGAGGTCTGCTAGACAACCCGCAAAGCCAGGTTTGGGGATGGTCCGAACCCAAACCTTTTGCGTTTTGGCGGGCTGTGTTTTGGGGACATCTTTCATGTTTGGGCTCCCAAACTAGGCGGCCCACTCAACAGTGATATGCAATACTAGACGTCATACTGCAACGCACAAGCGACTTGCGCCTTAGCAAATTGAAAGGAGCTTGCCCTTTGGTTGCTTGGGTATTCACCGGCATGTTGGGCTGAAAAAGGCGCGGCGCCCGCACCGCGGGCTTTTGGTTCTCCTTCCGGAGTCCGGAGTGAGTCGCATTGCGCTACCCAAAGAGCTCAAAGCGCCATGGCCGAAGGCTGGGTCCCCGACATTTCCTTTTTGCTCATGCCGGGAATGGATGGATTTCTCAGCAAGATGCTTGAAACTGTCCGAAGGAATCCTCACCCCAGAACTCGCACTTACATGGCTAAAGCTGGATGCTAAAACCATCCAAGGAAATGTAAGGGCCCCCGTGCTTCGGAACACCCAGTTCAAGTCGCGAGGACTCGGTTCCATACCAGCCAGCCCCCCCTCGGGAAACAGAAGCTGCACATAGACAATCCGTGTACGCAAGTCCCGAGGGGTTGCGGCATCGGAGCATTGGCCGTGGTGGCTCTGGAACGTGATGGCTAGGACCATCGCGAGCCGTGGAACACGGGCCCTGCGGATCACAGAAGGGCCCTCATGAGTGACAGATTCACCCATGAACTGCACCCAAGTGAGACCCATTGAAGTGGCCGCCTAATCGCAAGTGCCAACAAAACAAAACAAAAATGGCCCGCCTGAGCGGGGAACGGAGTCCCGAAAAAAATGAAGACAAAACAAGTTTATGTGCGAGCTAAATGCCCATCAACGCATTTGTTCTAACCGATGGCATATATGGCACTTGCCAGGGTACACATCTCCCCTTTGGAGGTCACTTTGGCGCGGGAATGCTCGTTCGCAATGACAATCACTTGGTCGCCTAGTTCTGCAACCAGGTGAAACAATGGGAACCGTTGGCAGCGAGTCAAGCAAGGGGCCTGGAAACCCAGAGACAGGCCCTGAAAGAGATAATTAACGCCGCATAAGAACAAACTCCCAAACTTGTTGGCACCAGAAGTTCAGTCACCAAATCAAAAGGTGCCAATCCAACGCCCAAACATGGGTATGTGTCAAAATGGGACCCTCCCGAATAGCTTACCTTGAAAAAGAAACCCCGAAAAGTGGGTCGCACATTTTGACACATTCCCACGTTGCCGTGCGTGCATCTTGAAACGCTGCTATCTAAGCCCGGCAAAGCTCCACTCGGACAGTGGTGACTGCTCGGGCGTGAAATGTGCTCGGGTGTTGAGACTCCGTGAACGAGACGTGTTTGCTTTTTGGGCTAAGGTGAGCGAATTTTGACACTGGCAAGGAACCGGAGCCTCCGAGCTAGCGAATTAGTTGCAGTGGAACGGTGCTTGCTTCACGATGGGTACCTGCAGTTGCGCTTTAAGCGCTGGTGTGTTAACTCAACGTGGCGTTCGACATGGACGCAATGGTAGCTGGAATGCTCGGCCTTTGGTCAGGTTGTTTGATGGGCACAAGCCAACCCTCAATTGTGCGGAGGACAAACAAATCGCCTTCCTGGTCACCAGCGCCAATCCGCAAGTCTTGCAACCCTTTGCTCTTGCACAGGAGAACAGCACGATAAGTTCCAAGGCGAGTCAAGAACTGGCTCCATTAACCTCTTGCAAGTAGCCTTGGGATCCTTGAGCGGCCATGAATTCCACAGGCACTTTATTTTGTTTGGTTCCATCAACTGTACACCAACATGATGTACGCGAGGATTCACAACGGGTCAACAGGGTTTCGCAGGAGATGCGGTCAACATAGCTCTTGTCCGAGCCACATTGTGCAGGCACATCTCAGGCTGCCTCTGGAACCCTGCCATGCTTCAAAAATCCGCAATCCTCCAGTTTTGGTCAGTGCAAGCACACGCAGAAGAATCACACACAGGCCTAAAAATGCCCAGAAATCATCTACACGCTTCCTAGATATATGGAGCCCTGGTCGTCTCATAAGCGCCAAAGACCCAGCAAAAATGATGCCACCTGGGGCCATTGGCCCTGCAGTGTAAAGCCTGAGGGTGTTTCCCATGCAGCATTCATAGCCACAGAGGTCCTACCTTCACGTGGCCCAACTCTGCGGTACACCGAGCATATGATGCTCAAGCTATTAGTCGTATTTAGTCAACCGCGAAAGTATATCATATTTCTGGAGGATACCCTAGCAGGGTGAAACCTATGGGTGAAACCTACAATCGTGACTACTTTAATACTTTTCAGGGCAATCCCGTTGGTATCACAGAACCAGGTATCTCCTAAAACCCACAAACCATAGTGAAACCTGACCAGGCGACCATGGTTCTCACCTACAAGGGTGAAACGACATCTGAACCAGAAGAAGCCGTGAAGGGGGTAGCACCCGCGACACCAACAGCCACGACCTCTGAAAAACAAATGGATGTTGTAGGGGTACCTTCCCCATTCTTTTCAGGGATCCTTTTGTCTACAAAAACCGCCGGAAACCCAGGAAAGTAGCTGGTTTTTGCAAAGAACGGTGGTTGAAAAGAATGGAGAATCAACCCCTAGAGATCTCGCTACCCGTGCCGGCCTTCACCGCCCTGTGACCCCTGCGACACACCCGGGCCACCCCGGTCGACCCGCGCATCCGCCTTGGTGGTGATCTCCAGGACCGCGAAGGCCAGCGCCGCCAGCATGGCCAGGCGCCCGTGCTTCAGCTCCGCCTCCGAGGTCCAGTGCCGGCCCACCGGGAGCCAGCGGGCCATGGGCAGCTCGAAGTCCTCAAGCCATTGGACGTCCATGGCAAAAGCATGGCCGCAAGGAAAAACCCTAGAAAGACCCGAAAGCAAACATCAGCCCAAAAGGACATGCACTTGAAAAGGCCCAAACAGGTGATGGTGGAATCTGCCGATATATATAAATATATATATAATATATATATATATATTAATATGGAGACCCCTGTTCAATCAAAGTACTGATCCCCATTGTTGAGGGTACCTGTCTGGAAAAGGGGGCCTATGACTACTTTCTCACTTCAAAGAAGTCTGGAACAGTAAGGATAACGCGTCTTTCCACACCCAAACCAATTCTTTGGCCTCCATTCTTCCTTTTGGAATGCACAGCTTGGAGGTTCACAAGAAACGGGTCCCCTTGTGGAAAAATCAGTTTTTCAAATAGTTTGGTATCTCACATAAATAGTTGTTCCCCAACAAGGGACAAGCCAGGAAATCAAAGGGGAACCACTTTGAGCGCTCGAGGGCTAAGTATATAATTATAATGTTGCTCCTATCATGACTCAAACTGGCGGTAGATTGCCCCACAACCCACTCCAGCTATTTTGGCCCTCACTGTAGCTGGGTTGTTCCAAATGGGGCATTCCTAGTCCTACGTAGTCCGCAATCCCCCGCGATGTGACGCAACTACAAGAAGGGATACCAATGCCATTCGGTATTTGCAAAATATAAGGGTTGATGTTGCACACCCAATATACATTGTCTGGACGTATTAGGTAAGCCAGGCAGCTAGATCGGAGTCTTCAAACTCCGGTTTTGTGCTTTTGACCAGTCATGTGGTGAACCTCAATATGTAGAACAGGTTTTTGTGTTCTCTCTAAAAGAAAAACCGTCAAACAAGAACTACAGTGAAATCAACAAACCAACTCAGTGATTGGTGAATCCCCAAATGATGTCCACCAAAGGGCCCTTGTTGATATATTCTAGGTCCTCCAGCAGGGAGGATAGAATAAGGGTACCCTTTTTTTCTGTAGTCTATTTTAGTAGGGGAACCCTCCCCCAAAAAATAAACGGTAAAAGGGCACTGCTGGGGGACCTAGTATTCATACCCATTTCAACACCAGAAATCCGGTTCAGCAAATCCAGGACTGTCCTTCAAATTCAGGGGGTCGAAGCCGTAGAAGCCCGGCGGGGACTCCGGCGTCTTGGAGAGCTCCGTCATGGCCAGGCCCATCGAGGCCACGCCCAGAACCCAGCCCAATGGGCTCTCCAAGGAGCCTGGATACCACCCGAAGCCGAGTAACACCCCCATGGGTCTCCGGTGTCGCAAGCAAACACCGTGAAGTGTGGGACTTTTCACCATGAGGACTGCATGTTTGTTGGGGTTCTGCAGTTCCCTTTAATACCAAAAAGGTTCCAAAAGAAGAGCGGTTTGCTTCCCGACTTTTCGGAGTTTTGGGTGTTCTGGAGAGAAGGATCCCTGGAAAGAATGGGGAAGTTACCCCCAGAACCACAGGGAGCCTGGCCATTCAAAAGACCCAGTCCAACATAAACCAAAAGGCAAATCCAAACCGGAAGAAACGGGAGCGTGGCCAAACTGGCCCAACCCGGAGTTGAAGAACCAGTTGGAAATGTTGGCATTTTGGAGAAGGTTCAAGAAGCATTCCCCAACAAATTCTACTAGTAGATCATTAAGACAGGAGTGTGCGCATTGACTTTAACGGACGCTGTTGCAATCCTTTGAATCCTTTGAACAAGAAGCGGGGCATAGTCATGGATGGAAAGAGGGGGTTCAAAGGAATGTGGCGGGACATAAAGCCCAAGAAACCTAAACATGAACAATGGGTCATCCTTGGGGCAACGTTCTTGACATTGGAAAACACAACACGCACAAACCGTGCACGACTTGCATACACAATGCAAACATGCCAAAGGTCACAGTTGGTCACAGTCAAAACCTGGCACTAAAAGTCATCTACCCGGCTGCCTATCGCAAAGGGAGTGTTTCTAGCCCAAACATCTGCATTTTTTCTGAATAACTCCAGAAGCTGAATTTCGGGATCCCCAAGTTTCGGACCTTTCTCCGGTCAAAACCCCCCGAATCGGTGAGCTCGCTATTTAACAGTAGGGATGAAGTCATCCAGCGGATTTGGATCGGCGCCTTCGAGGTCCATAGTCCCTAGGTCCATCTCTGAGAGCGGCCACAGCACCACGCAGGTCATGGCGATCCGCGAGTGCTTCCTCGGTGAGACAGGCCACGGCGGGAGATGCAACCCGCAAAATGAGTGACACCATGCGATACGCGTGGCTCTTTGCCGGTTTTGATCGACACCAAGTCCAAAAGGATACCTTAACAAAAGACAAACCCGAATAATTTAGGGTAACCCCCCTGCGATATAACCGTCCTTTTGAGGCCCGTTTCGTCGCTCGATCACGCTATTTGTCCACGAGTCAGTGGGCAAAAGACAAAAGCGGCGGAAGACGCCAGGAGTAGTCACCCAAGAACCAGGAGTACTTTTGGCAGGGGAAAAGGGTCTTGCCTACGCAAACCCACCAGACAGCTACCCGGTAGCCCATTTAAGCCGAACCGCAAGAGAGGGTTCCCGTGCCGGAAATCACGTAGAACCGGAGAAGAGGCAAACAAAAAAGTGGGGTCCTTGAGGGGCAAAGTTCAGTGCAAGAGTGGCCTTTGGCTTTGAGCTGAGTCTCAGCTCCGCCTCTTGCATCCATCGGAAGGTAGCCAAGTCCTTAGAGACATGAAGGCATGGGCCAATCCAGGTGGGAAGTAAAACATCAACTGTTGACACCGTGCTTAAAGTCGTGCTCCTGGCGTTCCAAAAGCTTAAAGGCTTTGGAGGATGTGTGAGTATGTCCAGGAATATACAAAAACTGAAAGGACTTCCTGTTGTTCAGCGACAAGCCAGCTTTAGTTTAGTGACAAATACATGTTTAGTGTGTTTCGAAAACAGTGTTCTTCCTTCAAATATGGTTTCCCTCCACAACCAAGTCGGGTCCCAACAAAAGCACATGGGTCACAGCTGCCGGGGGTGGGTTTTCTTTGGTCTGAGGCCCGGGCCCCGGCCAGGTTCAATGGATCAAAACCCGCATCGCCCGGCACGTTGACAATGAACTCGCGATACTTGGGTTGCGGCAGGAACCTGGAGCTGTCATCGGCAGGTGTCCTGTTGCTTTAAACCTGCAGTTGTTTGAACCAGTCCAAAGCCTGAAATAAGGGATGCGAAGATATCCGATTCTAAAGGAGCTACATCTGGTGAGCTTGTTGTACAACTGAATGCGGGAGCTTGCATAGAATAGGCAAACAACTTCATGATGCTGGCAAATGAAGTTGAACCAAAGCCAACAATGTTTCAGAAAGTGGCGTGTCGAACCTGGTCTTCCAGGAAACATAGCGGTTTCGAAATCTGAGGGACACTCCGGAACCATTTCTTGCGCGTCCCGGCCAGAGCGTGCGATTGAACGATCGAGAACACCCTTGAGTGTAAAAAGCCTCACCGAGGCTCCTCAGGGATCTTCACTTGCCACCGAAAAAGCGCCAACCAAGCTCACTCCTGGGATTGGATGGTTGACTCACAAAACAAACCAGCAACCCCTTTCGAGGGGATGGCCGTGTTGACTCAAAACACAGCATGAGGTGGCCAAGCGACTAAATGCACAACTCAGCCTCAGAACGGACATCAAGTCACCACGAGATGCCAGCAAAACAGTCATACTGCTATGGCACTCGGTCAAGTTCGAACAGCCAACCCCATTCAGTGGGAGTGATCCTTCAACCTCCAAGTCTCCAAGTGCCTAGGCCTTTTGATATGAAATGGCAGCTGGGCACCACTGTGTTTACCCTCCAGAATGCGGGCCCACTCTCCAGGTCCGCAAAATGGATCGCCCTTGAGCCAACAGCAGCCACTTATCCCTTGACGGTGCCGTTCATTTGAAGCATTGCCCTCTACAAGGAAGCACGCAAGTGGTCCATTAACGTATCTTCAGAATCACAAGAATCAATTGTTGCCCAACAGCAGCCTTCAGTCGACATGCCGTCTTTGTGATTGGGAGTTGTGCTTTCTGGGTGCAAGTCCCTCAATCTCCGTTGTTTGGGTCTGTCTCGCAACAGGCAGCCCCTTTCTGGCCTGAGAGTGAACGAAAATGACACCAACCGGCTGGAGGAATGCCTAATATTTGAAGAAATCCCATACAACCTACACAGGATCCTTACATGTCCCTTTAAAACATGCCGGAAGGACACTGTTTGAGCATTACAGCCCAAACATGACAAATGGAAAAAAGGACGAATATGGGTCTGTCTCCAAATTGGGAAGGCTCCCCAGCAAAGACAGATGGTGGTCCTTTTCGATTTTACCCCAAAAAGCGCTCCGACGCAAAGACAAGCATACCCATCTTAGGAGGCGGTGTGTGAGTCAGCCAAGCAGCGGCACAGCGGCGGGTTGCTCCAGCGCTGCGGATGCCTGACATGAGTTTCAACAAAGGGGTTGATTTGGATGGCACTCAATGGGTTTAAACTTTGGGGGTTGTGTAAAGGGACAGCGAAAGGAACATGACAATTGGTGGGATCAGTCCCTTACATATATAGTTTAAGTCACACCCGTCTGGGTGACCCTATAAATAAAATGGAATGTATCAAATGGGTTCCAAATGCTACCCGTGTGAATGTCCTTTGGTGCAAGCTGGAACTAACAGTGAACCACTGTGCCCAACAATTCCCCCCTTTACACGGGGTGTGGTCACAAACATCCCGGAATGGTTTGAACGAAGGGAAGTTTATTTAGGCTTGCTTCAGAAACTTGAATGATTCGTTTCCCAAGAGTACAGGTCCAATGAAAAGGGGGGGCAGTACTCGACTAGAATAGCCCAAGTGGACACCTAAACAGGAGAACCTGAAACCATGCTGACGACCCACCCCCCACCAGAAGTGAACAAAGCACACGCCGACGGGGACCCCTAATACCAATAATTGGTTCCCCAGTTGTTCTTTCTTTTTGGATGGGGGGGTATTCTTAGGGCATACGTACAACTTCTGACGTCCTTGATGGCTTGACTTTTGTTGAGGGCCTTCCTTCCTCAAAGACCTTTGGCACCACGTCGGCACGAGGATTCCCGCCTCCAGCCGTCTCCTCACGGCCTCATAGGACATGGTCTCAAGGTCCACGTTCGAGGTGGCGATCTCTGGCGGGTATTCCTGGCCGGTCAAAGAGCTCCCCCTTCGAGCGCCTTTCATGGGGAACTGGCGTCAAAGTGGCGCCAAAGTGTGTAGCATGATTCCTCAGCTGTAGGCAATGTCTCATTGGCTCGAAGTGTGTAGTTACTCGATTGATGGCATGGCACCTCAACGGGGATTCCTGTCGAGAGGAAATGGTTTTTGCAGGTGCCCTCTGTAAGTAGCAGGGAGGGTATATTCGTTCAAACTACAAGAAGAACAGCAGAGAAACCAACAAACACAACCAACACCCAACCAACCAACCAACCAACCAACCAACCAACCAAGCAAGCAACAAGCAAGCAAGCAGGCAAGCAAGCAGGCAAGCAAGCAACCAAGCAACCAAGCAACCAAGCAAAAACAAACAAACAAACAAACGAACGAACAAACAAACGAACCAACAAACAAACAACATAACAGTTCAACAGATAAATACGCTAGTATCAAGCAAAAAAAACACCGCATGGGCGCAACCTCCGGCCTCGTCAGCATGTCTTGGGACAGCGGCTCTTCGCCGCCGGCGCCCGTAGGCGCTGAGCCCTGCGGCCAGGCCCAAGCCTGCCTGAGCTGGGACGCAAGGCTTGCTTTTCACAGGTGTTGTTTTCGAAAAAAAAGGTTGTTCAAACAAAAACAAGTTTTTTCACCAAAAACAACACGACAAAACTGTTTTTGTTTGAAAGTAAAACTGCCAAAACACTATGTGTCGTGTGCGACTGCACATGTTGCTTATCAGGACTTTTGGGCACCCACGGGCTCTTTGCACTCTTTGAGGCTCGTTACCACTGCTTTGACTGTGCGATTCCAGAAAGTGGTGGATCCCAATAAAACTGGTTGGTGTCCTTGTGCTGTCCCTTCAAACACAAAAGGACGATCGCCGAATCGCCATGTTTGGACACACCATAGTTGCCCCTGTGGGCCGTGGTTCTGATATCCGACCAAAACCTTTAAGCTCCGAAGGTCAAATTCAGACAACAAGGTACACACCCCAGCGCCTTCAGGTGGCGTGTGAACTCTGCTTTCGCTACTTTAGGGCGCTCGTGGTTTCCATGTAGCCCGCGTTTAAAGACATATACGCAAGAAGACGCAAGGGAGCCCGAACCTTTGACGACACGGGTATGTGTGCCCTTCTCAAAAGTCAGTTGGACAACTAGATGACACCACACAATGAATTGGACCAAACTAGAACGGTACCTCAAAAGGACACCGGGACCTGTGCTTGCAAGTCCAGGCGCACATAGCGCGCTTCGGCTGCAAGAGCCACAAAAACAAGACCGCCCATGAAGCCGTCCAGCAGGAGTTCTGCCTGAGGACTTGCAGAAATCAACCCTGGAACATTGCCTTGTGAGCATATGCCATTCCTACCATGACAAGCATTCCTTTCATACAGGTGCCGGGTACTCTCAAATGGTATGTTGAGGTTCTTGGGCAGAAACCCTCTACTTGAACTATGCTGTGAACGTAAACCCCCCTTGAAATTGAAACAGTCAAAGGAATGACCAACATTGACATCACAGAAAGGGTGGAGAGGAGAGTGGGCAAACGAGCGGAGAGTGGGATGTGTGTGTGTATATCTGTGTGTGCGTGTGGGGTGTCTGTGTCTGTGTGTGTGTGGGTTTGTGTCGGGAGTGTGTGTGTGTGTGGGCTGTGTGTGCGGGCTACGTGTGTGTGTGTGTGTGTAGTGCGTGCAAGCTTGTTGTTGTGTTGGTTGCTGCGTTGGCTGATTCGTCGAAAAAAATGTGTGCGCCTGTAGTGTGCAGCGCGTAGTGTGTAGTGTGCAGTGTAGGCTGTTGTGTTGTGTCTTGTGCTGCGTATCGAGG
Organism: Effrenium voratum; assembly: GCA_963377175.1. NCBI lineage: Eukaryota > Dinophyceae > Suessiales > Symbiodiniaceae > Effrenium > Effrenium voratum. Next base: position 689,658 of record CAUJNA010000535.1, on the reverse strand, counting down.
GTGTGATTATTGGTGTGTAGTTTGGTGAAATGTTCGTGTTCTTGCGTGTTTATCTCCAAGTGAAGGCCCAACTTCCTGTTCAGATCTACTGGAAAGGCCTCAGAAGAACCAAAGAAAACTTGCCACGACCAAGCCGAAATGGCACCAGGCAGACATGTGGAATGCCACCCTTCCTGGCGCCCTTTTCATCCTTCCCAAACCCAAGGAACGAAGCAAACACATTGACCAGTTGTTCGCATAACCCGCTACTTATGTTTGACTACAGTAAGGGATCCGGAAGTATTGCGCCAAGGTGAGCTCGCCATCATTTGAGTGAAGTCACAACAAAACGGTCTCGCAGGGCCTTCCTGAGGTTGCATTCAAGGGAAACAAAACGAAATCACAACTTTTCAGGTCCCCGATGTAAAGAGGCACCTGTATTCCTGCACTTTGACAAGATCCACTGCGCTCCGGCCTGGATGGTTTCGGTCCGCCGTTGCTCGCGAAGCACTCACCTGAAGGAAAAGGCATTACAAGTGGGTGCCACGGTCATAGTTCGCTGAAGAGGAATCCTGACAATGTCAAGGGTTCTTGACCATGCCAACCTCAAGTCAAAGATTGTTTTTTTTTTCCGCATTGCACACATGGGTGGGGTGGACCTTAAATGGGTTCGATCACCAATGGGTCCCTTTCGTATGCTAGACACAACAATGTTCTGTGCAACTTCAAACCCGTTTTCACGGGTCCCCTGCAATGGGTCCATGGCAACCTCCGCGCAGCTTCTCACCCGCCTGAAAAACATCTCCAGCCGAGACAAACGCGAGGACATGCATGGTGCCTGGCATCTGCCGGTGTCCACGAGAATATGGAAGAACAAGGGGACCCTGAGGTTGCACAAAAGCCCGTTGTGCTCCAAAGTCTCTTCGAATTGGCCCGCTTGCCATCCCGTCCCGCCCTGGGAGCAAAGGCGCCTGCGTAGAGGAACTCAACTTGGAAAGGCCGGCGTTCGGCCGTATACCCAACACATTTGGGGCCCAAACCACTTCAAGGCCAGCAAAAAGCTCACACTCGCATGTTCAGTGGCCTTCGAAGTTGCAAGCAATACTGACCTCCGCTGAAACTGGTCAACAGCTGCCCCACTTTCCGATGGCCAGTTAAATCAAACTGCCGGCCGAGCCCGAGATCCGAAGGCCCACTCGGTCGGCAGGTCCGAGCCCCCGCCTGCTGTGCACAGGAGGACTATTTTTGTCCAGGACCGGTAAGGGTCCAAATGTTCTGCCAATGGGCTGCAAACGGCCGGGCGAGCGAGCGAGCGGGATGCCAAGCAAGTCTGGCCCTGTGGTTCTACAAAGAAGCCACGTGTTCCTTGGTACATCCCGGAAAAGGTTGGACAAAATGCCGACTCCACTCATGCTGGCATGGATTCTAAATGAGTTCACCTTTCAACCTTTTAACTAGCAAAGCTCCAAACAATGTGTCTATGTTGACTGCTGCATGTTTGTTCATGTTGGCTTTCCTGCAGATCCCACCCTTCTACACGTCCCTTCGGATGCATTCTCAGGGATGGGTTTCCAACACCTGCAAAGCATCGCAAGGCACTACACTAAGGCCTCCATTTCGGAGCTGCGTTGATCATTTCCCCCGCTAGCTTTGTGCTCCTCTTAGACGGGCTTGTCTCTCAGGCTGCGGCGAGTCGAGCATCTTGCTCTTGCCCGGGAAGCGCTGGCACATGGCCTCGAAGTCGCATCGGCATGTCACATGACGCTGAGTCGTGGATCCGGGAAGCTCACGGATTCTGTCTGAGGCTGACGATACTTCGCGCCTCCACGTCAGGACGCGATCCAGAGACGACCTCAGCTCGAGGAATCTCCTTTTGGGAAACGGACCTTACATGGATTCTTAATTTGAGGAAGCAAAAATGCAAAGGTCTCTGAACCCACAAATCACCAAGCGACCACCCAACACCGGCGCCCTGATAATGTTGCCCGTTGTCCATGCGAGCCGCCACATGCTTCAGGAGCTTGGCAGGGGCTTGGCACATGGCTTTGTCACAGCGACAATGCCTGGCCCCTTAGGCCCTCCAAAAACCTAACTTTGACAACCCCTCCGCCGCATGTGAGCCGCAAGCGAAATGACGTGTTGCAAAAGGACATGATAAGTTTCGGAATTTCAAACATGGCAACCAGCAGAAATGACGACTGTGTTTTGCTGTCTAACACGATGGTGTGGGCAACTTGGGTGCTTCTGGTTGTCCCTTTCACAAAAGCAAGAAATTATGCTGAAACAGAGTGCCAGCCCCCTCACCCCAATTCCGGTTTGCTGCATCCCCCATGGAATCACGTCGTCCAACGTCCTCGATATGTCACTCAGGCTCCGGCTACCTGACTTGGGCCATTGATCGCCGCAATGCACAGCCGCAGCTTCTCCTCGGCTCGAAGGCCCTGATTACATTTCAAGGGACACGCGACAAAAGCGATTCAGCAGTACTTGGGGGTGGCTGACTTGTAATCATCATGACCCACCGTACTGAGTCAACCATCCAACCCTTCCAACCAATGGCCGGCATGTCTGAGGCGAAGACCGGGTGCGCGGCTTGCACCTGGGAATGGAAATGGGCTTGGGGGCAGTTCGAACCTCTTCGTTGCTTTTGGACTTCGGCATTCTTTGCAAGTAAGAAAACAAAGCGACATGTGCACAAGTTGAAAGGCTTTGACGATGATCTAAAGAACCCAACAATTTCATTGGCCCACAATTGGAGGATACAATCTCCCAAATCTGCACAATCGCTGCCTGTTCCTTTCAAGACCCCCACAAACCACCAATCCAAACCACCAAGTATGGGTTAGCTGATGCATTGTTCAAACAAAGCCGGATCTCAGGATAGCTCATCTGTTCAAGTGACAAGGTCCAGGCAACACAACTTGACCCATCATGAAGGCATGTCTTGTGTCGATGTTGCTCTTGAACTGCAGCAGAGATGGCTCGGTCTCTCAGAAACGCTGTGTAGGCACGGCAGGCAGGGCTGGGCAAAACATAATCATGGTTAACGGCGAACCCACTTGTGTTGCAACAACCTCACATTTAGATGTCACTTTTGAGAGGTCCATGGTCTGTTTGCTTGAGCCAACTCAGCTGTATTATCTCAGGGGTCCGACACTTTTGAACCTGAGAAGGGAATTGAGCTGAACTTATGGCCACATCTACCAGGGCAAACAAAAACCTCCCTTGCCGGCAAAAATACACCTGAGTTGGCTTAAGCAATCAGACCATGCACCTTGAAAGGGAGAGTGTTTGTCAAAATAGTGGGAGCCACAATATGGGTGTGGCTCAAACTTAAACAGCTGGGGTTACGCCGGTTTTGGTCTTTGCTTCCGACCGTTCGGTGCCATTTTGGGTATACAGATTCCATTTTTCAGGCACAGCCCGTATCGAAGGGTACCCTCAAAACCTTCCATTAGGTGAATGCCCGAGGAAAAAATAAACAGTATTTCCAGTAGTGATGAATTCCGGTTAAAAACCAACAAGGGAAACTGAAAAAATGGGTGTGGGTCAAAAATAGGTACCCAAAAGGGAACCCTGGTAAATGGAAGCAAGGAGTAAAATCTGCGTTTTCGGGTGGTAAAAAGTTTTGACCCACACCCAAATATTCTCAAAATGGCGGAAACACCCACAGCCATGGATCACGGGTCGGGAAAACCGAAATTCGATGCCTGCGCCAGGGAGGTGAAGAGGGCGGCCATGGCGCCCTCCTCGCACCTGACTTAGCCCAGTGACCCGGGAAGTCAAAGGGTTGGGGTACAGGAACTACCTGTCTCCATGACCCTCAAAAAATGGTTGGTCGTTACCCAAAACGGGGGTCATAGACCCATTTTTAAAGGGGAAAACAGATTGTTTGGGGTGTTTGGGGGCCGTTTCCTGTGGATTTTCCTGGTTACACCTTTGAGGAACCCTTTTTGGCTGGTTGGCTCCATTTCTAGTGGGGAAGCTTCTTGTGGGGAAGCCACCAAACAACAAGGGGAAAGGAGTGGAATCTCTGAACAACTCGAGAGGCGCGAAATCCACACCGACAAGTGGATGGATAGGTTGAGGAAGCTAAGCAGTGGTTCGAGGTAAATGTAGGGTCGCCAAAGGCACAAGCTTAGCAACGGAGCAAGAGCTCTCATCATTCCTTGAACATCCTTGCAATACCGGGCTCAGTTCAGAGCTAGACCATCACACGGTAACTTCAGGCTAAGCGAGGTCCTTGACGCTTCCCGAACACAGAGTAGTCCCCCCAAACAATGGGGTGGTGTCTTTCTTCCTTCCCAATACCACGCATTCCGAAAACCGACCGTACTTCCGGCCTTTCATCCAGCAAGCGGCCTCTGGCAGTCACTAGGCGAAGCCTTACTCGGTCCAAGGCCGGTCTCTGCATGCCATTCGGAACCCAAGTCCGCGCGCGTTGGAGCGAGTAAGTGCACCACCCATCTTCCAGCGACATCACCTTGGTGCCCCCCGGTGCATGTGGCGGTGGATTCATTACAACCGTAGGGTGCAGGCCATAGACATCATCTTCCAAACGGAGCTTGTGCCAAGGTCGGGCAATCTAAATACTTTCAAGGTCTCAATGCCCAAATGAGGTTGTTAAACCAATAGTGCAAAATCAACCATCTACATTCGCACTCGCATGCTTGCAAATTGCCCAAAAAAAAGAGTTGACTAAGCAGGTAGAGGCCTTCCTGCAATTTTGGCCATGTGTTTCAGGATGCTTCCCAAGCCACGGCTGACGGCTTAAGAGGCCACCGGCTCCATCCCTGCTTGGGCGCCCGGGCACCAGCGGCCACCGCGGCGGCGAATTCCCCCAAGCCTTTGCATGGCATGCGCAGGTGCCAAAGAAAACCTTCACTCGGGTTCCTCCAAAGTCTGGGTTTTGCTCAAAAAGCTTCGGGTGCCTGCAATGGAGCCCCAAGAAACAGAATTGCCGTGCTTAAACCCTGTTGAAACATTTCACTTGGTCACATTGATAAGTCCGGGTTAATCACAGCCATGCCGAGGTGTTCTCCGCTTCAATAAAGGGGCACCGCCCGTTGCATTTTTGGTCCCGAGCTCCCTGAGTTCCGCTTCGGCCCACCTGGACCCAGCCCTGGTCGCTGTTTTCAGCCATGGGCCCAGGCTGTGCCCCAGCACCGCCTTCGGGCGCACGCCTTTGGCGCGCCACAGCTCCACCTGAGGTCTGAGAGGGGCGAAGTTGGTCGCCACGCCCAGTGGCCCTCGTATCGCCCATGCAAAATCCTGAAAGGCTTGGCACCAAGAAAGACCCTTGCGTGCCCTCCAAATAACAAAGAATGGAGAATCACATGTTCACAGTACCAGAGCTATTTCCAATACATGTTCCTCATAGCTCCCATTGCCATTCCAAGATCGTGACAAAACAGTGCCAGAAGCAAATGTGTTGCTACAGTTCGAGTAAAACACAGAGTTTGACATCTGCCCAAGGCCAGCCTCCCTTAGGCTGGTCACTGGTGGCCTTTTCCAGCCCTGAACACTACAAACCCCGTTCCTCTTGGCTAGAGAACCACAGGACCGCAAAGAATTGGAGTGGACCAAAGAAGGGGTGGGCCAGGGTATTGTACCCCCAACAAACCATTCGGCTTGCCAGAACCTTGTCCACCTTGACATGGGAGAGGTTGATTCATCAAAGAAAAACCTTCAGCAACATAGCTCTGATGCAAACTCTAAACGTGTTTGAATTCGTGCTCAAAGAAGCATTGCACTATTGAGAAAACACTGCTTGGCTCGTCAAAGGGATGTTTAGCAAAGACACATACATATATATATATATATATATATGAATCGAGTTGCCGCGTGGGGCGGCAATGGGACAATGGGAATATTCTTCCGGAGCCACGGAGTGAAGGCTCCACATGCTTGTGTGAATGTGGCTCCCCTTTGTTCAATGCACCCCCAAGGAGCGTTGCATGGCTTGCGAGGGCTCCTTGCAGCCTGGTAGCCGGCTGTGTCGAAAGGTATGCGGCTTGGGGTTGATGTGAAGGGCAACCAAAAGCAGCCAATTTGCATGGTTTCGGGTTTTTCGTTTGGAGAACTCGGCAAAGAAAGGAGCCCTGTTTGCACCACTTTGAGCACCTAACGTCCCGCCTCTTTTGTGCGCGGACCAAGGTCCAGGCCATTGCGAACTGCAAGCTGAAGCAGGCCGCAAAGGAGCGCAAGGCGGACGAACCTGTGATATCCACTTGCAGCAGGGGGAATCGGGGGGTATAGCAGTGGTTGATTCATGAAAATCCTGGGGTAGTGGGTGGCGAGTAGTGGAAACCATCCTAGCGGGTGGCTTCACTTTTCAGCGGGATTTATCTGTCAAGGGCAACACTCTGACGAGTAGAAGGTCATCCGGATTGTTTCTCAAAGTGGATATTACAAGAATATGAAGGCTGCCACCCAAACATTGAACAGTTTCCTTGAAAACCGTCCATGCCCATACAATTGTAAGCATATGTAAAGATTAATCCTTCCAAACAGGGAAACCTGACATGGTATTCGGAATATTCGAACTCCATTGAGTACCCTTACCAAGCGCTTCGAAACCTCAGGACCAAGGGGGAGCCGCCCTGTTTGAACATATCCCTTGAAATGAGCACCGAGGCTGGATTTGAATTTAAGCAAATTCGCCCTCAGGGGGTGGTCTTGAAGGTTGTCAGAGCGTCATTGCTTAGCAATGCAATCTTCTATTCAGAGGCTAGATCTATATGATTCGCCACCTCCACGTTGTAGCCATGCCCATCCATGTCTCCCGCCAGGTTTGGGCCCAGCACGACCTTCTCAACAACCGCAGCTCTTGCAGAGTGTCAACCAGGAGCCGAAAGGGGGTCCCAATTCGGACAACGTACAGCCCTCTGCGTGGGCCCCGGGCGGCTCAACTGCGGATCCTTGGGACGGAGCTTTCAGAGCCCAGTGTCCGTTGCCACGGACAAGATTTCGGCTGTTCCCTAAGAGGAAATGGCTAAAATTGGGTTGTGCGCCTTGACCTTGTGTGACATTGGGATTGTCCCCCCCCGTGTTTGTCCTCTCTAACGAAACTCGTGCGGTGCTGACATGGGTGTATAATTTTGAGACTGCCGCATTTTAGGGGTTTTGAAATGACAACGCAACTACCTCGTGGGTTCCCACATTTTTGCGACACGCATATCCTCGCAATAGGACCCCAAACATGGAGCCAAAGGGGCTCGGCAAAGGAGGTGATTCTAACAAATATGTTGTTGTTGATTCCATGCCAACTTGTGGAGGAGTACAACAAATGGGACTTCTCTCTATCTGGCAAAGCAGGTGAGCGAAATGGACGAACGCAGTCGCGTTGGTTCTGGACCTGTTCCGTTGCTGGTCGCATCGAATGCTTGGCCGTTGCAAAAGGTAAACACGTGATGCCGTTGAGAAACCAAAAACATTGACCTCTGCTCTCATGTTGCTAGCAGCGTTTTTGGAGTCGGTTCTACAGAACACCAACCGAAAACCATCCGATTTCGACGGGTCCCCCCCTCCCATTTCCTGGTTCCCCTATGCACAACCAGAATCCATATATGTGCCAGGACGGAGAGAACGGATGCCGCAGAAGCGGAACAGACTAATCCATCCTGCAAAAATTGATGCGATGCACTCACTTGGTATGACCTGAACCCAACATGAGGCTTGAAGTGGTGGATCAATGACGGCGTGTTGCTGAATCAGCAATGTCAACAAGAAAGCGCTGGATCATCGAACAGTGGAATTCATGCACGGTCTGAGGGGGCAAAAACAAACAAACAAACAAAAGAGAAACAGAAACATGTCCGAGCCGCCGGAGATGGACAAGCAACGCGCCCGCATAATGCGGCCCGCATCCATCCTCCAACTCTATGCGAATCCATTCGATGCATCTAATCCAATCCACGCTATACATATATATATATATATGTATGTGTATATATATATATATATCCAACCGATGTCCCCAATCCGTTTCATCTGCTCTGTCCGTAATTCGAGCCCCGGGCGAGGATGATGTCCAGAAGGTTGCGATCCAAGTAGGAGGTGCAAAGGGTGGCCTGAATGCGAGCCGTTCAGGCAAACGCTGCAGCCTAGGGCGACACCCATTGGTACAGCGTCAAACAGGGATTCAATGCCGTCTGATGTGTTTTGGGAGCTACCGGGCTGCATTGACAACTTACTTCAAGCCATGTTCCTCTACACAGAATAACAATAAATAAACAAGCAACCAAGCAAAGAATAGTTAATGAGAAACATTTAATAATACTGCAGCAACTCATGATAATGACAAACATAATGACAAACTGGAGTGGAGTGCCGGTTTGGGGGTGCCTCGCATTTTGCAGCGAATGAGAACATGTTGTGTGGTCCCTCACTCATACTGACCAACCTAACACGTACATAATGAACAATAATAAAATCAAATATATGTCTGCACTATGTTTGCTCATGATGCCTAAGAGTGCAATGCACGCGTGCAAGCACAACCACCTTTGACAACATCTGGTCTGCATTGATCGCTCCCAAGTTGCAACCAATCCTTTCGGTTTCAGCTGGAAGTTTTCAGTCATCCGCGAATCAGCCTCTCGCGAAACCTTGGATGGGGTACAAAAGCAACCATGCGTACAGGAATCTGCTTTCGCGCTGTGGATCCCTTTTTGGGGTTGAAAATAGCACATCCTTTGCTAGGTTCCTTTCGCGGACATCTGGGATCATTTGTCACCCAGCTTGCGTTACACTGAGAAATCACCAAAGTACCCCCCCCCCCAAAAAAAAAAAAAGAAGAAGAAGAAAACACTCGCTCTGCTCTGCATGTCTCAATAGCTTCCGCACCCTTTTTTCCCCCAACCGGACACTTGACAATTGAGTGGTCCCCAAGCCTTTGTAGATATTTTCCGTCCTTCTCCTCCCAAAGCCACGAGCTTCTGGCGCTTTTGGACCCCCACCCCGGTCCCCCCCCCCCCCCCTTACGTTTCTGGGAGTCCCGGGCGCATCGCTGCAAGGCCTCCCGGAAGGCCACGTCGTTCAGGAGCTCTTTGGCCAACTCCGGCCTATCGAGGCATTTTGGATCTCCCCCGCCCCCCCCGCGCCCGCCGCGGCGGCAAAAAAAAGGAACACACTGGTTGAAAAAAAACAACAAATCTGCACTAGGTCTAAAAAACCTTCTGGGAAGTGTGAGCTGGCTGAAATCTCATGTGTGCTACCTGTACCGCTGGTTGAGTAAGCTAATTGATTGCTAGTCCCTACAAGCTATTCGTGTCTGAGGGCCCGGACAAATTCCTTTGGTCTTGGGGTTTCTCACTTCCTTCATGGGATTACGCCCCGACGGCTCCAAATGGAACAGAAGCACAAGGTCTTGTTAAAGGACACATACAGAATCAAGTACTGGACTAGTCTACACTTTTTCAGCGGCCACAAGATTCACCTTTTTCAGTCTGGCTTTTGCGCAGTTTTTGCGGAGTTCCCATATTCAGCTACGTGTTGTTGGGATTTTGGCTCACATAGCAAGCAACACAAAGCAGAATCCATTTGAGCAACAAAAACATTCACCAAAACCAACACTAAAATCCATGTGGGCCACCTTCAGATGGGTGTCTCTCAAAATGAGTGACCCCCCCAAAAGGGCCGGTTTCTTCTAGTTTCCCTTTTAAAACCCAACAAAAAGGGGGGTCCTCCATCTAAGAGACACACCTTCAAATCAAGAGCCTTTCTCACCTGCTCAAGGCCCAGGATGGCACCCATAATGACCCCCACAAGGTGGAGTTCCCAGGATGTATGACCCAACTGAAAAGCAAGACGAGACGGCAAAAGGGATTCAGTCCTTGACAGGCATAATTAATTTTCTGGGAGATCAGGGCCAATGCTCCGCTCACATTGAGAGCTGTTTGACCATGCAATTATCCAGATACCAGCAAGATCACATTGCTAGTCAGCTAGATGGCCAAGGCTGTCGGTGGGCCAGAGCATTGTCCTCGGTTAAGACAAAACCTGAATTCAAGCAAAGCCACAGACCTACCGCCTTTGCCAGCAACCCCACAGCTTTAAACCTGTCCGACTCTCATTTAGTGACGCTTCACATGAAAATCGAAAGAGATGGGACGGCCTTCGCCAAGCCGAAAGGAACTCGGAGTCCGTGCCTTATCTCGCTCTGACCTGTGAAGAGCATCGCGACCTCAAGGAGTCGGCGACACTGACCGTGAGCTTCCGTCACTGCAACACGTGAGCACCGAAGAAAAGGACTTGCTTCCCCAAGAAAACATGGGAAAGTTGTAGGTGCACACCTGCATGCCTTCCAAAAACTAGCCATATGTATATATATATACATATATCAGCAAGATCTGTCAGTTGCTCATGTGGCAATGATTTGCCGCTCCGAAGAAATAATGCCTCTGACTGATCAAATGTGCTCGCCGTGTTGGTGGGGGCTGGCCCGCTCAAAATGTTTCCTATACCAGCCGCGCTTCTGCTGTTTAAAGTCAGGCGCGTTGTGGCGTTGGCAACTATCTGTCTCTCGATCATAAAGACTCTGACCAAACACAGTCCAACTCAGAAACAAACTCCAACGCAACGAGCCACTCATGAGCCACCATTCTCAAAGGGCAAACACACATCCCATGAAACGACAAATTTAATATTCAAACCCATTTTAAAAGCAATCACACGCCTGCGTACACAGCACTGCATGCCAAGGCGCAGTACACCACTGCAGTTCTTTACACTGCACGGAAAGCACAGCACGGCACGGAACTGCACGGTGCGTGCACAGCGCAGCTCAGCTGACACAAACAAACCCACAAAACAGATTCTACACAGACAACAAGCAACACACCACACAACACGCGTGCACTCACACACACACACACACTCACACACACACACACCACACACGCACGCCCACACCACACACACACACACGCGCACGGTTCGATTTCCAAACGAAACACACAGACTGCCCGAAAGGCCAAATCCACAATGAAAAACCGAGCTCCCAGACTTGTCTTGCCTCGTGCAAAGGACCTCAGGCGCGGATAGTGCTGATCCGGTAAACCCTCTCCTCCAATGCTGAAAACCCTCCCTTCAGCTTCCATGTTTATTGCAATGGCTGTGTCCGGGCTGTGTGCGCAGATGCATTCAAAGCATTTGTCCTTCCAGCCTATTTAGCCTGTTGATTTTTGAGGAGGGGGCCCCTCGTGAAGAAGCACTGTCCAAAAGGGCGCGGTCACTTTCTGCAAAAGGCGAGCGGGAGCGTGTTTCTCTGCCGGCTACGCTGGTCACCGAAACCTCCCCAAAAGGAGACAGAAAGCAACTCTGCAAGAGTCTGGTCAGTCAGGAATTGCTTGCGTCTGTTGGGTTTCCACACTAAGCAAAGGGCGCTCAACAGCACCGTGAGTCTCATAGCAGACATCCATTGTCGGTTGCCTGCTGTTGGGTTGTAAAATTAAATGCTGCCCCTGCGAGGTCTCTGCATCTTTCTTGAAGGCTGCCGGCAAACGGGCACAGCTTGTCAACTCGAAAGGTGAACGTTCCTCCTTTTGGGTGGTGGTTGAAGGAAGCTTCAAGAGCCAACTGGTAGGGGGTTGATATCGACTTCAGGAATTGACCCTCCAATTTTGAAGCTCCCCATCAATCCCCTGCAAACACATCAGGGTTGTTCGGGGTGCATGTGGGTACAGTGTGCATCAAAATAGGGGTACCCCACCAATGGATAAACTGAAAAGGGCACCCTCAAGAATCACACACCCATATCTGCAGGGAAGAGACCACTGCACACCGGGATCCTGACCAGACCCTTGCGAGTCCTGCTTGCTGTGCTTCAAGATCGCCTCGGCCAGTTCCAAGCGACCCCGTCCACTTCCCCGGAGACCAAACAAAACAAAAAACGTTTGGGGCATAGGAGGAATCACTCCTCAAGCTGCCGTGTTGTCTGCGGTCATGCAGGGTCCTCATGCACCTGGATTATATAAACCATAGACTCCATACCATTGTGGCCTCTTGGGGCAAATGTGCCATCCATGAGGTACGCCCCACAAATCGGGTTCGACTGATTGGGGCAAAACATCCATTGACTTGCTCATGAAGGCACAAAAACTGCATCACCCTCTTCCCCCATTCGGGGCTAAACTCGTGGGATGATACCAACCACAATCTGCCACAAAACTGCCAAGTGGTGGCTCCCTCAGAGTAAACATGTTCTATCTATCTCAGAGCACAATTTTGGCTGATGGTGCGACATTGTATCCAGGCCATTTTGGAGAGCATGGTAACCAAGACCTGCAGTTGGCGAGAACAAACAGGCCCTCGTCTTGGCAACTTGACTTGACCTCAACAAACATCCGCCCGAACAAGTAACTGGGATGTATTCCAATGGTTCCCAATCAACACCTTGCGATCCCTTCACCAGCTGCACAATCCAGTTGCAACCGACAACCAGGCCCCAGGGCAACTCTTGTAGCATTGAACTTTCGTCTGCTCGCTCCATAGCGGTTGTCGGTAAACCTGCTCTATCTATGTCTCCAAAAAAATCAGACTTGCTCCTACGTAGTGATAGACTACTTGGATACATGTGCACGCATGTGTTAAAATTTATGAGTAGTCCACACATATCTAAGGACAAGATATGGATATCTACATCTTTCTTGGGGACATCTAGCTTACATGGGTAACGCCCTCCCAGTCAGCTGTCAGGCGGCCGGGCGTGGGCATTGGTGCCACCGAAGCCGAAGGAGGACACTCCTGGGTGATTTTCGGCTTGGCCTCGATGCGTTTTTCGATACGAAGTATCTTGATTTGTTTGGAATTCCGTTGTGTGTGTGTGTCTGTGTGCGTGTGTTGGTTCGTGTGTGTTGTAGTTCTGTTGTAGGTGTGCTGTATCTGTGTGTTCGTCCAACTGGTCATGTCATAAACCCCAAGAGGGGACAATGGTAGGGCCCACATGTTCAGGCCATCTCCCATTCCGTGACACCCGCTTCCCCGTGGATTCTCAGCCAGCCATGCGTACCTTGCGTTCAACTGACCGATCACTGCCAACTTCAGCCAGTCACTCCTGCGACCAAGTCCTTTCCAGGGCAGCGGCTCACCTCGCTCGAGATGTAACCTGTTTCGTTTGGAAGGGTCTACTCGTTGGTTCGCCACTCGGTTTGTTTGTTAACAACAATCAATCAAAGGATCTTCGTGATTGGAATGAACCAACTGGTCCTCCCGTCAAAATGAACATTCCACAACTTGGTTCACGAAAAAACAAAAATCCACTGCAGGCCAGGTGCCGCAGAGGCAATTGCCAGGCACGACTCCTGGATCTCCCGCTCCAGGTGAGGATTCAGCTCGGCAAAGTGAAGGTTGGCAGACACTGCGCCATGCTGCAGGCTGCACATCACCTGGGTTTGCCCCTCTGCACCCTTGGGACTCCCTAGCCCTGAAACACGAATTTCGACACTTCTAAGGGGATGCCTTTGCTTCCCAGAAAGGGGAAGCAAAAGGTATACTCGAAGAAAGGCCGGTGCCGATCGGGCTTGCAAATACATGCCACGTGGGGCTTCCGTGCTGCAAGTGCTTGGATGTGCTGAAAAGAGATCCAGTATGGATCTCTTGCTTTGGCACATCACTCTGTGTCCAACAGGAGGCCCTTGGGAACCTGGTTTCATGTTCCAAGAGGTCATGAGGGCATCATGCTTGACAACTCCGCATGCCGTGTTCTAAACTTATCAGGGTGCTCAGCGCTCAGCATGATTGTGTACATGCCCTATGACCTGGTGCATATATGAGCTACGGTCAGCACCTGAATTGACATGGAAAGTAAGGACATTTTGTGCATCCCCAATGTCATTCCCACATTGACCTTCCCAACTGGACATCCTCACCGAACCTCATATAGCATCTCTTGTGAGGTTATTGCACAACTTGACCAAAGCACAATCTCCCATGTGGGGTAGCCCTTTTGGAAACAATCCCATGGATGGTGATTTACGCCTGGCAACAAACACGCCTGAAACAAGTCTGCCCAGGGCTACCTTCAAGATCCTAAAGGATACGTCCGATGAAAGCAGATGGCACAATAGATTTTATGGTAAGAAAAGGGGATGATGTACCCAACATAAGTTGGAATAATCGTGGCCAACATAAGTGGGAATTGCACCATCTACTTTCACCTAGCTGTCACTTCGGGCATCTTTTCCGCCCCAAAGTGGCCCACCTTCGCGAGCCCGGCGAAGCCTGCTGCCGCCTCGCCAGCCGGGCAGCTCGCAGCCCGTCGCACCAAAGAATTGAAATCGACATGTACATGTTGAAACGCTTTAGAAGGAATTTACATGTATATATATACCCATGGACACACACACACACACCTGTATAGAATAAACAAAAAAGAACACATACATATGCAGGTACATACTCATACACATATGTCGGTCCAAAGTCCTTGAGCGGGACATATTAGGCATGGCTCTGTCAACTGAACTGCAATTCGAAAGCCTGTGACCTCCCCAACAAGTCTATGATCCTCAACATAGCAACCGCAAATAGAACCAAATAGGTCGTTGGGACGCCATGGGTATGGCTCAAAATTAAGAGCTGGGGTTACACGGGTTTTAGTCTTTGGTTCCAATAACCAAGCTGCCATTTTGGTACCACTTGTTTGAGCCACAGCCCCATGTTGCCATGATCCCAATAAGTACACTTCACATCTCGTAGGCGTATCCAACGCCTGCCTCCAGGTGGCCCAGGTTGGTCTTGCCAGCTCCAAGCCAGAGTGGCTCCTGCTGAGAAATTGCACCGGTCAGGAAAAACGCCTCGTGATTCCTTTTGGGGGGTGTAAGGGAAACCAAAACCACACCGTAGTCATGTTTAATTTTTGAGGCTCCCCAATCCAAAACCCCAAGTGTGCTCATTTAAGAGTTGAAACTTACCTCAGTTGCAACCAGTGAACTGCATTCATTCGAGAGGTGGGGAAGCTGCCAAACAAGAAGAGAATTGGAAAATGCCACTGAAGAACGAGCCTAGTCTGTGAATTGTATACTTTGCCATGCCTCTCTTGACCACATTGGCAAACACCGTCCAAGGTTTCAGACCATCCCAGTCTGAATCACTCAGCTCGCCATGGGCTGAGTGATAACCGGACAGGACCGCACCTGGTCACCGGATCCACTCGGGCTTCTCTATATGGCCATGGGTCAGAATGCCGTACCCCCAGTGAACATCCCTAAAATGGGTAGTGCACCTACCCCAAAATGGTACCATGGGTTTTGACCCACAGCCATATCCAGTCCTTGAATGGGCAATCCCAAAGCCCGTCCCTTCCCATTTTCCTCGTCCCAAAAATCAAAGCTTCCCTCGTCAGTCCTCTCTGGGCGCTCCAAGTACCGCCCGCAGGGCACCCACCTGACCAGGGCTTGTGAAACTGAAGGCATATAACCAAATCCTCGGAAAACAAAAACAAAAAAGAAGAAACAAAACAAATAGAAGAAACAAAAAAGTGGAGGCCGGGAATGGGGACAGATTATCAATCATAAGGACCCAAGGAGGTTTCTTGGCTGGGGTATTTGAATCCAATGCGCATTAATTGTGCCACGCCACGAACCAAAATGGGGGGGTGGATTCACAAATTGTCTATGCTGCATCAGCCATTCGCTGCGAATCGATATTCACGATCAGACTTGGCTCACTTGCTCAAAGGGCCTGGAAACGGAAGGTTGGTTGAGCATTTAGATTGCCATGCTTCCAACAACAATAACTAGCAAACGATGAACCGAGACTCAGTGCTTGAGTCGATTCACTTTGGTTGTTTCTGGAAGCGTTGTGACCCGCCCTGCGCATCTAAAGGATCCACTTACAAACCCTCCCACCCAAAGGTGCCTGTGGCAACTTCACCAACATAGCGGTGTGCAACAAGTTGGTTTGGCAACACGCAACATGTTTCCCCACAACCCCTGGCTCTTTGGCTTTGCGACTTTTTTGGGAGCCCCTGTAGGAAAGCCAGTTCTTTCTAGCAATCATGGATCTGGACAGGACTCCTGAAGATGATGCTAGTCTTCCACGAACCGCCTGTCGGTGTCCATGCTTGTTTCATAAAACAATAAACCAACCTGGACCCTCAAATATTAAACATTGGATGTTGCCCAACATTCAGGGCGATGTCCCACTTGTTTGGGTAGTTTGAGGGTCCAGGAAGGCTGGTTGATTGGCCAGCTGTTGGTTTTCGACCAGGAGGGTCCCGGTTTCGGCCTCGATGGGATCTCCCAGGGCCGTCCCAGTGCCGTGACATTCCACGAAGGTCACGGCTGTGGCAGGGAGCCCTGCCAGCCTTGGGCCAACGAAGCCAGA
Organism: Effrenium voratum; assembly: GCA_963377175.1. NCBI lineage: Eukaryota > Dinophyceae > Suessiales > Symbiodiniaceae > Effrenium > Effrenium voratum. The sequence continues at coordinate 673,350 of CAUJNA010000535.1, read as the reverse complement.
CTCAATTAGGAGCGGTTGGGAACTCGGTGAGACCACTAGTAGGCCTTCCCAAGAACTACTTCAAAAGGGGAGGCTCAGCATCACGACACAGCCCTAAGCACTGAGGGACCAACACGATGCTTATAATTCCGCATCCTTGTAGCATTCCCAACACATATGTGGATTGTCCGAAGGGGCAGAGAGAAGTTCCAAGGGTGACCCATGTATGTCCTAAAACCTCAACACCTCATAGGCATGTGCCGAAAGCAAACAGCAAACGGGGCTTGAAGCTCAATCATGGCCCAGGTAGCACAAAATGCGAAGATATCAACCGGCCGAGAGTGAAAGGATTCCAAGTGTACAAACCGACGGACATAAATTGTACCATCTCCTTTTGTCTTTTTCGCTTGATCTGTAAAGATACAGTACTCATAGTGGGGGTGTCAAAACTACGAGGGCTCCTTTTGGTATCCCCTTTCAAAGGTGGTACAAGGCGGCACCAGGGTCAAACCAGCGGCCATATGTTTCACAACCCTTTTCGGGGCGGGGAGGCTGGGGTTGTTGGGGATTCTTCTCACGATCTCAGCCGGCACTCAGAAGCAGGCCAAAGTGCATCCAATAGAACCTGGCACGCGGGTGCATGTGCGCCGGAGAGCAGTGTGTAAAAAGGTGCTGTGAAGCCATCTACATGTGGCGAGCCAAGCTGCAGTTGTCACAGGGTTCGGCCCATCGGAGTTATGGCTGCAATCAAATGTGCTATGCGTAGAATCCCGGCTCGACACAATTGCAAGCAACAAGTGCGTTTCGTGATGTACCTGCATCATGCCCTCCAGTAGAGCCACACACAACCTGGCAAGTTTGTGGAGCTGGCGGTTCATCCTAGCAGCCCATAGACAGACATGACAGACCCTTGTCTCGGCGAGATGTTCATGGGTCACACACCCCAAATATGAAGCCCAGCTGTTGGGATTCAGAGCACCGATGAAAGCTACACTGTACACAGGTGATCTGGGCCAACTCCCATAATTCCCTGGACGGAATAAAGGGACCCCTTCTTCGTCTTCGCATAGGTGAGCTTGTTGCTTCAGCTCCGAGTCCCCCACATCCTCTTGGGACCGGCCGTTGGGAGCCGTGAGCGTGGCGCTACGCCCGTCCTGCGCCGAGAGCGTGAAACTGAGGGAATTTAAGGATCCGTCCATTTGAGGGGAGGCCACGGGGAACGCAGAAACCAATTGTTCAATGGGTCTTGGGGCTTGGGAGGTCTGAACCTCAGGTACCTCCCAAAAACATCTCCTGTCGCCTGGCTTGGTAGTTGGGGCTAGGGAAAGCAGCTCCTGCAATTTTACTTCATGCTAAGGGGCTTTTTGACAGAGCAAGACATTTGAAACAATAGGCAGCCTCTGCTAAGGTTTTCCTGGAGGTTCAGCCTTGAGGTGGACCTAAGGCTTGAGTCTGCTTGATGGAAAACTCAAAAAGCTCAAACAAAGTGGGCTCAAGAGCAGTTGAGGAAACACAAGTCAAGCATAAGCAAGGTCAATTCAGATTAAACTCAATCAAGTTGAGTTGAATAATGTCAAGTGAGGTGGAGTTGAGAAATAAAGTCCAGCTATGTTCAAGTCCGGAGGGATGGAAGAGGTCGGTAGCTCAGGACCAAAAGGAAACACCGCCAGGCAATGTGGCTTCTCCAAATGTTGGGCTCCCAAACATTCGAGAACAAGGGTGGACTGCTCTCTCCAAAGAAGGAACCACATGTGGGCCCTCAGGCAAGAGCTTTTTTGTTACCTCCCTCCAGCCTGGTTCAGCGCAGTGGCGGCAAGCAAAACCTGAAGGCAGCCAACAGCGACTGCCAGCCGCTGGATGGGACTTCTATGTATGGCCCCAAAGACTCTGACAAAGGGTTCCACACTTCCGGCGACACCTATGGGATCTTGTCCAAGCCTGAACTTTGGGCGCCAAGTGCACAGACACTTTTGTTGAGCTTCTGCGCAGGGAATCTGGGCATTTCAACCACGATGCAAGCGCTTGGGTCCAAAGTGGGAGGTAAGAACGCCAGAAGCTTCTCCAGCGAGCCCTGGCATATTCACCTATTGCATACCTTTAAACCCCATCCCACAGTCCTAGAAACTTTGTGACACACCCATTTCGGAAAAAAAGGACTCGCCGGTTCTATACGCCCCCTGGCATGTTACATATGGAACACCTGCACCTGCTGGATGTCCATGCATGAGTGAATGAACCCCTTCACTGCAAATTGCTCCAGGATCGAGCACCACAGAGGAATCTCCGAGAAACGTCTTGGACATCCCGCCTGTTTAAGAAGTACTGACAACTTCCTGATCAATCAAGCAAAACAAGTCACTCCAACAGGAGATTCTACTTTTGAAGTTGAGGTGAACCAATCAAACGCTGAACATGCTGTACCAGACCGTCTTGACCAAACAATTGTGCTGTTCGTGTCCTTGTCCAAAAATGGTCCTACCCTAGCAACATGTCAATGTGAAACGGCTCGGAGCCACTGATGATCCATGAAACCAACTTGGACTTTTCTAGGAGGTCTCTCAAACACAATGGCCTCCAAGCCTTCCCAGTGTTGCTAGTTACCCCATCTACCCCATGAGTAGGCCGCCACTGGGTGGATGTTGTTGCTATTGACTGGTGCTTTGTTTGGTCAACTGGGAGTCAAACAGTCGCCGCGAATCCGTGCTGAATTGGTGGCTTTTGATCTCGGGCAAGTACATAATACTATTTTGCCTGGGGGAAGTCACACCATACCGAAACGCCAACTTGCAAAAGGGTGACCTTGCTTTGAGAATATCTCAAAGTGCAGGCCGGTTTTCCTTGTGCTTTTCTGTTGGCTTTCAGAATAAACGCCATCCCTGGTCCAAATGCGCCTGGGTTTCAGCTTGCCCTTGAATCAATAGAAGCAGGAGCAACCACGGGGTCATCTCGGGTGAGGGACACCTTCATGGAATCTCTTTCCAGCAAAACCAACCATTTTTATGCTTCGCAGCTCCTCAATTTTTAGACCCACCCACGTCCTCTTTGCGGAAGCCAAGTGGATTTGCGTCCCAAGGCCCAGGTTCACCCACTGAGAGTTTCCCGCCTCGCTGCCAGAGGCAGTCTCACCGAAGGTCAACACCGCCGCCTCGGCATGGCCCGTTTCTTTGAGGGTATCCTATGGTACCCTTTTTGGAGGGTTGGCTTGAAAGGGAAACCAAAGGAAAACGACAAGATTGTTTTTTTTTCTTCTCAAAATGATGGAACCCTCTAGGTGGGGTTTCCCGGTTGGTGGAATCAACCCAAAGGGGGTCAACCATTTTGAGAACCCCATGCGTCCCTTCTAAACATCACGCCACCCACAGGAAAGCCCCTTTAACTTGACCCAAAGGGACACAAAACAGGCAACTTCGAAAGAACCCTGGCAGAAAGAGCAGCCAGTCGGCCAAGGCAATCCTGGGCTCTGGGCTCCACATCCCTCTCCCCTGGCTGGAAGTGCTCACTCCGACCAACGCAAAACACACGGCTGAAGGTTTCAGTCCAGAGTGTTCCTTTTGGTACCCCTAAAAATCGGTTGTTTCAATGGCAACCCCAAAGACTGGAAGAGACCCACCCAGCCGTACATGAACCCCAGAAAAAGGGCCACTTGATTGGTGAGGCAACCCATATAATTATAATATTACAGTTCATTGTTGGAAACCAACCACCAAGGGGGGCACCAACCGGCAATGGGTTCACAAATGGGTCCATCAGTCCATCTTAAGAACAACGGCCGCTTCATATAAAACATATCGGATACAAACTTCAACAGCAATGTTTTCTCTGCCTGGGCCATGGTAGGTCGCCATGACTCCTTCGAGGCTGCCTTCCAAAACTTGCTCAGATGGTATCTGTGTAACATGTCGAGGCATCCAGCCGCCTACATTGTAGACTCCTTCGAGGTTGCCTTACAAAACTGTAGCTGTACGGCTCCACATGCCGTCTGCGTACTCTTCCCCCGCGCCCGCCTGACGTAACCATCCGCTGTAGCATTGAAGGTCTGACATCGGCCCGTTGGCCTCGATGTGGAATGTGCCTTCAAGTGCCCGTAAAATTGACTGAGCCTACCCCCCGCAAGATGTGGTCTTTTGTTCGATCGCCTTCGCTTGATGTTATGCGCAGGTTGAAATGCTGCTTCTTGGCCCAAAACCGAAGAAACGGGGACTACCCATACAACTGGTTCTTGTTGGAAAGGACCTGAGTGCACGACGAGAGCATATTCGCAGCCAGGCGGATCAGCACTGAGTTAGGCCCCAGCCTCACAGCCGAAGGTGTCCGTCTGGACACTTAGATGGCCTATGTAAATAGAAACTGGCTGAAAGAACCTGATCAAAGCGGGTGTGTGTGCTCCATTGGTCGGAAGGTTGAAAACAGTAGGGCAGGGATGGAAGCCTCAAAAAGGCGTTGCTCTGTGTCCTGAAGAGAGGCAAGGCCAAAGGGAGCCAGGGGAAACATGTCCCCTACATAGATCGACTCAGGGCCCATTTGCACGACCCAGCTAGCCCGAATGCAAGGGATCATGTTGTTATGATTGACTCAGAGAAGATACATATCATTGAACATTTGCCTCGTCTCGCAGGTGAATATAGAAATGCACAGGCGTATGACGACACGTGTCTGTGTGTGAGAAACAACTGCACATTTAGGCGCGCAAATGCAGACCTACATCTAGATCTTCCAAAATGAGTGTGTGCCAGCCTCAGTGCTTCCTGCGCGCCAGCCCTGTATTCACTCTATTGCTAGCAAGCCCCTATCTTCTTTCCAAGGTTCCGATTCTTTATGTATAGGCAGAGTTCTACAAGGAAACGCTAAACGCAAGCACTCTTGGCTTGGCGTCTTCCATGCGGCACCTTCTGCGTCTATTGGTGCCACCTGACCCACTGCCCGAGTTCCACTTCAACACGGGACAGAAAACCACGGATAATTTTGCGCGCACAGTCGTTCTTTGCTAGCCGCATAGCCACCGAGGAAGAAGTAGAGCTCTCAGACCCTGATGTTTGCTGCCTCCTTCTTTGCTACATGTTTCTGCTTCGTGCTGTAAGACCCTGATGCCTGCAAGCTGTCGCGACCTTTTTGTGGTTCTATTGGGAAACCGGGAGGGGGGGGCTGATAAAAGAAAAGAAAAGATAGAGAGCTGGGACACAAACAATTCTTAGGACGGCAAAAACTGAAATAGAGCCAGCTCTGCGCCAGTGGCAAGCGGCAGGCTGAGCTCCAAGCAGCAGCTCGCAGCCGGCTGCAACCTCACAAGAAACAAACTCATCCGTTCTTCACATTAGTTTTCGGCCCCCCGAACATTCACAGCGGTTGGGCCCCTAGATTACACTTTGGAAGGGGGACCTTTAAAAGGGATCGGATTAGACAGACGACTCGCAGAAGGTTCATCTCCAAACTGGCCTTCCAACAAGCTTCCAAAAGATGCCAACTCACGGTCGCAAGTGGATTGGTCAGACAAAGTCCAGACGTCGCGTTTACCACGAAACTGGCCTTCCCCGCTCCAGAAGTATCCAGCAACTTCTGACATGAGCCAATGTCAGGTAGGGAGTGCACCAAGAGTCGCTGCCAGTTCAGCCAATGGTGGCTCAGATATTCCCCGGTTCGAGCATGTCAACTGGAGAGCCGAGACCAGTCAAAGGGAAACCAACAAGAACCAAACAAATACCTGCCATTCCCTACAGCCTCCGATGCTTGGATATACACGTACCAGAATTGGGAACCCGCATTTGGATGGTTTGGAAAGGGACCGATGAAAACCCAAATCAAAACAAACCAGTCTTGGTCCTCCTGAAAGGCTCTACAGGGTGGGTGTGTTGTTCTGTTTTCCCCCGGAGACAAGCCTTTAAGTTAGCTTTAAAAAGAAAACACCAGGAGCACCATAATTTTAGAGGCCACCTTTTGATCAACCCCCACATACCCTTGTACGCACCTGAACACGGACGGGTGGCCACAAATTTGAGGCTCTGACTGACTCTCGGATACGCCGGCCTTGCGCTGAAGTGGAACCAACTTCTGACCGCTCAACCAGTCGCTCAGTGGAGAACCCACCAACCAAAAAGGGATTCAAAGGGTGCCACGGAACCGGTGGGAGACCTGACCTGAGATACCTGGCCAGAAAATGCTCAAGCCTAGACTAAATGATTCAATGAAGGAATCTGAGAGGCTGTTAACAAACTGCTTCAAGTTTGCTAGCCGGCAAGTGTCAACTACACCCAAATCACTGTCATTCGCAGGCTAAAAACACGGAAGCCCCAAGTACGGTGTTCAATCGAATGTCACTCAGTAAGACCCTGGAAGACCTTGGGACCATGACTAAACTGTGCGGATCAACACTGAGAGCCAAAAGGCTCTGGGCGTTTGTTGCGTCACCCCGTGCCTCCATGCCGCGACGGTCTGCGCAACCAATCCGCCGCTGCCGAAAGGGCACTGAGCGAAGAGGAGCCTGGCGTTTGGAAAGTGTGTTGCTTATCATGGCATGATTCGGGTACTAACCCCAGAAGCCTGAGCAAAAGCTAGCCCACCCCTGGATTGAAATCAACATTCCTGATGACAAAGTCGAATCAAGCGTTAGACATGCAAGCAGGGTCTACGTCAAGGGAAACCTTGCGATGTTTCTGCAAGTCTACCAGGATAATATGGTTGAATGCGGAGTTGGGGACCCTTGATTCTGTCTCCCCCTCCAGTGCGGTTTGACACACAGACTGTCTCGACTGACAACCCCCCCCCAAAAAAGAAAACAAGACACCCCCAAAAACAGTGAGACCAACAAAAACGATTGACAAAACCCCAACAATTCAGACAAACCCAACAAGAACCCCTTCGTTACAAGCAACTGGAATCAACACTCCGGCGGGCGCACAGGCGGTGTCTGTGGCAGCGCTGGGCCCCCGGAGGCCCAGGGCGAAGGAGACGCGGTTCGCAGCCACCGCTGCGGCAGTGCCCGTGCCTGGGACTTCCGGAGAAGTTCAGTGGCAGTAGCTCAAATACCCAAAGCACCCAGAAATAAAAGGTTGACCTTTTGGGGCCATGGCTAAGAATGGACCAAATCAGGAAAACCAACAGGTCAAAAGGTCGGCTTTGGGTAACTTGTAACTTAGGTAGTCGTCCAGGAGCCTTGCGCACTTTTAGTTTGCATCCGACTCCACCCGGTTCAGTTCCGACTCCTCCAAAATAGATCACGCTCGGAACATGTGTGTTTGTGCTTGCTTGTTTGACACTCGATGTGTTGACTCAAACCTGATTGGCACCCTCGCTCGGAAGTCGAACTGTGTACCACTCCCCTCTCGTAGCTTGGCTTGGCGTCTCCTCTGTTGGTTTGCCGGTGTTCTTCCCTTTGCGGGATTGTTGCTTCCTCTGTTGAGGGAAGCCAAAACAGCATTGGGGCGCTCCCCCTGTTTTAGAACACACTGCAGTAGACCAGGAAGGGAGCAATTGGCCAAATGCGGTTTCAAGGTTCCTTGCAAGCCGGCATATGGGAGACAGAGCTGTTTTTGTTTTTTTTGTTTTTTCTGTACCGGTTGTTACAAAACACTCGTATCCAACACTCACACCACTACCACCCCCAAAAGAACAGGAGAGGATGCTTCACGCTCTCCCAAGCAGTGCCTGAGCAATCTGTTGTGGGACGCTTCGAGTCGAGACTCTCTGACCTGCTGACTGAAAAGCCTGAAACTTCCGGATGAATGCTGCCAAAGCAACATTCGGTTCTGGCATACACTTCTGCAAACATTCCACAAACACGTTAAGCCCTAAGCCAGCACTGGTTGCTCAACCTCATCCTGGCTTCTCGCGGACTTTTCTGTTCTCGGCCATGACATGTTCTAAGGGACCGACAGGCCTAGTTCCTTGGAAATGAGGCTTTCCTGAAGCATCCTCTAAGGCACAGGGATGGGTGGTTCAACAAATGTTGAACCCCGAAATGTCTCTCTCTCTCTCTCGCCATTTTGGCGCCGCACCGGTGTAAGCACCTGGAGCTTGTGCAAAGGACGCGTGGTACCACTCCTGAAGCTCAAACATCTTCGGGGGCCCAGCTGGACACCTGTACTTTGCAAATAATAAAAGGTGCAACCGTGTGTATGTGTACATAAAACACAAACGTGTGTACATGTACGTGTATATATATATATATATGCATTGCACAAACACATATACATATTATGAATTAAATATAACTATAGATGTGCATATACCATAAAGGAGAGAGAGAGAGAGAAGCATAGAGAGGAAGGAGAGAGAGAGAAAGCGAAAAAGAAGCAGAGAGAGAGAGAGAGCGAAAGAGAAAGAAAGAGATAGAGAGAGAGAGGATGGGGAGGATGGGGAGGGGAGAGAGAGAGAGAGAGAGAGAGAGAGGGAGAGAGGACGAGGGAACAAACGGGGGAAGGGGAAAGAGAGAGAAGAAGGAGGAGAATGTCGGCGGAGAGAGCCGGCGGATCTAAAGCATATCTACATTTGTACACATGTATCTAGGTAATATGGGAACTACTCGTATGCGCAGTATCCCATTTTGCCTGGCGGTTTCCCACGGAGAAAAGGGGCAGGGCCACGCCTTGGCGGCAACCCATGACGGATGCTTGCTCACCTGGTCTGCACCTGTTGCCAGTTGCATTTCTGGGGATGCGGTCAGTTTAGATGTTGCAAGGGCCACGAGGATGCAGGGAGGAACTGCCAGATCAATGCTTGGGTACCTTTTTCAAGGATTTCCAAGTTCGACACTCCTGCCCGAGCACTTTTCAAACTAGACCTGAGATCTGAATATTCTCCATGTGGGTTTGAAGCTTTGACCTGTCTTGGATGTTTCCAAACCTGGACAGTCTAACCTTTTGCAGGCTGAATGAAAACTCAAATAGTTTCTGAACAACATACCTTCCCACCAAAAAAGCATGCAAGTGCACAGATCGTTTTGGAAGATGATTCTTGGACAGGCAGCCTGTGCAGTTCTGGGAGGCACAGGTGCGGTCTCACCAAAGACCAGGCATCATTGACTTGCAGACCCCCAACCAACCAGACCCAGTTGGGCTGAAATAGCAAATCCCAGCCTTCGGATGGTGCTCGAAGGGGGCCAACCAGAAAACATGCTCTTGCCATTTTCAGGGACTGGGTCCCTGTACCAGGTGCGACGGTGATACACATACCCTCGCTCATGGCACCCGTCCTGGTTGCTGATCCCAGCGAACACGGCCACGGGAGTCCCAAGTAAAGTGCCCTGGCGCTGTGCGGCCTTTCAACCCAGCCGCGACCCGAGGGAGGGGTAAGGCACTAAGGTGCTCCTAGCTCGTGTTCCGTTGGAAGTCTGGGGATGGAAACGAACCTGGGATCAAACCCATCGTACGCGAGACAGAAAAGCTGATGGCTTTCCTTCCAGTTCTGCAGCCCTTCGGGGCCTGGAGCCATGGCTCTCCGACACTTCTCGTCAGAAAGTACAAGAACCGAGGCAATGCCGATTGCATGGCATGCGGGGACCTGTCAAAACGAGACCCCACCGTCACGTGCCGATACTTGAACTAGCCAGCGCAAAAGCCCCCGGTGTTAGTTGCCGCCAAGAAACGCTGTGCCCGAATGTGCGAGTCCAGTCAAATGAAACATGAACAGCAGCGACCTTGTCCGAGAGTACTTCTCCTGAAACAAGTGCCCAAGTCCAAAATGTTGAGCCCCAGCTTCAACAAATCTGTCTAGGAGGGCAAATAGGCCGCCACGTGCCGATGCCTTGTCATGGCCGGAAGCGGCCAAGGCACGGTAAGATGTTGAAAGCCTCATGCGCAAACAGTCAAGGCGGACCAACTGAAAATAAGGAATCCAGGTCAATCTTGAAAGGAAGGGCTAGTGTTACGCACAGATGTGGGAATGCACTGCAGCCCTGCACTGTTTCATATAGCTCCACCGTGGTGATGCGATATGTACTTTGCCTGCCTCAAGTGACAATGGCTTTTGACAAAGAGTTGCAAGCGTCCATAATACAAACAAGTGTTGCTGTGGATATTTGGGGTTTGGGGTCTTGGTGTCTGCTGAGCATAGCACTTTAAACAAGCTATCCGAATGATGATTAGCTTCTGTAAGGCAACTCCCCTTGCTTGCGCAATGTCCCTCACTGCGATCTGTCCAGGACTAAGAGGAAGCTGAGGCACTCTCATACTATGATGTCTTGTGCTCGCGAAGCGTGCAGTTCTGACATAGCAAAGCTGAAAATGCAGCATTGTTGCCAATTGTCCAAACAGGCCTGAAATAATGTCGTCTTTCTGCAGCTAGAGCGGTGTAAAGGAAGAACGACAGTAAGAAGGACAGAAAGAAAGAACTATGTTCAGAAACTCAGAAATAAATAAGGCATTAACAAAACACAAACGAACGAACGAACGAACAAAAAAAACGAAAATCAATTAAATAAATGAAGAAATCCGGAATGAATGAAACATGGAACGCAAGAGAAAGAACAACATCAATGCCACTTGCGCCTTGTGGCTCTTGCTTCGATGAGCAGCTGGCTTCACTATGTGCGCACTTGAATGCTCAGCCGCGCAAGTTTTTGCAAACGCTGACACTCGAACCACAGCTGACGCACCAGGATTGGGCGACACATCCAGGCAAACCCTGCGTTGGGTCCAAGCACTGAGCAGATTGGGTGTGATATTTGTCAATCATTGTCAACGGCTGATGACCGTCCTGAACCTCGTGGATACCCCAAAAAAAACAAAAGAAAGAGGCAACCTGTCAAAGTTGGACAACAGAGTTCCAGTGGAGTGCTTTCAAGTTGAGAGTATCTCTTTTTCTGGTGCTCTAAATGGAAAGTGGATCCCAGTTCCCACTATCTGGCATAATCAACCGATTCGTCTTTTGATAGGGTGGCTCCCTTGGAAACGGAGTCACTGCCACCGATCTTGGCTCCCATAGCTTCGCTGCTCAGGCTCGTGCAAGAGCCGTTGCTGCGGATCTGCCGCCTCAACAGCCGTCCGCGCGGTTCATCCACGGGGCTGGAATGATGAATAACACCAACCCGATTCTATGTGAACTATAAGAACAACTATAACATATCGACCCAAAGCAAGGGATCACTCACGAAGGCCACAAGCCTTCTGCATGGGTCAGGTCACAAACCCCCGGTAGGTGAGGTAGCTAAACAAATGTCAAGTTTGATGACCAGCTCTGAGCACCTGCCAAGAACAGAAGGAAGGGGAATGTTCCCCACGATGAAACTCATGAGTGCTCTTGTTGTGGCTGCTGCTCAAACGCAAACTTCGGCGTTTGCTGGTCGGAGCACTTTCCTCTCAGATATGCCTGGCCCTGTTTGTCGGCTTGGCTGCATTTGCATTGGCGCCCTGCCTGCCACCAAGTACACTGTCCAGTGGAACCAGAAAGCTGCCAATCAATGACGTACCGATGTCCCAAATTGAAACCAGTAACCCGAAGAATCATGCATGGATGTTCATCAGCTAGCTGTGGACGTAGACATCTAGCGCACCTGCTGTACAGCTCTCTTGCCCAAAGGAAATAGAACATGTTGGCCTCACTGTTCCAGAATACCCAGCGAGGACGATGACATGGAGGAATTCCCAACGAAAAATCGTCTTCCCGCACCCTCCGATCGTCAGCTTCCATAGTTTCTGAAGGGTACTCGACATGGACCAAGGACCAAGGGACGAGTAAAACCTCTTCCTAGCTTCCGGCAATATCCTGCGGCCTCAGCTCGGCCCATCCCAAATCGCCGGCGCAATACTCAAGAGGACTTAGGTCAGATTTCTCCATATCGCTTCTTCAATTATCATCCCACTGAAGGGAAGCTAGTTGGACAATGCCTCCAATGGTGAAACTTGACCCATCCGAAAACGGAACTCCTAAGAGCCCAAACCGCAATGGCCATGAAAGATTAGGGCCCTCGACTTGTCTGCGCTTCAATTTTCAGTGACGCCCCCCCCAACCAATAAGCAGGAAACAAGCAGCACACGCCCTGTTCCAAATGGAGCGCGCCTGCGTCTCTGCAGCTGTCAGACCTTCAGCATGATCCGAACAGGGGAGGCCTGTTTTGCTTCGAGGGGTTTGCTCAGATTGTGGAACCCCAAACCAGCCATGCTCAGAAGAATCTGATGGGTTGCAAAGACCCCGTTTTCCATGAATCATTCAAGTGTACGCTGGTCCATCGAGACCCTCCTACCAGCTTCCACAATAGTAGATATAGATACGGTCAGGAAGCTGTTGACCGCCTATGCACCTATTTTAAGGGGCCCATGCATTTGGCAAGGTCTAACGGCAAACCATGGGCCCAAGTCCAAGGGCTGATACGGTGCAATCCATTGAACGCTTTGCTCCGGGGGGATGCAACAGTGCCTGGATGTGTCTGGCGTGCAGAGGGAAACGCATTCGGGTTTGTGTCGAATATGGGCACCCTCAAATTGACTTTGATTCTTAGACCCAACATGGCACGCTTCGAGGTTGAGGGCCAAGGGGCGAGCAAAAGGCATGCAGGGGCTAGCCCAAAGGCCAGGTTGTCCTTGTGTGCAACGCGAGTCTTAAACAGTTTCAACGCATAATCAGGCTAGACTGCTAGCCCAAATTGATCCACATTAATTGTTCTTACAGTAGGATTCCCACCAGAATGCGTGGTGCCCCATCGTTTTGCCTTTGAACCAACCCCAGAAAGGTACCCTCAAACAAAGCACACACACACACAAACACACCACACCCTAACCCAACTGTCTACTGCAGTTGCATCCCGCTGTGGCTCTGTATTTACATGAGGCCTCGAGGCAAAGCTTCGCAAAATCCCCCGAAAGAGTTGCTTGGCCACCTTAGGGGCTGGAGAGAAAACCATCGACCCCGACTCCATGGACCCCAAGATTCTGGAAAGGCGCACGCTGGAAATCAGAGCGACATGACAAGACCCTGCGGCTTCTATGGGTTGCCACATGTTGCCACCTTGTGTGACCTATTGTCAACTTCCCAGGCAAATGTCAAGGAGCGTACCTGCATAGGTAAGGGTTCGAGCTGACATCCCGTCTAATATCACCATCAATTCATACGAGTTGTGCATCAGCCTTTGAGCAGCTTATCTTTGGGGTTGTTTCAACGGGAAACAAAAGGGGACCGTTCCGTATTTGGAGACAAAGCCGCGTATCGAACCCCTGCCCCTTGCTGCCCAGTGACCCTGGAAGAGAAGCGTTTTTGAGGTTGACCATGCTTAGTGGGTTCCCCAAATCCGCCGACAACAGATGGCGTGTTGGACACAAAAAATGCTCCTTACCTCTTTACCTGTTACCCCGGCACCATTTCAGACTATTGCGGGGGGGGGGGGGGGGTCCACGTACCACGCGGTGATTCGAAGACGCTTCACTAAATCTGTTCATTGTGCGGGCTCAGTTTGTCAAAAACATTGGGGTGATCGATTCCCCCTCGGGTGCGCTTTCGCCTTAGCAGCTCCAGCGGCACATCGCCAGCAACACCTGCATCATCCACATCAGCGCCTGCCAAGGATGCGGATGATGCAAGTGATGCTGGGGATGTTGCCCATGCGGTGAAGGAAATGAAGGGGGGAAAGGGGGAAAGGATCTCAACAGCGAAAGGGGGGGAAAGATCTCAGCGAGGAAAGGGAGAAGATCTGGGGAAAAAATGCCTTAAGGGGGAAAGGGGGGAAAAGATCTTTGGGAGGAAAAGGGAAATCTTTCTCGGGGGGAACAGGCCCTAAGGGGCAATGGGGGGACAGGATCTCAAACGGGAAAGGGGGAAAAAGACTTTAAAGGATCTTAAGCGGGAAAGGGGGGAAAAGATCTTAGGGAGGCAAAGGGAGACGAACTCAGGGAAAAGGACTTAGGGAGGAAAGGGGGGGAAAGATCTTTGGGAGGAAAAGGGAGAAGAACTGAGGGTGGGAAAAGGCCTTAGAAGGAAAAGGGGGGAAATAAATGATCTCAACAGGGAACTGGGGGGGGGGGGAAAGATCTTAGGGAGGAAAGGCAGAAGATCTGGGGCAAAAAGGCCTTAGGGGGGAAAGGGGAGAAATGATCTCAACAGGGAAAGGGGTGGAAAAGATCTTAGGGAGGAAAGGGAGAAGATCTGGGGAAAAAAGGCCAACAGGGAAAGGGGGGAAAAGATCTTAGGAAGGAAAAGGGAGAAGCTCTCAGGGGGGGAAAGGCCTTGGGAGGGAAAGGGGGGAAAGGATCTCAACAGGGAAAGGGTGGGAAAGATCTTAGGGAGGAAAGGGGGGGAAAAGATCTTAGGGAGGAAAGGGAGAAGATCTGGAGAAAAGGACTTAGGGGGGAAAGCCCAACAGGGAAAGGGAAAAGATTTAGGAAGGAAAAGGGAGAAGCTCTCAGGGGGGGGAAAGGCCTTAGGGGGGAAAGGGGGAAAAGGATCTCAGCAGGGAAAGGGGGGGGGGGGAAAGATCTTAGGGAGGAAAGGGAGAAGATCTGGGGACAAAGGCCTTAGGGGGGAAAGGGGAAATGATCTCAACAGGGAAAGGGGTGGAAAAGATCTTAGGGAGGAAAGGGAGAAGATCTGGGGGAAAAAAGGCCAACAGGGAAAGGGGGGAAAGATCTAAGGAAGGAAAAGGGAGAAGCTCTCAGGGGGGGGAAAGGCCTGAGGGGGGAAAGGGTGGGAAGGATCTCAACAGGGAAAGGGGGGAAACAATCTTAGGAAGGAAAAGGGAGAAGATCTGGAAAGGCCTTAAAGGGAAGGGGGGAAAGGATCTCAACAGGGAAAGGGGGCAAAGGATCTTAAGGAGGAATAGGAAGAAGATCTCAGCGGGGGGAAAGGCCGTAGGGGGGAAAGGGGGGAAAGGATCTCAACAGGGAAAGGGGGGGAAAGATCTCAGTGAGGAAAGGGAGAAGGTCCCAGGCAGGGAAAAGGCCTTAGGGGGGAAAGGGGGAAAGGATCTCAACAGGGAAAGGGGGCAAAGGATCTTAGGGAGGAAAAGGGAGAAGATCTGAAAAGGCCTTAGGGGGAAAAGGGGGAAAGGAGCTCAACAGGGAAAGGTGGGAGAAGATCCTAGGGAGGAAAAGGGAGAAGATCTCGGGGGGAAAGGGGGAAAGGATCTCAACCAAGGGAAAAGATCTTGGGGAGGACAAGGGAGAAGATCTCAGGGGGGCAAAGGCCTTAGGGGGGAAAGGGGGGAAAGGATCTCAACAGGGAAAGGGGGCAAAGGATCTTAGGGAGGAAAAGGGAGAAGATCTTGGGGGGGAAAACGCCTTAGGGGGGAAAGGGCGGGAAAGGATCTCAACAAGGAAAGGGGGCAAAAGATCTTAGGAAGGAAAAGGGGGAAGATCGCGGGGGGAAAAGGCCTTAGGGGGGAAGGGGGGAAAGGATCTCAACAAGGAGAGGGGGGAAAACATCTTAGGGAGGAAAAGGGAAAAATCAGAGGGAGAAAGGGCCTTAGGGGGGAAAGGGGGAATGGATCTCAACAGGGAAAAATTGCAAAAGATCTTAGGGAGGAAAAGGGAGAAGATCTCAGGGGGGGAAAGGCCTTAGGGGGGAAAGGGGGGAAAGGATCTGAGCAGGGAAAGGGGGGGAAAGATCTTAGGGAGGAAAGGGAGAAGATCTGGGGGCAAAGGCCTTAGGGGGGAAAGGGGAGAAATGATCTCAACAGGGAAAGGGGTGGAAAAGATCTTAGGGAGGAAAGGGAGAAGATCTGGGGGAAAAAAGGCCAACAGGGACAGGGGGGAAAGATCTAAGGAAGGAGAAGCTCTCAGGGGGGGAAAGGCCTCAGGGGGAAAGGGTGGGAAGGATCTCAACAGGGAAAGGGGGGAAACAATCTTAGGAAGGAAAGGGGGGGGGAAGATCTTAGGGAGGAAAGGGAGAAGATCTGGGAGAAAAGGACTTAGGGGGGAAAGCCCAACAGGGAAAGGGGGGAAAAGATCTTAGGAAGGAAAAGGGAGAAGCTCTCAGGGGGGGGGAAAGGCCTTGGGAGGGAAAGGGGGGAAAGGATCTCAACAGGGAAAGGGTGGGAAAGATCTTAAGGAGGAAAGGGGGGGGGAAGATCTTAGGGAGGAAAGGGAGACGATCTGGGAGAAAAGGACTTAGGGGGGAAAGCCCAACAAGGAAAGGGGGGAAAAGATCTTCGGAAGGAAAAGGGAGAAGCTTTTAGGGGGGGGAAAGGCCTTAGGGGGGAAAGGGGGAAAAGGATCTCAGCAGGGAAAGGGGGGGGGGGGAAAGATCTTAGGGAGGAAAGGGAGAAGATCTGGGGACAAAGGCCTTAGAGGGGAAAGGGGAGAAATGATCTCAACAGGAAAGGGGTGGAAAAGATCTTAGGGAGGAAAGGGAGAAGATCTGGGGGAAAAAAGGCCAACAGGGAAAGGGGGGAAAGATCTAAGGAAGGAAAAGGGAGAAGCTCTCAGGGGGGAAAGGCCTTTGGCGGGAAAGGGTGGGAAGGATCTCAACAGGGAAAGGGGGGAAACAATCTTAGGAAGGAAAAGGGAAAAGATCTGGAAAGGCCTTAAAGGGAAGGGGGGAAAGGATCTCAACGGGGAAAGGAGGCAAAGGATCTTAAGGAGGAATAGGGAGAAGATCTCAGCGGGGGGAAAGGCCTTAGGAAGGAAAGGAGGGAAAGGATCTCAACAGGGAAAGGGGGGGAAAGATCTCAGTGAGGAAAGGGAGAAGATCCCAGGCAGGGAAAAGGCCTTAGGGGGGAAAGGGGGAAAGGATCTCAACAGGGAAAGGGGGCAAAGGATCTTCGGGAGGAAAAGGGAGAAGATCTGAAAAGGCCTTAGGGGGAAAAGGGGGAAAGGAGCTCAACAGGGAAAGGTGGGAGAGGATCCTAGGGAGGAAAAGGGAGAAGATCTTGGGGGGGAAAGGGGGAAAGGATCTCAACCAAGGGACAAGATCTTGGGGAGGACAAGGAAGAAGATCTCAGGGGGGGAAAGGCCTTAGGGGGGAAAGAGGGGAAAGGACCTCAACAGGGAAAGGGGGCAAAGGATCTTAGGGAGGAAAAGGGAGAAGATCTTGGGGGGGAAAACGCCTTAGGGGGGAAAGGGCGGGAAAGGATCTCAACAAGGAAAGGGGGGAAAACATCGTAGGGAGGAAAAGGGAAAAACTCAGAGGGAGAAAGGGCTTAGGGGGGAAAGGGGGAATGGATCTCAACAGGGAAAGGTGGCAAAAGATCTTAGGGAGGAAAAGGGAGAAGATCTCAGGGGGGGAAAGGCCTTAGGGGGGAAAGGGTGGAAAGGATCTGAGCAGGGAAAGGGGGGGAAAGATCTTAGGGAGGAAAGGGAGAAGATCTGGGGGCAAAGGCCGTAGGGGGGAAAGGGGAGAAATGATCTCAACAGGGAAAGGGGTGGAAAAGATTTTTAGGTAGGAAAGGGAGAAGATCTGGGGGAAAAAAGGCCAACAGGGAAAGGGGGGAAAGATCTAAGGAAGGAAAAGGGAGAAGCTCTCAGGGGGGAAAGGCCTCAGGGGGAAAGGGTGGGAAGGATCTCAACAGGGAAAGGGGGGAAACAATCTTAGGAAGGAAAGGGGGGGGAAGATCTTAGGGAGGAAAGGGAGAAGATCTGGGAGAAAAGGACTTAGGGGGGAAAGCCCAACAGGGAAAGGGGGGAAAAGATCTTAGGAAGGAAAAGGGAGAAGCTCTCAGGGGGGGGAAAGGCCTTGGGAGGGAAAGGGGGGAAAGGATCTCAACAGGGAAAGGGTGGGAAAGATCTTAAGGAGGAAAGGGGGGGGAAGATCTTAGGGAGGAAAGGGAGACGATCTGGGAGAAAAGGACTTAGGGGGGAAAGCCCAACAAGGAAAGGGGGGAAAAGATCTTCGGAAGGAAAAGGGAGAAGCTTTTAGGGGGGGGAAAGGCCTTAGGGGGGAAAGGGGGAAAAGGATCTCAGCAGGGAAAGGGGGGGGGGGAAAGATCTTAGGGAGGAAAGGGAGACGATCTGGGAGAAAAGGACTTAGGGGGGAAAGCCCAACAAGGAAAGGGGGGAAAAGATCTTCGGAAGGAAAAGGGAGAAGCTTTTAGGGGGGGGAAAGGCCTTAGGGGGGAAAGGGGGAAAAGGATCTCAGCAGGGAAAGGGGGGGGGGGGAAAGATCTTAGGGAGGAAAGGGAGAAGAGCTGGGGGAAAAAAGGCCAACAGGGAAAGGGGGGAAAGATCTAATGAAGGAAAAGGGAGAAGCTCTCAGGGGGGAAAGGCCTTTGGCGGGAAAGGGTGGGAAGGATCTCAACAGGGAAAGGGGGGAAACAATCTTAGGAAGGAAAAAGGAAAAGATCTGGAAAGGCCTTAAAGGGAAGGGGGGAAAGGATCTCAACGGGGAAAGGGGGCAAAGGATCTTAAGGAGGAATAGGGAGAAGATCTCAGCGGGGGGAAAGGCCTTAGGAAGGAAAGGAGGGAAAGGATCTCAACAGGGAAAGGGGGGGGAAGATCTCAGTGAGGAAAGGGAGAAGATCCCAGGCAGGGAAAAGGCCTTAGGGGGGAAAGGGGGAAAGGATCTCAACAGGGAAAGGGGGCAAAGGATCTTCGGGAGGAAAAGGGAGAAGATCTGAAAAGGCCTTAGGGGGAAAAGGGGGAAAGGAGCTCAACAGGGAAAGGTGGGAGAGGATCCTAGGGAGGAAAAGGGAGAAGATCTTGGGGGGAAAGGGGGAAAGGATCTCAACCAAGGGAAAAGATCTTGGGGGGGAAAGGCCTTAGGGGGGAAAGAGGGGAAAGGATCTCAACAAGGAAAGGGGGGAAAAGATCTTAGGAAGGAAAAGGGGGAAGATCGCGGGGGGAAAAAGGCCTTAGGGGGGAAAGGAGGGAAAGGATCTCAACAGGGAGAGGGGGGAAAACATCGTAGGGAGGAAAAGGGAAAAACTCAGAGGGAGAAAGGGCCTTAGGGGGGAAAGGGGGAATGGATCTCAACAGGGAAAGGTGGCAAAAGATCTTAGGGAGGAAAAGGGAGAAGATCTCAGGGGGGGAAAGGCCTTAGGGGGGAAAGGGGGGAAAGGATCTGAGCAGGGAAAGGGGGGGAAAGATCTTAGGGAGGAAAGGGAGAAGATCTGGGGGCAAAGGCCGTAGGGGGGAAAGGGGAGAAATGATCTCAACAGGGAAAGGGGTGGAAAAGATCTTAGGGAGGAAAGGGAGAAGATCTGGGGGAAAAAAGGCCAACAGGGAAAGGGGGGAAAGATCTAAGGAAGGAAAAGGGAGAAGCTCTCAGGGGGGGAAAGGCCTGAGGGGGGAAAGGGTGGGAAGGATCTCAACAGGGAAAGGGGGGAAACAATCTTAGGAAGGAAAAGGATCTTAAGGAGGAATATGGAGACGATCTCAGCGGGGGGAAAGGCCGTAGGGGGGAAAGGGGCGAAAGGATCTCAACAGGGAAAGGGGGGGAAAGATCTCAGGGAGGAAAGGAAAAAGATCCCAGGGAGGAAAAGGCCGTAGGGGGGGAAGTGGGCGAAAGGGAGGAAAAGGGAGAAGATCTCAGGGGGGAAAAGGCCTTAGGGGGGAAAGGGGGGAAAGGATCTCAACAAGGAGAGGGGGGAAAACATCTTAGGGAGGAAAAGGGAAAAAATCAGAGGGAGAAAAGGCCTTAGGGCGGAAAGGGGGAATGGATCTCAACAAAGAAAGGGGGGCAAAAATCTCAGAGGGGAAGGGGGCAAGGGGACAATTCCAAAGGGACGCAAATAAGAAAGCAGGCCAGTAATGTCGGCGGCCTGAGCCGGAGGCGTTAAAATAAAGAAGAATACCACGCATTTTCACCTCACATTGTCCGGGAACTCACGCAAGGTAAAAATGCCGAAGGGTTGCCTACAGTGGCTTGGGAAGCACTGGGAAAGGGATTGAAACAGTGTCCCACTGCGTGCCTGTCGCTTTGAGCACCGGGCCGAAGAAGCGTGCATCGAATTGCTCGGCACCCTCGAGAAAACTGGCGTGCCGATAGCCTCGCGTTCTCGCGGCTCGCTCGCAACTCGCGGCTCGCTCGCAGCTCTGTGGGTGGGAGGCATTGGGTCATTGTTGGCTAGGTAGTGGGGAACGTATCAAAACTGCGTGTTGTTCTTTCGTCCGACTCCTGTGCGTCTTCCAAAGACTAGACGATCCCAAATGTCTTGTCACCAAAGTTGGGCCACAAACCATCGACAATCCCCCTCTTTATGCGGCAAACGTTGTTGTTTAAACATGTTGAGTTGGCTTCCTCTGTGTGTTTCCTTGAAAATAGCTTTTGGAAACTGAAGTTGGAGCCAGTGTTTGTGCATTGACCCGAAGAACCATCACTCTACAGCTCAAAGTAGAGCCTGGGGATGACCCACCCAATTGCACGTGCTGCAATGATAATAAAGCAAATATGATGCCACGTTGGTTCTGGGCGCCAGATTTCCCCAGATGGCTGAAAGCTGTGGGGTTCGAACATGTTCTAACTTCTAATAAAGAGGGGAAAGTGATTTGCGAGTTTGGCGGCTGGGCTGCTTTGGTGTGCTGGTCACGGCGCAGGCGCATTTTTGCGAGATTGACAGCAGGGTGCTACATGCATACGATTTGAGGGTCCTGGTGCAGGTGCTGTTTTGGGTTGCTGCTTGTGGTGCTGTTTGAGGTGCTAGCGACGGTGCGGGAGCATTTTTCCGAGATTGACGGCCGGGTGCTAGGAGGCATGCAGTTTGGGGTGCTGGTCCAGGGTTGCTTGAGGTGCTGGTGACGATTTTTTTGCGAGATTGGCGGCTGGGTATGCAGTTTGGCAGGTGTTTTGGGTGATGCTGCTTCAGATTGACGGCAGGATGCTGTTCGGGGTGCTGGAGGTGCTGGTGACAACGAGGCGCATTTTTGCAAGATTGAGGGCAGGGTGCCAGGGGGCATGCAGTTTGGGGTGCTGGTGCAGTGTTTGCTATCTGGGGTCTATGCTGGTCACAAGCTAAAATAGCTCGGAATACGTGTTCGGAAGCTGCCATGCACTAAGATGCCAGCCAATGATAGAAGTCAGCGGTCAGAACTAAAGTGAAACCAGTGCCATCTGTGTTCAACCAACCTGACATGAAACTTCATGAAGCCCATACGTAAAGACAAAGTTCTGGCAAAATCAAAGCTTGGACTAGGCTGCAAGGCCGGGCTGGCTTGAACATAATCGGGCGGAAAAGAGGCCCAGCCTAGCGAAAAATAAGCGGTCTGCTCCCACCTAAGAAGGATGCTACAAACCTGAACCTTCATTCGATACATAAATTTGTGTCCCTTGGGTGTTTCATAGCAGAAATTTGCAAATCGGGCGTTGTTCGGGGGAACGCGCGCAAATTTGGATTCGAGCACTTTTGGCTATTGCGGCGGCTTCTCTCCTCTCAAAAAGTGTGTTGCGTGGAAACATGTGGAAACATACCCACAAAACGGGCGCAAACACTCGCAACACGGGCGCAGCAAATCCAAATCATGTAACAATTGGTATTTGCAAGACGCCCGTGCTCATGAAACGATCTTTTTTGGGGGAACGAGCACTTTTTGGATCATTGAGCAAACATAGTTGGCCCGAGCAGTTGTTTTTTTTCGTGACGCACATTTATGTAACAATGGAAGGTCCAGGAACCTGTCTAAAGGCTCCCGTACTGTCACTTCGCACTGTTCGGACCAAAGCCTCGCAAATCACGTCACCCCCTCCCAGCCAAAAGCCGAAGCCTAGAGATTCGGAGGTATTGGTCTCCGTCCAATCCCACCTGCGCCGGCGCGCCGAGTTTTTGTATCGCCTATACCCAGCTGCTTAGGGGCATCGGTACATCTGGGCAAACTTAAAACTAGGCAGCGACTGACGACAAGGGCCCAATGAGTTGGCATCGGACTAGAGATCCAATAGATGTCTTTTCATTGTTAGCTTTAGCTGACCACTGAGATGGCAAAGGGGTGACTGACTTGCCCATTGATTGGCTGGTGCTTCAGGTCAAACAGAAGAGCAGCCATGTGGATGTTTGTCTCCAAATGTGCGAGCCCCTTAAACGGCGGATTCATGTCGTTTTCCTTCACAGCAACCCCTAGAAAGAGTACAGCCTAGATCAGCAAAATGCGGCAGCCAGGTTACCAGGCTCAGGTCGCGGAAGTTCTTCAGTGGCCAATAGGATGGAAGCACAGCTTCTAAGGGGGAAGCAAGGAAAAACATGGATCAGGAGATGGATAAATCATTTAAGTCCAAACATAGGGAGCCCTCCAAAAAGGAAGTAAGTTCCTGTTTCTCTCTTTCTCCTTTTGATATCATTGAACATGCAGCACCACATGTTAGTGGCCGCCCCTTGTGTGAGAAACCCAACATCTTACGGCAGGGCGCCCTCGCTGACGCACACGGGCTTACCAGTTGGGTGTCCATGCGTTCGAAAGGTCCGTGACTTGGTCGGCTTGCCACAGGTTGGCAAAAAATGAGTGTCCTCCATCTGGCTGAAACGCTGACAAGGCACACAAAGGGAGAACAAGGACCGAGGAGACAGGATATCGTGCAAGTATAACCATCACCCATTCTTTCTGTGCCTGCAAAGCGGAATCTCCCGCACTTCATCCACCTGACAGGAGAAAGCCGTTTTGATGCTGAAAGGTGCTAAATGTCGTGCCCTTTGTGATGCCACCAAAGCCCTATGAGTCTTGTTCAGCCGTTCGATGGATCCAGGCCCAAGCCTTTACGATCCAGGCCCAAGCCTTTAACGCTTTGACCTTGAAGTAGCTTTCGCGTGGCAGATGTGTATTTTGCATACATTGCCTACATCCGTCACTGGATTTGTCTTTTTTGGTTTGGCGTGCAGAAAGAGCGGACACATTGTAAAGTCCCTTGATCGCACCTGCTTACCCGAGGGATGCTCCACCGAAGCAAAGTGAAACGGAAACTTAAACGCCCCCGCAGACAAAAGGAGGTACGAGGTTCTCGTTAAGCATCCTTTTGGACGCCTAGATGGAAGCGGTATGGAGCGGAACTGAAACCAGGGGCATCTAGCTTCAAGTGAACTCACCTGAAACAAACACCTATGACTCTGGAAGGGTTTCTGAAGGTCTCACGAAGTTACATGCGCCAACCCACCTTCGGCCAAAGTGATAGCTCTGTTAAAATTAATGGAAAGGGATCAGGCAAATAGAGGTGACAACGGAAATCAACTGGAGCCTGAATGAACACATCCAATTGGCAAAATACAAACAAAGCAAAAACAAACAAATTTGTGCGGGCATTTTACCTGGTAGAAAAATGGGTTTCCTGTGCAGGGGATTTCAATTTTAACAATCTATCAATCTATGAGTCTAAAAGCAGCACCCTTTAACTCCAAGCAGGCACCCAAAAAGTACCTGGACATACGCAATAGTAAAGGGCCAAACTCCTACACAGCGTCCCTTCAAACGCAGCTCCCTTAGGTATTCTAGAAGTTGGGATTTCGAACGCCTCAGTTCCCGTGCTGCAAAACGGCCCCGCTGGACTACCAGCACATCACAACTGGAAGCCTAAAAGGTCAGAGTCCGTTGACTCGATGTGGAAAAAAAGACGCATCAGAATTGCCGGGAACGGCTACCCGTGGAAATGAGCGCAAGCCCCCCAATGTCCCAATGGCTAGATCCATCATCAGCTGACTCCTATGTTCCCCTCATTCGCCATTGGCCATGTGTGGGGGAATTGGGTCCCCACGCCAACCGGCCCACTTCCATCCCCGGCGCGCGGACATCTTCCTCAGCCTCGCCTGGTTCTCTAGCCTGGACCACAGCACCTGGCACGGACCGAAAACCAAAAACCTCAAAACGCGCACCGCAAGGGGATAGATATAGAAGGGGTATGGTCAAAAAATGGTTTCAGCTAACAGATCATCTACCTCTTTACATCTGGAATCCAATTAAACCCTACATTAGCATGTGAAAGAGCAGTGACTTACACATGTTTCATGTAGTTGGCCCTGGCTTGGCATTTAGACCCTGTGGACTTTTGCAAACAATCATGCCCAACAACATGCTGCGTATGTGTGTGTGTGTGTGCGTGCGTGTGTGTGTATGTGTGTGTGTGAAGGGGAACGCGCAACAGCGATATATAGTATCGCACCATAAAGTATACCTAGAGCTTCCTGGGGCAATTACTTGGCGCTTTGTCTGGAGGGAGCAAACACAGGCGCTCATTTTAGATGAACATCGGCGTTTCAGAAACTATCAATGCAAACATACTGACTGGGTCGGAATTGCACTTTGCCATACTCATAGTCGACCCCCCAATCAACGGTAGGTAGAAGGGAACTGACGCCTAACTGGTTTACAACCCCCGTTTACATTAGGTGTTGCCCTCCCACAAGTTGGCTTCTCTTTCCATTCCTTCAAAACCGTTCAAAACAGGCCCATTTTCCTGAGCACTGGGGAATCACAATACGCCAATTCGACCTGAAATGGGCCCCCAAGAAGGAAACCTCGGGCGAAACATGGCGATTTGAGTTGCCCCAAAAAATCGACCGGCGACCAGCTCGCAGCAAATCACAATGAAAGACGGATAACTTCAACCTCATTTGAAGGCTCACAGTGGTTGTTGGACCTGAATCTCCAGCTCCTGTTCAAACCGCCAGTTT
Source organism: Effrenium voratum (assembly GCA_963377175.1). NCBI lineage: Eukaryota > Dinophyceae > Suessiales > Symbiodiniaceae > Effrenium > Effrenium voratum. Next base: position 648,935 of record CAUJNA010000535.1, on the reverse strand, counting down.
GCCAGCCAAGAAACACCGCTCCCCGGCCTCGTTGCTGGCCCCCGGCAATTCCCAGCAAGCCGAGATCAAAACGCCCGGGCCGCCCTGGCGACGGGCGAGAGCCAAGGTTAAGGCGAAAGTAAAAAGCCAAACCCAACCCAACCAATTAAAGCAATAGAAACATAGAAAACACGCAAGAACGAATCAAAGACATGACCAATCAATAAAACACAAAGGAATGAACAAACAACAACAAAGACAAACAAATAAGCAACAAGCAAGGCAGCAAACAAGCAGCAACCAAGCAAGAACACAAGCAAGAACACAAGCAAGAACACAAGCAAGAACACAAGCAAGAAAGCAAGCAAGAAAGCGAGCAAACCCAAAATAATATTTTAATAACAGAAAACATCAAACACGAACAAACAAGGGACACACACAAGTAAATTAAACAGAATCCCACAACACAAACGACAAACAAACACAAACACGCAAAAACAAACAAACCAACAAGCAAGCAAGCAAGCAAACAAACACAACAAAACAAAACAGCCCAGACAAACAAACAAAAAATATACAAACAACACAGCCAATCAAACACACAACCAACCAACCAACCAACCAACAAACAAACAAACAAACAAACAAGCAAACAAACAAACAAGAAAGCAAGCAAGCAAGCAAGCAAGCAAGCAAGCAAGCAAGCAAGCAAGCAAGCAAGCAAGCAAGCAAGCAAGCAAGCAAGCAACAAAAAGAACAACAACCTTCCGTCCAAACACCCAACCAACCAAACAAGCAAGCAAACAATCGATCAATTTTAATAGCATGAATGGCACACAACTAGCACAAACAGTCAAGGCAACAGCGATAACCAAACGAACAACCATCGTAACCACTCCTAGCCACTCACAAGTAGGCATCACACAGAACGACACAACAGAAATAATGCAAAGACAGAACCGGCAACATAGCAACAACAATCAATAAGAACAACTGAAGGCAAAAAAGAGGTATCATACACTAAAAGCCAATGACATTACCACATACACACACACTCACACCCACGCACGCACGCACGCACGCACGCACACACACACACACCCACACACACACATACGAGCTACGAGCAACAGCTCAACCAGCGAGCCTCATCTTTGCTGAACGTACTACCACGACCATTGGAACATGAGAACATGAGAACATGAATCCCTCGGACAGTGTACTAAAGCTAACTAAGAGGCAGAGGAAATGATTACAACTGCCGGCGGGACATGTTTGCTAAAGGTCCTGTTCTACTTCCTTCAGATTTAAGCAACTATGTTGCGGCAGCCAGATTCCCACCGCTGCTTGATTGCCAAGCAGTGTCCCCTGTTTAGCGCTGAAGTGTTGCCCCGGTGCACAATTAAGTCTGAACCTAGCTGACCAATGAACCCAGGCGTCCCCAATATTGCCCCTCATGTACTATAGATCAATAGTGCGCATCCTCAACAGGCGAAAGGACCCCCTGTTCACTTGGGCGCAGCCCTAGTAATGCCCTGACCACATGTGCTTTTTTGCCGCGCCTCGCACGCGGAAACGTGCACAAAGGAGCTCGTGCCATCTCTAGGCTGTAGCCCTGAGGGTCGCGGTTGAGGCTGCAATCTGGGCTCGTCTGTTTTGAGGGAAACTCCCAAAACGAGCGATCCTATTGCTTGCCCTTTAAAGCAAACACATTTACAACAAGGGTATAATTGGGTGAGAGTAGATGGCAGAATTCCCACACTTTACACATACCCACGTAAAGGGAAAACAAGTCTATACCTTCACCCTATGCCTCGAAGCACGCGCATGAGCCAACCCCAAAGGATGAAGAGTGGCAATACGAGTTCGCTTGGCCAAGCCCCCCGGAAACGGAAATTTGGCCCCTGGAAAAGGAATACCAAAGGACCTATTCTCAACCCTTGTGGTTTTTAGGCATCGTTTGAGGCTTACGCCAACTCTGCGCTCGATGACCACCGCCAAAGGCAAACACCACATTCCGTGAAGCTGAAACACAGCGCTGTCGCAAGGTGAGGGTGAGCCAAAGTTCTGACCAGTTTGCTTCGTACCGATACTCCGAACAAGGTTACATCCAAAGCGAACAATCAGTGACAGAATCCACGGTATCCCATTAGCCTGGCGGAAGCAGTGTTGATTCAAGCACTTCGGCTTTTGTTTCTGATTGTATAAACATGCTCCTCGATGTACACTGCGCGTTCTCAGAAAAGGTTGAACCGGCCAAGGCTGCTAGACAAGTGAAGCATGTGAGAGTTCAGTGTCTATTATTTGCGTCAGCAGGTGCATGTGTGTCACGGTGCCCTCGACGTGGGCTGGGCAAAGTCTGCTTTGAATTCGACATAAGCCTCGAGCCGAGTCTAAACCCACAGCCTCGATCCACGAGCTCGGAGATACTGGGGTAGTCAAAAAGCAGCGTAGCAGGCAAACGCCAACCTCGAGCCACGAGCTCGAGTTAGGCTGGATAAGGCTGGGTGAGGACCCGGAGTTTGATATTTCAGCACAGGGAAGTTGAATTGATGGGGCTGAATCGTTGAATCCGTTGAATTGTTGGATTGGGTGGGTTGTTTGCAGTGGCAGGTGGCATAGAATATAACGTGTTCACTCCTACCAAGCATACTTCCAAGGCAAAGGGATCTGTTTATCACAGGACCGCAGGGACTCTGGATATTGGACCACTTCCGTCCTCATGCACACGGACTCCGCCCTGTCCCAGGGATGAATACGAACCTGCTCACGTTCGCAGTATTGAATGTTAGCAAAAGCGATAAAGGCTGGATGCTCAATGTTGCAAAGACGTACTCGTGAACATAGATTGCAAGACTGCAAGTCAAACTAACTTGATCAGCCAAGTCTAAGCTGAACAACCTGGTCACTGATTTCGATATGCAAGTAATGCCTATACCTCTAGTTGGAGGGATTTAACACGCCGGAAGTTGGCTGCTTGCAACGAGTCCAAGTGAATGCGCCAGGGCATCCAAATAACAATGAGCAATGGATCGCATTCAGGTAGCGGGTTTACATGCGAAACCATCCAAAATACAGGGCCCTTTCCTCGATTTCAAAAAAAAAACAACCGTATCCAAGCTGAACAGCAACACACAGAAAGCGGTTGCCATGGGTCCATTTTGCCAAAAACAAGCCAAGTAAGAACGCTTAAACAACAAAACACACACAAACTTGTCCAAACCCACCAACATACAGCATACACACCAATCAAGCAACAAGGCAAACAAAGAAACATGACAGAAGGCTAAACTAACCGCACAAAGCCAAACAGCAAGCCACGCCGAACCAAGCAGCAAAGGCAAAGGCGAAAGACACAAGCAAGCGAGCATGCAAGCAAGCAGGCAAGAAAGCAAGCCAAACAAGCAAGCCCGCAAACCAACCACGCCAGCAAGCAACCAACCAAGCAACCAAGCAACCAAGCAACCAAGCAACCAAGCAACCAAGCAACCAAGCAACCAAGCAACCAAGCAACCGACCAACTACAAAAGCACTCAAACAAAGAGAACAAACAACGGAAAGAGCACCAGACAGACAGACAGACAGACAGACAGACAGACAGACAGACAGACAGACAGACAGACAGACAGACAGACAGACAGACAGACAGACAGACAGACAGACTCACTCACTCACTCACTCACTCACTCACTCACTCACTCACTCACTGATTCACTGATTCACTGATTCACTGATTCACTGATTCACTGATTCACTCACTCACTCACTAACAAACAACACACGGAAACCAACAAATAACAACAAAACAACCAGCCAACCGACCAACCAACCAAACAAACAAACAAAACAAACAAGCAATCAAACAAGCAATGAAACAAAGAAAACAAATAACACAACTATACAGCAGAAACATATAAAACACAAGAAACACAGCAACATGCAAACAAACAAACAAACAAACAAACAAACAAACAAACAAACATCCAAAGAAACAAACAAACAAGCAAAAAACAAACAAACAATCAAACAAACCAACAAACAAACACGCAAACAATCAAACGACAGACAAGCAAACAAACAAACAAACAAACAAACAAACAAGACAAACAAGACAAACAAAACACGCAAACAAAACAAACAAACAAACAAACAAACAAACAAACAAACAAACAAACACCCAAACAACCAAACAACATAACCAACCAACCAACCAACAAACAAACAAACAAACACGACAAACAAGCACGACAAACAAAACAAACAAACAAAACAATAAATAAACAAGTAACAACACAAGCAAGCAAGCAAACAAACAAACAAACAAGACAAACAAAACACAAACAAAACACACAAACAAACAAACAAACAAACAAACACACAAACACACAAACAAGCAAGCAATCAATCAAACAAACAAACAAACGACCAAACGACCAACCAACCAACCAACCAACCAAACAAACAAAGAAACAAACAAACAAACAAACAAACAAACAAACAAACAAACACACAACAAAACAACAAAACAACAAACAAACAAACAAACAAACAACCAACCAACCAACCAACCAACCAACCAACCAACCAACCAACCAACCAACCAACCAACCAACCAACCAACCAAAAATACAAACAAACAAACAAACAAAGAAAGAAACAAACAAACAAACAAACAAACAAACACACACGCAAGCAAGCAAGCAAGCAAGAAAGCAAGCAAGCTAGCAAACAAAGAAGAAACACAACCCTTAGACGGACAAACAACAAAATGCAAACATGCAGGCAAACAGGCAACCAATCAGAGACACAACATACATGAACAAAGACAAACACACACACACACACATACACACTCACACGCGGAAGCAGTCCTTGTTCATTCATTCACACTCTTCTGGATAGATTCAAACGCTGCTTTGGATCAGGGCGCACATTCAAGTCGGACAGCATGTCACTAGACGCACAAGTAGCCCCATTGTGACAACGTTGCAACGCATCCCCAAATTGACATGCACTTGAGAAACGGAAATCTTGGCTCGAGCATGGCACCATGCTTGTCTGAGCAAACAATAAACAAACACCTGAAACCCATGGACTGGCAGCGTGTGTGTGTGTGTGTGTGCGCGTGTGTAAAACTACATGTTTTTTATTTTTTGTTGTTGCCTCCAAGCTAGTGCGCGGGAAGTATTTCGCCAAAACCAACGAGCAACCGAGTGAAGGGTCGCCGTCCCGCCCGCGCCTAGCTGCGTCTCCAAGGCGGCAGCAAAGCGCACGGCCTAATAAGGTTTTTGCAGTGAGATCCGCTCAAATGTCCCAAAACAACTTAGCTTGTGAAGATGCCAAAGGCCTCGCCGCACAAGATTTGAGTTGGGTCTATTCCACAATAAACCCGTACTAGGGTGGTTCAATCGACCTTAAGTTGTGTAATCCCGAAGTCTTAGGCATGGAGCTCTTCCTTGGCGCCAATTCCCTTGACCAACCTATTGGCTTCCTTGCTGGGAAATGCACAAGGTCCCGCAGAATGTGACCCCCATCCTATACATTGATTTGGGGATGGATCAAGAACCCTCCAAACGTCCAAATGGTTGGTTGGATCTGGGCTAAGGCAGAAGACTGTACTTCCCCAGACCTTCAAACAAAGCCTCCCTGAACGGTGACAGCACCCGTTGTTGAAAAACATCAGAGTATGTGTCAAAATACTGCAGGCTTTTCCAATTCCACCAACCTGAAAATGCCACCCTTCAAGAAACATGTGTGTGTGTGCTGCTTGGGAACTGATCTGCACAGATCACCAGAAGCCAAAGGGTCCAACGGTCGATTCGCTGCGGGCTAAACACGAAACACCACCCGAGATCTGTGGATAAGCCTCCACGTCCCATGGCAATCGAAATGAAACCGACCCTCCAGTTTTATGGCATCGCCGAGGTTGCTGAACACAATCCGCTGAGCACCCGGAGCTGAAATGCTGGAAGTTTGATGATGTGAAGGTATGTGAAGATTGGCCATCCATAAAGTGGAAGGACTGCAATAAAAAAACATGCGCTTTACGCTCTAGAAGTCGCAGAAAAAAGGCGGCCGGAAAATGGCCAGTCGCCAGTCAAAAACTTACAAACTCCGCCAAGTCATTGAAAACAAAAGGCTGTCACCTTGTTGGCTGTAACCATGGACTAGCATTGGGAAGCACAAAAAATGGTAAGAACTGATCAATCTGCTTAGTGAGCAAACGATCAGATGTTTGATCTGGCGGTGCTTGAAGGGTCTGGGCAATGGTGTTACTTGCAAGCATAGTGGAAAGCGAGTTCTCCCCCAACATCCTCTCAAAACAAAAGCATAGATGCCCAAGAATTGATCGACTGCTGGTTGTCCACTGCTATGTCGCGATTTTGAACCAGATGCTGAGAGCGCGGCAGCAGCGGAGTCTAAGCTTAAGGCATCGCCCTCGCGAGTGCACTTCAGAGGATCAATTCTGGGGAAAGAAAATATGTATGCGTTGCTTGGTTTCCCGGCAGCCATAGAAGAAGTGACGCCCTTTGGGCATAAAACTCTCAACCGAGCACCAACTGAAAACTCTTGGAACCCAAACTGGGATGGACATGTGTGCTGGTTTGGCCTGTTCAAGGGAACATGCAATGGCACCAAGCCAAGCTTAGCTCAACACCGCCGGAAAGCAGCAAAATGACAGTCCCTCAATTCAGTGAGCTGCAGTGCGGCTCGGGATGCGGCTCGGGACGTGCGGGCTTCGTTCTTGGATACAAACCCAGGGCAAGCGCTTCGTTCTTGTAAGGTCATGCGCACCACCCCTCTCAGATGCAGAACACGTAACTTCCGCGCCCAGGCTGCGTCTCAAGCAACAGCCAGGCACGGTCTCAGTATGATGTCGTGTACGGCGACCGTCAGAAATCGTTGGCCTGAATGACATGTATGGAAGAAACATGGCGAACAGTTGCTCCTTCTCAGAAGAAGTTTTATCTTGGAGTTGGACAGCCTGTTGGAAGCTGCATATATGTATCTTTCACCGATCAATCGAGCTGCCAAGCCACAAGCGCACAGAATCACAGAATGTTGACTATTGAGCTCCTGCTGCGCCAGAACAAAAAAAACATGATACAAAGAATTGACATTGGCGTTGAGACCCCAATAGGAGCCTGCTATTCCTTGAAGGTACTCCGCTGTCTTGCCGGGTTGCTTTCCACTCTTTGAATTGAATTGCAATGTCCGGGGTCAGCTACCAAACATTGAGCCTAGTTCTGAATGTAAGAAGTAGCTGAAGTGTAGGTTGAACTGGTTGAAGTGCACAAACTAGCGCTGAGGGCAAAGACCTCAGAACGCGCCGAGTGTCGACCGCCCAAACCCATGCTCCCCTCCGCTCTGCGCCTCGTAAGGGACTCCCAGCTCTGCTGCTACCCGCCTGACCACCTGCAGCAGCTCTGAACCTGGCAAGCAAACAGGGGCAAAGTGGCCAAACCCCTTCGCCTAAGCTGTCTAGAGGGAGAAATAATGAGAAATATCCGTGCAAGCCAATGGGAGGGTCACTTTATTTCAAGCCTGCTCCTGCACTTCAACTACGGATATTGCGCCTCTGCAATGTCTGCATATATCGCGTGCTTGGACATTTATAACAAAGATTATTTGGACTTTGCGCGTCGCCAGCGTCATCATGGTCGCAATCAGAATTTACACTTATCATTGGCCTGTGTTGCAAGGCTTACAAACCTGCCAAAACACCTTCTAAAGCAAGCCTAAGTCTGTACACCACATCCTATTTAACCAGCCATGAACATGTCCACCTTCAACCAAGCATGAACAACAGGAGCCTGAACCTGGTGGAAACGCTTATCAGCCACTTGGCAATCCCTTCTCAGACTGGCAACACGGGCAGGGCGCACGCTGCCTCCTGGCACGTATTCCAAATGCAACTTTGGCCCAATGTCTGACCCTTCCTGTTGAAACAGTACTGATCCCAGCATTTTGCCAAGGGTTCAAAGGAACACTTGCATCTTGGCTGCTGCAACATGGGACCAGTTTGATTCATGTTCGTCAAGTTTCTATTTCCAGGCCTCACCAGGTGACATAAGTTTGCACACAAAGCTGCACCACCTTGGAGTATTGGATGTAATTGAAGCATTCGGCACCCCCAAACCAGCCATTCGATCTCTATGCCGCAGAAGCCCATTCCTCAACAAGCAATCATGAAAATGGCAAATCACAACGCTCCGAGTTGCAACAGCTCAGCTCCCTCAGAGATGCTCCTGCAGGATCTGGCCATGTGACTTGCCAATATCTCCCTCTACTGTGGTGTCTGGGCCATACTGAAGCCGCAGAGTTCTCAAGGCGTGTGCCAGCCAGGAACTGGATTGCACACCCCAAGGAAAAAGAGGCAATGCAAACAGCACGCTTCACATCACATACCAAGTTGCTGCAGACGGTAGATTAATCGATTGGTATACACAAATACACCATATGGGTGTTCAGAAAATGGCAAGGTTCGTTCAGTTTCTGCAAAGCTGGCAAGGTGCCACGTGGACTGGGGTGCATCGTTCCTAGTGCACCCTCACGATAGCTTGGCAAAGGCATTCAGGCATTCCTAAATGACGTCACTGTGCCAATGATTCAAACTTTGCACGTTAAGCAAAGGGCGGCCGCTTTAGGAGTCGTATGGGAACTCCCGATTGGTTTGTTGACGAGCATTTGCTTTCGGCAATCAACTGAAAGTGGGAGGGTGTCTCCATTCGTAGGCACCGCCAGGCGCGCCGGCAACAGGTGTGCCTACGCTTTTGGTTTCAAGCCAAACATGCTCAGCAACCAGGAATTCCTTGGCGGATAAACACTTGGAAATCTTGGGGGCCCTGAATCTCCAGGCAACCGTCAGACCCAGCTCGCCATCCTTCGAACAAATGTTGATTGAGATTAGAATAAGGGAAACGCAAACACTGCACTCCGTTTGGCGAAGGTCAGTTGATCCCCACCCAAGAATAGCGTGGCCCCCCGTTCAGTATTCATCTTCTACAAAGAGAAAGATGTATGAAGGGTCCCGTAGGCGTACTGGGTTCCTTGGATTGGCCTGTGCTTGGACTTGTTTGGGCCGTAGCCTCCCCCCGTCCTTAGTCTGGTCGCAGGATCTTGCGCTGCCAGATCCTCCTGTCACTGACCATTGCCAAGGCCAGCTCAACAGAATTGACTAGATTCACAAAATGTTGCAATGTAAATCTGTCTGTTTCCACGGCTGAAACAAGCACAATATTGCCTTCACAGTTTTTTTTAAAGACCATGGGGTTGTGACCAGCAGGCAATTGGAAGCCACCAGCCAGGGAACAAATCCACAGTGTCGAAACTCGGGGACGTGGTTGGTTCGACATGAGTTCCCATCCAAGCTCGCTTTGACACATACCCGCCTTATTGACGTGCCCAGCACCACACGTTTGGCTAGTTTCATGAATCTTGGGTGGTGTCCCATCGTGTCCCATAGAAGGATCCTTCACTTTCCCTTCCTCTTCCACCTGGTTTATGCAATTGCTGCTGAACAACATATTTCAGCTTCTTTCGATTTCCGGGCACCCCCTCCCTGGTGCACAACAGGTGCGTGCCTGAGGTCCAGCATCTGGCGCCTTGTGGCAGGATGTCCACACGCGCAGGGCCAAAACCGTTGGTTGGGTGTTCCTTGTACCATGTTTGTTGGGCTTCTTCAAAGGGAGCCAACAGGATTCCAGCCCTTTTCACTCAGTAAAGATCCTTGCCACTGCTGCCCGAAATCCTAAGCGGATCTGATATGACCCGGCGCAAAGGTTCTAAACTCCACCGTCAGGACAGCAGGGAAAACCCAACTGCGACCATGGGGCAATGTCTGAAGGGAATGAATGTCGGCTTGCAGAGTCTTTATCTTTGTCAGCGTAGCTCAAAGGAAGCCACGCATCAGGTGGGGACAACCCAGACCCAGGTGAGCAATGCGGCTTTGACATGAAGTGAAGCACTACAATACCATCCCACGCGGCATCACCTCAACACAGACATCAGCACTGAATCGCCCTGCTTGCTTCGGGTTTCAGATTCCAATTTGGCTTCCCTTTAAACCAACTTAACAATGGGCCAGAACACACATAGACACCTATGTGACCAAAGATTGGCTGAGGTCGCTGCTAGTCTTTGGCGCTTGCCGCAGAGCCTGAAGAGCTGCATCCTGCGCGGGTCGTTCGCACACCCTTCACAACAAAACTCTGGCTCTAGCACTAGTATATACACCAGTGCACATCAGTACAACAAAACTCGTTCCAGCACACTCTTCACAACAAAACTCGTTCGCACACCAGTACACATCCATTCGCTCAAAAGGCCACCTTCCAAACATGTGGCAGTGACACGGCTAATTCGAGGCAAAGCCAATATAAAGTGTTGAAGTGACGTGCATGCAGGCAGACACCCGCGCCCCTGCGCGTGAATGGCCATAAGAAACGCGCGAATGGGCGTGAAGCCAAAGACAGCACAATAAATTGAATGAACACCTCAGCTGTGCGTGAAATTAGTTGTGTCAAGTCATTCCCATCCTTGTCATCATAACCATTGGGAACCAAAACCAATTTCAGCACCTCATCTTGAGAGAGGTTCCGAGGCAGCTATACCAACTGGAGATTCAATCCTGGCTAGTTAACTACCGCTGACAGACCCGTGCAGCTACCACCGCTAAAACCAAAAGAAATGCACCCAACGATCGAATGAATGCCATACTTGAAAACAACCACAGATGGGTGGGGCGCTGAAAACAGCGTGACCCTAAACAAGGCTCGATAGGCATCAAACGAGGGACACATCACAAGGTTGTCCATGCTGGTTTGTTCCCTTTAAACACGGACCGCTCACTCAAAAGCGGAGTGAAGAGTGATGTTCACCGAAAAGCAGGGAGAGCTACCTGTATTGCCGTTGCTTTCTGGTTGACTGCGGTGCAGAACGGTCATTAGGCAGTTGGATCACTCTCAAAGGCAAACGCACGCAGGTCGGCTGTCCACAAATATCTGCAAATGCTTTGGCTAGAAATTTGGCCCCTGGAAAAAGAACAACCAACACACCCAGTACCAAGTGTCTAGCCTTGTGGCTTAGTTGTGTTGAGGATTGCTGACACAGAGCAGGAATATGCATATTTTTTGCGCATCTGGGGGCTAACTTCTACCATAGAGGCCACAGGACTGACCTGCCGCTTTCTGCTTTGCCCGTGTTCCATTTCTGCGCTTCGTAAGCACTATCTCATCAGAAAGCCCGCCTGTTTGGCACTTCCAGTAGGCGGGCAGCACAATGTACATGAGAAGGTCAGGTTGAAATGAACATGAGTGGAAGGGCGCACAAATCCCTGTGGACAATGTCCATGCGTACAGATTGCCATGACATGTACCTTTTGAGAGGCACCACCATGTCAAGTGTTCCGGAGCGATTGTCTTCATGAGCCCAACAAACTTGTGCAACAGCCCATCTTTCAAGTAGTTCACTCAGCGAGCTGCAACATACAGGCATAGACAACATCCAAAAGCTGATCTCCACCGATGTCTTGGGCCGGACTCGGTAGCAAACGAAGCACCAAGGATGTGGCTGTCGGAAAGTCTTTGGGTGATTTGCTCATATATTGGCCCCTCAAGCACCCTGAGAAGGTTGATGTCAGGATTTGTCCTGTCTGCAAAGGGGTTCATGCCAAATTTATGTGAATTCAGCCCAAAACCTGCGAGTGCGGGCTGCAAGTCAGAAAATAATCTGTACGCAATCCAACTATCCAACCAAGGACAGCGAGGGCGAGGTACGCCTGTGAAGTGGTATGTGAGCAATCAAATTGTCCGCAGGGTGAAGACCTCAACAAACCCCAATGAGGCAGTCCCGGCCCAAGACAAGATAGTCCGGCATTCAACTAACTATTGTCTGCCCCTCAACCATTGGTGGTTGCAAGCTGCAAACAAGCATTACCGGTGGCAAGGCTTGAAGTTGTCTCAATCAGATGTCTGCCCTCTGCATGCGGCAAATTTAGCAGGAACCCTGAGCAGCAACTTCGTGTGAGTCGCCTGGTGAACAGTGTACCGCACAAACTAAACTGATTCTAAGCCATGCTAACTGCCCTGCACATTGTCCATAAACGCAACAAGCAGCAAGCGAGCCGCAGCCGCAGCAGCTAACAGCATGATTGTCACCACCACTACTATCAATCATGAGTTGAACTGGCCAGCACGACAAGCAATGCAAAAGTGCCTCAACACGTGCACCCAGGACACATTGTTTGGATCAACCTCAAATCAAAACAATGCAAGACTAGCGAAGTCTTTGGACGAGTGCGCAAATGCAGCGCACGTGACACAGTGAGGTGCTCACCTCAACTGCAAGTGGGCAGTGCTACCGCCACAACGTGGCACTTGCCAGCCACAATCATTGAATTTGCATTCAGCTGCTCTAAGCTGGAAAATTGGCCTCCACGTCAGCAGGATGTTGCGGATGCTTCTTCAAGCATAACAACATCAGCACCGGGTCCTGCCTGGATGATTCTTATGACTCACAGCCTGAACCTAAGAACTCCCCAAGTAACAACCTTCATCATGCTTGCTCTACCGCCAAGCAGCTCGCTAGTGATGAAGCCTAAGCATATCGCCGACCTCCTGCTAATCCTTGAAGGCCGTCCGCGGCCGCTTCACCGTCTTCACCCTGCGCGGTCGGATGCGCCGCCAAGTCAACTCCCAGGACCTTTGCACTGATTGGCTCCCTTTGGGACTTTCCTCTAATCATACATATCGCGGGCCAACGCATGGTATCGAAAGGTTATACATAGAACCATGGATGTAAACCGAAGCACAAGATTGACGAGGATTTCTCATGGAGAAGAGCCCACACGCTGGCTGGCCAAAGCTTTCAAAGCCCGTTCTGCTCTTGCCGCGTTCCCTTCAACAGCACCGTGTCTTTGATAATAAACACTGGTCCTTGCGGAAAACTCGCTGGCGGCTTACCCAACCTCAAATCCAGCAGGGTCACATCGGCAAACCCCTACATGAAGGGTTTAAGAGAACAACCGAAACAAACAATTCACGAGGCACACTCATGTATGAATCATATGATCATCTTCACGTTGCAAGCATCAGGGGAGATGTGCCCCCTCCAATTTCATCCAGTGATCAGTTGGCTACTCAAGTACTATACATGTCTTTAAAACCAGTGGTTTAGATAGTCCAGTCTAGTGCCTTCCAACACCTAAGGCTGGAACAAGAAAAGCACGAGCGGTACTGTGGTAACTCGGAAAAGCTTCACTAGTTGGAAGAAGCTCAATCGCTGTGACCTTGCTGTAGCTCTCAATGTCTTTGTATTGATGCAACTATTCAAGAGTTTCAGCATGTCCGTTGGTTCCACGGCCCAGCCCACGTTGTGAGTATGTGCCTGAGGAAAAAACGTATGAACAACAGCAAGCCTTTCAGGGTCATTCACCCGAAGGGTGAGAGGGCTACATGCCAACACCCCTATCATTCGTGGCTCGTTTGCGTGAAAGGCTGAGTATGTAGACCCTGGGAATTAATCTATAGCCATGGAAAACCCACCGCTTTTGGGCCCATGGGACGCAATCATACACTGCCAGTTGAAACGGTGTCAAAACTGGGGGCCTTTCTTGGATGTGGCAACGAAACAAAACGATGCAGAAGGAAAGCCAAACCATTAAGAATATCCGTAGATTCAACACGCAGCCATGTGAATCATGTCTTTTTCTGCACATTGATGCGCGGTTGGAAACTGGCAAGCCGCCTGCCAAACTTGCCATGGAATGCCAACCCAATGGTTCCCGACCTAAGGCACTACTGCAAGGCAAGAGAGAGGGGCGGGGGCTGGGACGCGGGGTTCAAGCCAACCAAAGCTCTAGACACGTAGTTAAAACACAATATGATGGGGAGAGCAATGGGTCTCTTGGACAGGGTCCTTGCAATGGCTGTGGAAAGCACTGGCAATAGTTCTCAGGGAGCTTTGTGCTGTTTGTTGAGCATTGCAAGCACGTCAACCGGGAAGGATGCGACTCAGCGGGGGCACACTGGCAAGACGCTATGCAGTCCAATTTGGATGCTAAAAAGGCTACCAGTAACACAACCACACACACACACAATGCGCCACTCCTTTATACCAACCCAGGCAAGATCAGTCAATCATCAAAGCCAAGGTGATCCCTCTAGCTGCCTCCCCCTGCAGCTGACTGGCCGCTTCTCCTGAAAACACAATCTTCCGAACAGATTCCCGAAATATCACAGAACAATCCATACATGTTTGTCTTTGAAATCACAAGCCCCTCACATGCACCGTGTTGCCCAACAAAGCGTACGTAGCTGAATCTTTGAGATGGGCTCCAGAAAAAATGCTTGCCTGCAGATGGCATGGAAGCTAACGAGGCATTTCTAGGTGAGTTTGCCAGTCCCATCAATTCCTCGCCAAAGTCCAGTTCCACCCCAAAGCGACCACCTCCGCTCAATTGCTCCTGGGCCCCGAAAACAACATCGCATTTGAAAATCAACTTGGGTTCTCATTTCTGGTTTCCCGTTGCCCACATTCCCGCGGATCGATCTTGAACCCGAGAGCCTTCGTTTGCACAAGTACGCGACCTCGCAAACAGCGCAAACAGCGCCCGGCTTGGGGCCCCTGACCCCCCGAAAACCAAAGCCTTGTGAGTACTTGGGGGGACCCGGCCCGACGATGAACACAGGAGATTTAATTGGAACCTTGGGCATTAGCACCCTGCATTTTCCCATCATAGCGGTGCAGGTTGTTGTCTTACTTTACTGATGGAATGAGTTGCCCAGGGGCCCCCAACATAAGTGCTCGGAACCACTGGGGAAGTTATACATGCACACATGTGCCAAACAAAACACTCGCTGATCAGCACGGATGCCATTCAGGTGGGACCCAAGGCCCGGGACCAATAGGTAGTTTATCCCACAGCTTATCATCTATTCCAACTCTTGCACAAGGCTTCCCTGCAAAAGGAGACGTTCTCTGGGCACATGGCACTGGGAATTACAGGGGACCCTATGTTGGTGGCTAACTTTTACAGGGCATGGACGAATGTCAACCAGGGATACGTATGCGTATATGTTAAATTGTATATACCATGATTCATCTAGCCTGTTCGAAATTCATTGGGGCCTGATCACAGTTCACAATCCGCTTAGCCCGTTCTGGTTAGTAATCTTCTTAATCTGCAATCTGGAAACCTTGCAACTTCGAAACCTTATGCACTGAAATACTATGCAACCCATGATCCGTAATGCGTAGACCGCATAATCCAATCCGCAAACCGCATCCGCAATCCGCTAATCATTGGGGATTCGGTTTTGAATATCCATGCTCACATCCACCCACATATACATACATATACATATATATATATATAGATAGATAGATATATTAATGTATATCGTAGGCCCTTAAGAAAACTCCAGTATACTACATATATGGTATATGATCAAATATGTATATATATATATATATGTATATGCTACCCCCCCCCCCCCCCAGGTACCCAGGTTTGGGCTTGGTTCAGATGTGCTTTGACCGCGGAAGCAGGCAGCAAGAAGCAGCTCAGATTTGCACCCTGGGAGACCAGAGGAAGGCGGTTTGCCTCATTGAAGAAAGACGCCTTGGACGTGACCCATGCCCTTCTTTAATGGCTCTTCCACACACAATGCAATTCACATATCTTCCCACACAAACCATGCCTTCTTTCAAAGGCTCTTCCACAAATAACTCACATATCTTCCCACACAAACCATGCCTTGTTTCATTCAAAGACTCTTCCA
Organism: Effrenium voratum; assembly: GCA_963377175.1. Lineage (NCBI taxonomy): Eukaryota > Dinophyceae > Suessiales > Symbiodiniaceae > Effrenium > Effrenium voratum. Next base: position 633,174 of record CAUJNA010000535.1, on the reverse strand, counting down.
CAGAAAATTCACACGTCCTCTCACCCAACATGTCTTTTTACATGTCTTCTTTCAATGAAACAAAGGCAGCATAAGTGAAAGAGTTGCCAAGGAAAGTGAACCCTGTGTAGAATCAAGCCAGGCTATGGCTGGGACAGTTTGTGTTACATAAATGGTGGTTTTACATGATATTGACTGTCTTTTGCCGTACTTTTATGAATCACTGTAACCCTGACTCTTCCACAAAGACCCACATATCATCTCGCACAAAAACATGTCTTTGTCAACAACTCTTCTCTACAGAAATTCACACATCCTCTCACCCAGAACATGTCTTCTTTCACAAAGGTTCACATATCCTCTCACCAAAACATGCCACTTTTCAAAGGCTGTTCCACAGCAAATTCACATATCTTCCCACACAAACCCCTTCTTTCAAAGACCCGTCCACAGAATATTCACACATCATCTCACACAAAGCATGTCTTTTCAATAACTCTCATCTACAGAAACTTCATTCATCCTTTCACCCAAAACATGTCTTTTTACATGCCTTCTTTCACAAAGGTTCACATATCCTCTCACCAAAACATGCCTTTTTCAAAGGCTCTTCCACAGAACATTCACAGATCTTCCCACACAAACCATGCCTTGTTTCATTCAAAGACTCTGCCACAGAAAATTCACACATCCTCTCACCCAACATGTCTTTTTACATGTCTTCTTTCAATGAAACAAAGGCAGCATATGTGAAAGAGTTGTCAAGGAAAGTGAACCCTGTGTAGAATAAAACCAGGCTATGGCTGGGACAGTTTGTGTTACATAAATGGTGGTTTTACATGAAATTGACTGTCTTTTGCTGTACTTTTATGCATCACTGTAACCCTGACTCTTCCACAAAGACCCACATATCATCTCGCACAAAAACATGTCTTTGTCAACAACTCTTCTCTACAAAAAAATCACACATCCTCTCACCCAGAACATGTCTTCTTTCACAAAGGTTCACACATCCTCTCACCAAAACATGCCACTTTTCAAAGGCTGTTCCACAGCAAATTCACATATCTTCCCACACAAACCCTTCTTTCAAAGACCCTTCCACAGAATATTCACACAAAGCATGTCTTTTCAATAACTCTCATCTACAGAAACTTCATTCATCCTCTCACCCAAACATGTCTTTTTGCATGCCTTCTTTCGCAAGGAATCACATATCCCCTCACCAAACCCATGCCCTTTTTTAATGGCTCTTCCACACACAATTCAATTCACATATCTTCCCACACAAACCATGCCTTCTTTCAAAGGCTCTTCCACAAATAACTCACATATCTTCCCACACAAACCATGCCTTGTTTCATTCAAAGACTCTTCCACAGAAAATTCACATCCTCTCACCCAACATGTCTTTTTACATGTCTTCTTTCAATGAAACAAAGGCAGCATAAGTGAAAGAGTTGCCAAGGAAAGTGAACCCTGTGTAGAATCAAGCCAGGCTATGGCTGGGACAGTTTGTGTTACATAAATGGTGGTTTTACATGATATTGACTGTCTTTTGCTGTACTTTTATGAAGCACTGTAACCCTGACTCTTCCACAAAGACTCACATATCATCTCACACAAAACATGTCTTTTCAATAACTCTCATCTACAGAAACTTCATTCATCCTCTCACCCAAAACATGTCTTTTTACATGCCTTCTTTCACAAAGGTTCACATATCCTCTCACCAAAACATGCCTTTTTCAAGGCTCTTCCACAGAAAATTCACAGATCTTCCCACACAAACCATGCCTTGTTTCATTCAAAGACTCTTCCACAGAAAATTCACACATCCTCTCACCCAACACATGTCTTTTTACATGTCTTCTTTCAATGAAACAAAGGCAGCATAGTTGAAAGAGTTGCCAAGGAAAGTGAACCCTGTGTAGAATCAAGCCAGGCTACGGCTGGGACAGTTTGTGTTACATAAATGGTGGTTTTACATGATATTGACTGTCTTTTGCTGTACTTTTATGAATCACTGTAACCCTGACTCTTCCACAAAGACCCACATATCATCTCGCACAAAAACATGTCTTTGTCAACAACTCTTCTCTACAGAATATTCACACATCCTCTCACCCAGAACATGTCTTCTTTCACAAAGGTTCACATATCCTCTCACCAAAACATGCCACTTTTCAAAGGCTGTTCCACAGCAAATTCACATATCTTCCCACACAAACCCCTTCTTTCAAAGACCCTTCCACAGAATATTCACACATCATCTCACACAAAGCATGTCTTTTCAACAACTCTCATCTACAGAAACTTCATTCACCCTCTCACCCAAACATGTCTTTTTGCATGCCTTCTTTCACAAGGAATCACATATCCCCTCACCAAACCCATGCCCTTTTTCAATGGCTCTTCCACACACAATTCAATTCACATATCCGCCCACGCAAACCATGCCTTCTTTCAGAGGCTCTTCCACAGATAACTCACATATCTTCCCACACAAACCATGCCTTGTTTCATTCAAAGACTCTTCCACAGAAAATTCACACATCCTCTCACCCAACATGTCTTTTTACAAGACTTCTTTCAATGAAACAAAGGCAGCATATGTGAAAGAGTTGCCAAGGAAAGTGAACCCTGTGTAGAATAAAACCAGGCTATGGCTGGGACAGTTTGTGTTACATAAATGGTGGTTTTACATGATATTGACTGTCTTTTGCTGTACTTTTATGAAGCACTGTAACCCTGACTCTTCCACAAAGACTCACATATCATCTCACACAAAACATGTCTTTTTCAATAACTCTTCTCTACAGAAAATTCACATATCCTCTCACCCAGAACATGCCTTCTTTCACAAAGGTTCACATATCCTCTCATGCTCCGCAAATGTTGCGCAACATTTGGAATTTGTTGCGCAACATTTCCCTGGACCAAAAGACCAAAAAACCAAGGAATCCCAGCCATGGTGGGGGCTAGGATTGTTTTTTTTGTTTTTTTGGGGTTGTTGTTTTTTTGTTTTTTTGTTTTTGGGTTTTTTGGTCCACAAAATGGCCTTGCAGAAAATGCATGAGTTCAATCCAAATACACTGTAAATATCAACGGTTTTGATACATGATGCAACAAGACCTGCGTACGGGGGGGGGGGTACCATATATATATATATAGGTTGCCCCCCCTAAAACAGGT
>CAUJNA010000535.1:610000-627500 GCA_963377175.1 Effrenium voratum | reverse complement strand
CCCCAGCTTCCTCAGCAGCTCCGGCTCGAAGCCCAGGTCCAGCTTGTCGCCCCGGAAGCCAAACTGGGCAGACGGGTTCCCTTTGTCGTCGACTTGGGCGTTGTGTTTTTGTTGGGAGGCGAGGGGTTCCCTTTTCAGGTTGGCGGTCTGAGCAGTTTACAACTTGGGCTAATGTTGTTGGAGGCGAAGGGTACCCGTTGCAGGTCGGTTTTCTTTGGGAATGCAAAAGGATGGCCAGGATTTCGGGGTTCCAACTCCCTATTGTGGCTAGCCACACAGCTTGGGTCACCTTTGGGTTTACAATTGGAAGTGGACAAGTCGAAAGAATGCAAACTTTATATTGTTGGTGAATTCCTGTCGGAGGATAAACAACCTATCGGCCAGTTAGCACCCTGCAATCGGGGGACAGGGTTGCAACATGCGAGCAATGTCCAAAATGATTGTAGCTTGCGCGAGTGGTGTCGACACCGCAAATGACTACGGGGCGCTTCCGTGGGTTGAGGAGTTGGCGTTGGCGTGTTTTCGCTTACGCAAACAAAGCGAACCCACGAGGTAGAGCTTGTTTCTGCACAGAGAAAATCTCCATTGATGTGACTCGGTCCTCCTCTGATCTGAGAGGGGTCCATGTAGTTCGGGGGAGGAAAGGCAAATCCTCTCTGCACACCTAACCTGCCGACCTCTCATTATCTCGCTGAGTGCGACTGACCAATTGTCCATTCACTCATGTTTTGGAAGCCATTCGACTGCTTGGCCTTTCAAGGTGTTCCCTGAAAGGTGGAAGGACTACCGTTTCCCTGTGAATCATGGACATGTCCAACTTCAAGAAACACTCTTACGGCTTCAGCAGGTGCCCCGAGACGAACATTCCTCCTCAAATACAGCATGCCGGCAGCCACCAATGCACGTCCAGTCGAACTTGCCTGTCCCAAACTTGCCTGTCCCAAATTCCTGGGCGTTTCATATGTGCCCAGTCAAGAGCTCAAAGTTGAGGCCGATCACAGGTTTGCCAGAGACTCTACCTACAAATTTGATTTTTATCCGCAGAAGTTCAACAAGGCTGTGCCTCTTCTCGCTTGCATAAAACAGCGTTGAAATAAGAAGTTAAACTCGCTTCTTGGGGCCTTGACTAAATCCGAAGCGAGATTGTGAAATCAAAAGGTGCAAAGGTCAGTTGCAGCTGAGTTCTGGATCCATGTTGAACGCGGCATGAATCAATGACCCGCACAAGTGGGCCTGCTCATCCTGCTGGTTGGCCACGATGTAGAACCGCCCGGAATTCTGCCAGCCGAGCCAAGAACCGCGAGACTGCAAGCAGGTACGTCAGCCTATACAGTTTCTCGACCACAGCCGAATCACCGAATGGCGAACACTACTTCCGTTGCTCAACTTCGCTCCGTTTCAACTTTTCAGCTGCCGGGCACTCACCCTTTTGCCCAGTTGTCCTCGGCCACTAAAAACAGAACCCAACAGGTCCTGGCTGTTCCATTTCCCACTCACAGTTGCCATTTCTACGGTGGCACGGGCACAGTTTGGATCCGTCTCACAAAGCCACGGCTCCTTGAGCATGATGTGCATGCGCTTCAAGGCCGCCTGGCGCTTTGCGCTTAAGGCTCCCAGGGTGTCCATGGCTGAGGCTCAAAATAGCTCACAATCGGGAAGCTCTCAAAATGGTTGGTGTTCCTTTGGGTTCCTTCAACCCAAACCGGGTATCCTCAAAAGAACATGAGATGTGTCTCAAAATCATCCAAAATCGGGAAACCCTCCAAATGAGTGGTTTCCTTCACCCCAAATCCTCCAAAACGGACCACCCCCGTCGATCCAGATCCACCGTTTCCCTCGCCTCCGTGCGCTTGGGCCCGAGGGCTTGAAAGGCGCCGTCCGCCATTAAGCCCAGGTCCTCAGCCCAGGGAATCGCATGGCCCAGGTCCGTTGCGCTCACCTCCCCAGTGGCGTCAATCCAAACAAGTCGCCCAAAACATGTGCGAATGCTAGACTTCCCCAGTGGCCCAAGCAGCTTGCCGGTGGGAATGTGGGAATGAAGCGTTTTGGGATTCCTTAAAGGAAAGCAGCCGTTGGACGCCCTCATTCCCTGAGCACCAGCAAGAAGAAATCTAAACCTTTTCATTGCCAAAATGGTCCAAACTTCCCCATCCTTTGGCTCCCCTTTAACAGGGCGACCCTACAAATGACAGTTGTTGGTTGCTCTTCTTTGACATAGATGAAAAGGGTACCCTGAAGAAACACAAATATAACCAGGCGTAAAGGCTATACATGTAGAGGAATTTCTGTAAGGGTCCTAGAGGTATTTTTCCCCGCCCGGTGGCCGTGGTTGGCTTTCTGGTAGTTGGCTTGGGACAAGGGCGCTGGAGTTGGGACCCCTTCCATGTTAGCTTGCAGGGGAGTAACCACTCATCTCAGACCATAGTTCGCTCACTTCGGACGCTATTTCACTGTGTACTCACTTCAACGGAAGCTCGTGTTTGGAACACAGCTGCCCAACCCGCAGGATGTTGGCACACACCCCAACTGAGCAAAGGGCAGGTTCAGCCCCCCTCCAAACTACTTCGGCCGGGGTCTCAAAACAGAATGGAAGCAAAACGCGCAAAACTCAAAACCTGTTCTAGGAACAGTGAAGCAAGGTGGACTTAAACCCAGATGCAATTTCTCTCAAACGGGAACCCTATGTAACCCTGGTTTAAGTCTACTTGCGGTAGTCACGAATTGGACGCCTGCTTCTGACCATCTCCTTGGAGCAAATAAAACGGGACCCTCCGTTGGAGGCGGCGATGCGAACTCAAAGTCAGAGATTCTGGCTGCTTTGACCTGATGACTGTGACACTGGTCCGTGGCATCTCTGACATTCGTCAGAGAATGTTCAAATCCGCACACCTGCAAAGTTGGGACCGAACGGGCCGAGTCATGGATAGCAACGAGCCTGGGCGGTGGAGCCCAAACAAAAACTTGCACGGAGAAGGGGAAACAATGCACAAAGAGTGTGCCAGGCGCCTTTCTCTTGTGTCACACAACGGCATGGGACTGGGCCTGACTTGTCCAGTGGCCTCTTAGAACGCACTCACCTCATCAGAACTGCTTGATTGAGTGAGTGTGAGTCCCTGACTCGAGCTGTGTTTGAACCCCCGGAGAAAGTGAAGGATCCCACTCCAACTCTTCACGCAAGGCTATCTCAATATTTGGGCTTGCAATACTTGGAATCTTCTGGCTGGTTCTCGAGCCTGACTAAAACCGCGGTCATGTCCGACTGTCCGGCGGTCGGAAGCCAAACCTGCTGGGTGCCCTGCAACGGAGCCCGGCTTCACTTCGATCGGCAGCCCACGCTGCGCACGATACGACGCAACCGAGCAAAGCGAAAAGGTGGCCAGCCGCCAAGCACGAACAGGAACTCCTCTATGTATCTCTCTATACATATATATATATATATACAGATCAGCATGCATACACATGCATAAACATGTATATATACTTTGCAGCATATTTAAGAATGGTATTGCAAAAGTTTGGTGATCTGTGATAACTTAGCCCGATGAAGAAACAATGGGCGACCAAAGAAAATTTTAAAAGCCTTCATGGGTGAGGTCAACATACGCATTGTGCAAACCACATGTACAGTACTACACATGGCAGCTACGTTTTTGGTAGCTGGCATTTGCAACCAAAGATTGAACATGTTGGGGGATGCGGAAATGTTGGTTCCTGCTGATCGGGATTGCCCCATTTTTGGGGCCCCCCTCCTGATTGGTACGGACATCCAAATGAAGGCAAGTTGGGCAAATTATGGAGCCACAGTACTCAAATGATACCTAGATCGGCGAGCAAAGCAAAAGGATAAGGACCCTGATTTGCGCGCTTCGCTCAAGGTGTGCAATTCGTACCTTGCTTCGGCGTAGCGTAGCCCTGAAGCGGTGTTTCAAAACTTGTTGGACCCTTCCGACTAGCTGGTGCCATGCGGCTTTTATGGTGAAGGGGGAAGTCCTCAAGCATGCTGGTTGGTGTCCCCAATTCAACTGCATACCCGTGTTCGCCCGCGTTCAATACCCTGCTTCGAAATGTTCCCTGGTTTCGGGAAACATGGGCGCTGCGAACGTTGCGCTGACAAATCTGGAGAGGACCTTCTTTTGAATCCAAAGTGCTGTTTATGCGCACGGTCGGATGCACGTGCCCAAAGGCGAAGCTTCCAGGCCTTCTTCCACTCGATCACTTCCAGCTTGGCCCTCATTCCCTCCGCGGTCTGCGCATCGCAACCAAACACCACGCTGTGCACTTCACCGTGGCATGGCTCTGGGTAAGTCAAAACCGTTCACACATCTGAAATATAAAACTGACCTCAGGGTCCCCCAGGCAAGAAGAATCCTTCGTCAGGAGTCGTAAACTGCGCGGCAAGTGAGCTTGCGATTTGGTTTGCCCAAATGGTTCCAGAGATCTTGGAATACCTCAAGCTGTTGCCGCCCCCCCACCCCCCGGTCTGTGACGGACAGAATGCATGCACAGCACCCTATACAAGGATGGCACCATGCAAAGGGGAAAGGCGGGCTGGGAGCTTCCTTCGGGTGGTTAGTCTGCAACAGATCCGCCCCAGCCCTGCTAATACACCATGTTGATTAAAGCGTCGACATTCCATTCAGGGTTGCTGCGGCAAATCTCGGACATCCACCCCAAGTTGCGCAGGTACCAACATAGCAACCTTCTCTTATGAGAAGCTGGGGGTTCATGATCCGCGCACAAACAAAAACCAACGGTTCCCTGTTGCGGAGCCAAAAGCGCCAGGGCTGCCACCCAATCTTGAATATCTACCCCTGGCTCCATGCACCCACGTGCCTTCTCTTAGATCTTAGAAGAAAAACTCGAAACCAACGGCGGAAAGACGCCCCAAACAAAAGCCAAGGCTTCTCAGCTCATTTCCCCCAATTCAGCCCAAGAGTCACCGGATCCCGCCAGGGTGATCCCTGCTTTCTCAGCGCTGAGTGAGGCACCGCTTTCATCTCCTTGGCTGCTTTCTCCTCGATGCGCGTGGTGATGAGCTCTCCCACCGCGAAGATCTTGTCCATGTACCATTTGCCTCCGTTCAGGTTCCCTTTGTTCCCCCTTTCTGCTGGTCTTTAAAGGCCGTTCGGATTGGTACCCCTGACCTGGTTTAGATTGCGGGTTTCAAACCGGATAGGCCCCTCCAAACCATCAACCCAAACCACCAATTAGAGGAAACCGATCTGTTCATTCAAGGTGCGAGTTGACACTTATAGCTGACGGCTGAACATGTGCCAATCACTTCGGAAGTGATTGAGCCAATCAATCTCCCAATGAGTGCAAATGAACAATGTCTGACAAAGATCAAACACCATGGCGAAAGGGTCTAACCAAATGGAACAATACGTCCACTTGGTGAGTTCTTTGGACGACATTTGTTGGGGGGGGGCTCTGTGCGAACAAGAGCCTGCGGGGTTCTTGATTCAGTATTGACAATGGTGTTGCCTGCGCTTGAAAGGCCTATCTAAAGGAGGCCTCTGTAAAGAGGCCTTGACTGAGGCCTGTAAACCCGGAAGTATCCATGGTAAGTATCCACGCCTTTTCAAGGCCTTTGGCCCCATATTCGTGGCCCAAAAACATGATTTTGAATTGGCTGCATACGGCGCGTCAGCCACGATATCGCTACGTGTTGTCCTTTGTGCTGTCAATACCTGACATCTTTAACTGGCATGGCTTTGCTCCAAGGCAGCTCTGCAAACAAACGAACGCCAGTGGAGTTACGATTCTGCGCTTTCCTTGGAGGTGTCGGCACAGTTTCGCCGAACCTGCATGTTTCGTTTAACAAATACCCTGCTCTTGCACAAAGCTTGCAGTTGGCCCAAGCAAATGGTTCTTTTTGGGAGAAGCGTCATGTAGTCCTGCTGGGTTTCTCAGTGCTGTTCTCGCTTTTTGGTTCCACGCCTTTTTGAGGCCTTTCCATGATTGTCCACGCTTTGTCCACGGTCCAGCTGGTGTTCTGCGTCACTTCACTGGGCAAACTGTTGCACCGCGTCTTGCTGACAGGCAAACAACCTGGTGTTTTACGCATTCAATACCCTTTCAAGTGAAAATATGTGCCAGAAACTGCCCCCGACTTTTCAAGGCCTTCGCCCCCTTCCTTTTCAAGGCCTTTGCCCCTGCTTTTCAAGGCTTCTGCACACCCGATTCGAGGCCTCTGGAACAAAACAAGGCCTAGGCCTAACAAAAGGAGGCCTTGGAATCTCGGGGTATAATATACTGCCTTGTTTCCCGCACTGAACATAGGAAAATTGGCGAGTCCCGAGTTTCCGTTTCATTTTTGCTGGGCAATTGAGTCCGTCCCCTCTCCGAATTGACCATACCAGAATGAAGAAACCTGTCTGCCCTGCTAAGGCTCCCTCAGGCTTTCGAGAGCGTACCTTCCAGGCACAGCACCACCCCTTGCCACCAGAAACACAACAAACAGCGCTTTGGTGCTCGGTTGATCAAGAAAAATGGCTCACAAGAGGGAGGGTCATGGTGTGAGAGAGCAATGGGTACCAGGAGCCTCCTCTTACGACGAATTTGAGCTCCTGGCAATCAGCAGGTCGCAGGTACGGCCAGTACCTGTTGCCAGTTGCAAAAGTGACAGCCTGTTGCCAACTAGACCTTGCTTGACCCTGCCAGGCTTCTAGGTTTTGCTCATGTTGTCCGCCTAGTCTTTCACGGTGCGGGCTTGTCCAAAACAAGGTTATTTGGTCCATTCAACTGGCTTATGGCTCAAGGAATTATTCAAATGATGGGCATGCCTTTCTTGCTTGTGTTCAACTGGGCGTATCCGCAGGGGGATCAGCTTTGGCAATTACAAACAATCAAATGGATCATTCCGAATATGATGGGTATTCTACTGCTCATTTGAGGAGGACATCAATACAATATACTGTCGGACCCTCTGGTTGAATAAGGTACGCTTTAGTAGGAAGTGGTTGTCTTAATTCAGAATCCTGTGTGTTTCGGGATTGTGCCGGAAAAGGTATTCGGGCAACAACAAACAGGCCAAGAAAATCGGGCCAAGCAACTCCGGGAAAACATCGGGAATTCCTCTTTTTGGAGTGGTCCCCAAACCATCAAGTTTAAGATACCGTCTTTACAAACAAGTAAGGGCAATCAGTCATACAAAGGGGTTGCCCACAAGAAGCCCTGCTTTAATGTCTGTTTTTTTGGGGGGTTGCCTCACTGTCACACTTTTTTGGGGGGGTTGGGAATCTGAGAGTAAGTCCTGGCAATACTAAATTAGAATTGGCACTACATTAAGTACGAGGGAATCTGAGAGTCAGTCTTGGCAATACTAAATTTGAATTGGCAATACCAAACTAAGTACGGGGAATCTGAGAGTAAGTCTTGGCAATGCTAAATTAGAATTGACAATACTAAAAGAAGCACTGGGAATCTGAGAGTCAGTCTTGGCAAAACTAAAATTTAGTCCTGGCAATACTAAACTAAGTACTGGAACATCAAGTCAGCCAACATTGCTGTGACATGGCTGAGAAGAAAGACCAACCCCCTGTGAATTGTGTAGGGACTCCCGTTGAAATGGTTGGACACATGACGTCTCCAAAGGGGTCCTGGGAAATTTGCACGCTGTCAAGACGTCTTATTAAGATCCCCAAAAGAACTTCGCTCACGAAATGAAAGGGCGTTTCTTTTCCGAGGATACCCTTCTTCAAGGGATGCTGAAAGTAATCCACCCAGTTTAAGCGCGGCTGAACCCACAAGCAAAGCTGGAAGATGTGGTCGGCTCGCCGGTTGAGACACGTTGGAATGCGGATGCCGGAGAGCGCCCAAGTTGGTTTTATCCAGGTTCACACGTGGCTTAAGCCACGGTTGCTTAAAACAAAACTGATCATTCCAACCTCGACCCAAGCTTCGCTTATGTTCACCTTCCGTCCAAATGCGGTGACCATCTTTCTAAGGGCCCTAAGGCGGTTCTCAACAGGTCGGTTGCCCATGACAGCTCAGAGCCCTGCTATGCTCAACTCAATTAGTAGGTAACCCTGGCAAGCAAGACAACAAGCGTTGGGAGGACGTGTAATCATAGTGGTTGTAAGCTACTTGCTAGGTTGCCGGGTTGAACATCCAAGTGAGGCCTGCATGTTGTTTTTGCCATCTTCGAGGCTTGCTGCTTCAGCAAGAGGCGCTACAGTATGCGCCCCTAGCCACGATTCCGTCGCGAGTGGCTACACGCCTTCGGGCGATGCCTAAGTGCATGGCGGCAGCTTTATTCGGGTATTTATTCAGATGCAGGGACCTCCAACTCCGATTGCGATCTTTTGCAGCTGGACTTCAAAACAATCCTACAAGTGCCTCGAAGAACACATACCGGTTGCGTAAGCGGAGCGCTCGCCAGGGATGGGCCTGCCGCATGTCCAAGTCGGCAGTTTTAAGTGCAGAAGCCGACCAAGAGTGCAAGCTGGCAATGCCAACACTTTGAAGGCTTGATATGGTAAGTGTGAGGAGCGGAGTTGAAACGCTTTGCCTTAGCAAAGCCTCAGATTAAACTGACTTCCAGCACCGCAACATCATTGCATGGTTTGCAACTGCATACAACAGCTCAAGGCCTTTTCCAGCTGATCATGCCAAAATCATGCAACGATATGTTCGGGCATGCCAGAAACATCGCTTTGCGAAGAAAATAAATGCTCCACACGTAACCGATATGTCAAAGCACAGCGCAAGGGGACAGATCTGCAAATACTAAAAACATATTGCCACATCTATGCTTCTCAGATGCCCAGTAGCCATGGGAAAAACAAGCACCTTTTTATATATTGGTTGAGTTTAAAGGGGAACCCTTACCCAAAAAACCACTGGGCAACAGAGATGCAGACCATCCAAGAATCCAAACTTCAACACGGTTCCATACATGCGCTGAACTCACACTCGATTGTAGACTCACGGGGTGTCAGAAACTCCGCCCAACAGGGAGTCGGCAGTTTCAGCATTCTGGTAGGCGTGATTTCGCAAGCTGCTGCTTTGTGGCTCACCATGACCGGAACTTCTGGAAAAGAGGCAGACCTTGCAGAAAAGGACAATAGAAGCCGTTCCCCTGTTTGGAACCCGAGCGGCAAAGGGGGTTCCTTCCGCTTGTGATTAGCACACCAAAGGAAGACTCACTCTGAATTGGTACAACAGGTGCTGTCAACCTCTGCCAGAGGGACCCTGGAGAAAAACAAAAGCATGTCAAAAGCTCCTGGAATCGGCCGAGAAACGACTTGCACCAGCAAAAAGCACATAATCAGCACAAACAGCATGAGCTGACTGGGGGAGTAGTTCTCCACCAAGGAAACCAGTGAGGCCCACACTAGACTTCCGCAGATGTAACAGTAGAAATACGCCAAAGGACAGCATAGAAAGGCTGCAACTAGCTGCAGAGGGCCGTCCACGTGTGTCAAAACAAACTTGAGCATCCGAAGCAGAGTTGGATAGGTCAGCAGAAACGCCATCAATATGCACATTGCCCAGCCGATGGTCTGGATGATCATGTACTGGCTCGCGGAGCTGTAGCCGGCCAGCATCGCTGATTTCTCACATGGACCATTGTCACAGCCTAGCACGTTCACAGAGGAATAGAAGATCATCGGAAGGAAGGCGGTCAAGCACATATGCCACGGCACGTAGAGCTCATTACCAATCTCATCTATCACTTTGTCGCGCAGGGGCCCCCGGATGTAGTCATTGAAGTTATCCAATGGGTCCTGACTTGCAAATCTGAAGACACCTGACCCTGACATTGTAACACAACAAAGCTGACAAGAACACCTCAGACCTCCAACACGGTTGCTCCGACATCCCTGGCCCAAGGGTAGGCGGTTGGGTCCTCGAGAAGCGAAACCGAAGGACACCCGAACACATTTTCAACCCCAGCGCCAGTGATTTCACAATCTTCATAGGCTCACAATCTTGGACTGGGAAACCAAAGAGGGCAGACAACCACCAGATTCGGCTGAGGATCTGCGTGGGACATGATTAGGCTGTCCCGTCGCACCTGCGAAGGGGCACCGGCGAGCCGACCGAAACCTCTGCAGTGTAAAGAAGGCAAGGCCAGGCGCAGTCGCCAGAACTGAGATGTTTCAGGGCCTAGAGCCAAGAGGAGGCATGCGTTGATTTCAATTCAAAGTGTCCCTGGATCAACTCTCTGGGCTCGTTTCATTTGTTTCGACGAATCGCTGGGTGGTACCGGGCCAGAAGAAGTACTCTCAAAGTAGTTCCACAACGGTGATGACCTCTTTCTAACTACTCGGAACAATCCCGGAACAACTGGCTGTCCATTGCAAACGGTTTCCAAACAAAAGCGCCCGCCTTCCCTGGTTTGCTTGTGCTCAGGCGGGACAACACTCGCTCCAGGCGATCCTGGCTGAAATTGTCCTTCACCTGGCAGGCCATTCATGCGAAAAGGATACGGGCCGCGATTTGGCGGTGAATTTGGTCCAAAACCACTTCTTCGAAATTCAACGAGGCAGCATTTGGGTCTGTCTGCTTGAGGGTTTGGTTGGTCTTGAAAGCCAAAAGGACGAACAGCATTTTGGGCCGGGGAGGTCCCCTTAAAAGCCAGGTGCTCCAGTAGAGAGGTTAGAATAAGGGTAATTACTAATTACCCCTCTTTTCTGTAGTCTATTTTAGTATAAGGGGAACCCTCCCCCGCAAAAAAGAAGAAGTAAAAGGACACTACTGGGGGACCTAAAAAGGAGATACCCATCTCACGAGCACTTCTCAGCTCGCCGCCTGCTGTTCGATGGCCTCCCGATCCGAGGCCACAGTGCACTTCGCGGCGCGGACATCGAACTCGGCCATCTGGTCCAGCATGAGCCTCAGGCATCTCTGGGTTGGCCCCTTTCAGTATGTTTCAGAGGTCCAGAGTCACTCGAAATCAAGCTATCAAGAGGTGGTAAGGGAAACCACCGAGACCCAAAAGTAATGTGTGACTGTTCAAACCGAAACTATTTTACTTGCATTCTAAAAATAATCGACAAATATGTCCAGTAGTGATAGCTTCCTTTGAAACCAACAGGGGAAATTAACAAGAAGTATTAAGCAAATGGAAGTCTAAGAACCCGTTGAAAGAATCCATCCGAATCTGTGCTTCCCGGCTGATGGTTCCGCAGCTTCATGCGCAGAGTGAAGAAGCTGGGGATGGAGGCGGGCAAGTACACGATGCTGGACATCATCCAAATGATGAACCAGGCCACAAACTTCACCTGGCGAACCATTGACATGTGGCCATGGGTCAAAAATCCCGTATCCCCAGTGAACACCCCAATCCCGACAACAATAGGCTAAAATGGGTGGTGCACCTACCCCAAAATGGTACCAGGCCACAAATTTCACCTGGCTGTGGCTCTTTCCAAACCGGTTCCCCAAAATGGCTTGCCCTGGGAAGTGGAAACATGGACCAAAACCTGCGGTGTGCCCCTCCTGCTTAATTTTGAGCCACAAATTTCACCTGACGAACCATTGAAATGTCACCTGACCTAGATAGTTATCATGCGCAAAATTAATAAAGGTTTATATAGGCACTAGAACACTCCTAAGGTTTGCCACGTCCCTCCCAAATATACCGTAACTGGACATCTTGATCAAACCTTGCCAAGTCGCCATGGCCGGGTTGTGCCCGAAAATGGACTCCGCAAAGCCGATGATCTGAGTTGCTGCCCGTCTGACTTGAAGCCACTTCTTTCAGTTAAGGAATGGCACTTGAAGCTAGCAAGTGGGAGCTGGTCATGGGTGTTGCAGACGCAAAAATCAACAAGTAGTGGTAAATGAATAAATGCACAACTGGATTAATCGCGTAGGCAAGTCGCTATAATTCATGAGCCGGGAAAAAAGGAATCCCCAAGGGACCTTCATAGATGAGATGTGTTTGTTCACGGATCGGTGAGCTCGTTGTAATTTGCCCAAAGCCACACATTTCCTTCAACCCATGATGCGCACACTTCTCCTACACATGAGGCACAATCTTCTTACAACCCATGCGTTTCAAGGGCTACTTATTTGACTCAGTTTGATAGAAGCCCTTCACCAAAAGCCGGTGATCTTTCAGGGTCTTACAGTCCCATCGAGCCTCAAACAATAACACTAGTTTCTTTCGCACATGCTCAAGCCAAACAAACCTGGCGGACGGGTTGGAGCTCAGCACCAAATCGGCCCAGCCGAATAGTGGCGACCTCCCTTAGTCTTGGGCACAGGCCACAGGCCACCTGTTGCCATGGTTTTCTTTGAGAGGCATCTGGGCCAAAGACGCCAACTGAGCTCTTTCTTGCGATGCTGAGCGCTAGCCCCGCCTCGTTGGTCCATGCCGCGCTCCAGTTAGGGAAGATGTGCTCCAGCAATTCCTCGAGCTTTCAAACGGCAACATTCTGGTCGCCCCCGTCCCATGTTGAGAGGTCCAGCATGGTCCAGCCCAACAGGGGAAGGGATTGCCTTTCCACCTTCTCTTGAAAGACGGTTCATCTAACATGGTTGATAAATGGGCATCCACAAAGTCCAGCCAAGAAGGCGGCGGGCAATGCAAAACCGAAAAGGGTCACACAAAGGGAGGGACCTGCCTGGAGAAGAACCAGGAATGCACCTCAGTAGGTCTTGGTGCAGTCATCATCAATTGCGGGGAGGGGGAAGATAAGAATCCGCTGACAACAAGAGAAACAATCCCAACTGATTAAGTCACTCTCGCAACTCCCCCGATGGATCAGACTGGAAGCAGACCAAGTTTGGGACTTGGGCATTTAGTCATGGTAACCTAACCGGTGATTACCATTCTGTCACTTGTCGACCTTCGAGACGCGGACCATGCATAGGCGATGCCTTGAAACTGTATGTGTCATCAGAACTCTTACTTGTTTGATCCTGGAAAGATAGGGCGAAACTCAGCAAATCATCACGAAACCAATACTAACCCCGGAGCACTAACGGGGGCCCCCAACCCCAGAAAATAGAGGCAGGCGCAATTTGTCTTGGCTCAGGGAAAGGAAAACAAATCATCGTTCTTGAAATTCTGGTGTCATTGACCCTCAAATTCACCCCACCAACTTACATGGAGGGTCTGCTTCAAGAGAACTGATCTTACAGGAGCCGCAGTCAGGCTCCATGTTTGTGGGTGGGCGAGCAAGAATGGGCTCCGAATCCCCACATACTGGGAAAACCGTGGGGCACGCCGTCCATTCATCACTTTGTACACATGCCCTCTGGAAAAATGTGTCAACGATCTGCATTTTGGAGAGCGGCTGTTGTGATTAGTACGAACGCCGCTACAACACACAGTGCTTTGCGCCTCCGCCAAGGAGCCAAACATCTGCATGAACCACTTCCCATAGAGGCCCGTAGAATGGGCTATCTACTTTCACCCCCCCCCCCCCCCAATTCCATAGGGTCCCTGAAAGAAACGCATAGTTCCGCAAATAATATATGACTATGAATACCTCCAAAGTTGTGGGCATGAATCCACCGAAATAATGTGCACCAAAGCAACATTCACATATGGTACCGTTTGGAAATATATCGTAACCTCAAGACTGGTCGAACATAAAACCCCACAATGCACCAAAGGGGTCCCATCCTTAGTCTAACTTAGCTTGCTGTTGCTGAGTAGGGAGTTTTCTGGAATGAAGCTGGGGATTCCCTTATAGGAAACCATAGAAACCGGCTTCTGCTCATTCCTGCCTCTCGCGCCAAGTTCGGGCTTTTCCTTGGGTGGCCAAGCTTCGAAGATGGAGGCGCTGAGCAGGTCCAGCAGGATGGAGCCCAGCAGCCACGGCGCCAGCCACAGCGGCAGCACCTCCACACGATCCGCCCCCCCGTACCGTGCGAAGGTGGCCAACTCCTCGGCGCCGAAAGGCTCGCGAGCCAGCGAAACATGAAATGCGAATCTGCGAATGTGCGATTTATGAAAAGACCTGCACAAAGACGTGTGACAGGTGTATCTATGTAGAAACATGATGTGGCGTAGTTGCACATATATATATATATATGTATATATGTATAGATATTGACCAGGTGTTCATTGACCACTGTGCGAGATTTTGACAACTGGACAGATGTGTCTCCGAGCCCCGCCTGGTTTGAGAGCCATGAGCCCAAGGGAACACAATGTGCCCGGTGTGCATTTCACCCCCTGAAAGCGGCACATCTAAGCCTTGCCCATAGGAGGGTTGGCCAATTCCTCTGTCCCTCAAGAGAACCTCCAAGGGCCCAAGGGGATTAGTTTCAAAGCCCGAGGGAATGATTCAGCCTTCACTTTGAGCCGAGGACATCATTCGCCAAGAAGGGGGCTGGTTAGTATGTTCAGACACATCTCCCCG
Source organism: Effrenium voratum (assembly GCA_963377175.1). Taxonomy (NCBI): domain Eukaryota; class Dinophyceae; order Suessiales; family Symbiodiniaceae; genus Effrenium; species Effrenium voratum. The sequence goes on along the minus strand of CAUJNA010000535.1, from coordinate 613,173 downwards.
CAGAAGTTCTGCATGTTCTGGGAGGGGGGGAATTACCAACCGATTTGCCAACTCAACCAGGCGCGCAGGGTATCCGACTTATGCTGAAGTCAACGGAACGCCCCAACACCTGGAGAAACGAAAGCAACTGCAGAGCAGCCATGCCTGGGATTTCCGTCACCCGAGCTCGCGGCAAATCAATGACCGTAAGCCATGTGCGTGTGGCCAAAGGCTGCAGTTACACAACCAGAAAGCCTTGCACACGTCCGGCTGAGGGTCTAGGTTGCACCACAAGCGCTCAAAGTAGGTGTCATCCCACAAAATCAGCATGCGCGAAGAGCGCGCAACGAAGACGGGCAAAGAGACGATCTGCTCCGCCTTCCGCTCCATGTCCGTTTGATGAATGCAGAGTTTGTCCACCCAAACCGAAGGAGCCCATCGCCCTCCTCAGATCGACAGAGCCATTGCTGGGCCCTTCGTGCTTTTTGTCTCGAGTCGCATCCTTTGGGAAAACAGGTCAGGGATGTCGGGGGGGGGGGGGGCAGGGAGATGGGATGAGGCGGACCCCAACAAAGCAAGATCATAGACAACGGTTCAGTTCTGGGGGGGAACAAGAACCGCCATTTGCATTTTCCTGCTCCTCCCACATCTTGCTTCACTGATGTGTTTGTTGCAGCATTGGTGAATCCCCGGCCTGGCTTCCCCTTGGTTGCCCTTGGTAAGAACAAAGAACAAATGACCCATCAACAAGAAACAAACACTCAAATCTGCCGTGGTTTCTTCTGGCAATGGTGTTTCCCAAAAGACACGCAAATGGGTTTCCAAGAGAGGGTCCAGCAAACAAAAAGACAGACGCGGGTTCCAAATAGGGGAGCCCCGTGACAGTATTGTAGGTCTCCCTCTTTATACCAATCCCAAGGTTACCCTAAAACACTCGCACACACACACACACTCACAGAAGTAGTTCTCAATCTTTGTTTGGACGCCGGTCAGCTGCTGCCCAAAGATAAACACCAAGAAGAAGGCGGCGATGGGAAGGTAGACAAGGCCTGAGTCGACCAAAACGTCGCACAGGGTTGCGCTTTTTTTACTTCTCGGTTTGGGGTTCAAAAACAAGGGCAAGATGCAGGGATGGAGAAAAACAGGGCCCTGTGCAAACTGCCTCGACTTGCTGCCAGTTGGGGGCTGGTTTTCAGAATTGTTGAACCCCTGACAGTTTTTGCAGTTCTGGGTGAAACTTGTCCTTTCTTCTACCAACATGGAAGCGGGGTCATGGAAACGAGTCTCCTCAAGCAACCCTCTGGCGAGTTCCATCAGGAGGGCAAAACATGTTCACGGCAAACACCAAGCGATTTTCGGGGTTGACCTCATGGGTGCTGAACCCAGACACGAGGGAAGGGTTCAAATGACAGCGGCAAACACTTTTATTGGCAACCACCCCAAAGGGGCTTAGAGAGCTCCCTTCAACTTGCAGGGTTGATCATTTTAGTGAGACCAACAAGCAGAAAACGGGAACCGCTGAAGAACAGGGAGCATGGACAAAGAAATTCGGGAACCTGTAAGAACCCCTTTAAAAAAAGAGCAACAACTGCAAACAACTGAGAAAACTTGCTGGTCCTCGGTAAGGAATGAGGCAATGACCCAAATGAACCATCCCTTGTGGTTCCTTCGAGGGGATCGCAAACGGTTCATTCCCAACACCCTTGGTGTTTCCCTGCCCAGAATATGTACTCCTGCTTTGTTGCTGCTGGGGGGTTTAGAGTTTAGAGGTTGCTTTAAACACGTGTGGCTGACCGCTTTGCGGGGACCCCACCAAAGCAGGCCACTACTTTATAACTTTCAAGGGAATTCCCTTAGGCTTCTTTTTAGAAAAAGCAACACCCCAAACAGGGAAATGACCAACCACACACCCAGCATATGTTCCCTTGGTTTTAAAAGCTCAACCATTCCCCTTGCGTATTTGCAGTGAGCTTTTCCGTATCCAAAACAAGGACAACAAGACACGCCCGAGAAGAAAAACAAGAAACGGTTGCCGCTGTCGAAGCGGCAGGGCAGGGCTGCGGAGGAGCCCCCGAGGCCCGTCATACCTCTGGAGCTCAGCAGCGCCACTACCGCCACCAGGAAGGTGGCCACGGAGCACTTCACCGCCATGCCCAGGTTGAAGAACCTGAAATGGCTGTGGTTGTCAAAACCGTCTTGGTACCATTTTGGGGTAGGTGAATTCACCGCCCATTTTTGTCTATTTTGGTGGGGGTTGGGATGTTCAGGGGAGATTTCGGGGAGATTTCCAGATTTTCTGTGTTTGTTTGGTCGTTTCTTTTTGGAGCTGAGCTCGGTGTCAAAGTTTTAGGAAGTTGAAGAGGGGAACCAAAACAGGGCTCTGGGAAATGGAGTCCACCTCTATACAACAAAAAGGGCTTCCCAAGGACTAACCACAGGAGTGGTTGGATAGACCCCGAGTGATCCCACAATGAGCCACAAGGATGAGGACAACTGCAAGCTTGGGGCAGAACTCGCCTCGAATGGGTTTCTTCAAGTCAAACAGTCCAGGGTACCGTCGAATGGGACGTCAACTCCTGGCCAAACATACCCTCCCATAATCTTGGCACTTGACACGGAGGTCCTTCAAGCGAAAATTGATCGTCCAGGCACTTGCCCTCCAATAGCTGCTATATCAGTGGGAGTAGTAAAAAGAAGCCAAAAAACCACCGGAGAAGGACGGGGAACAGGTGGGCCAAAGCAAGCTTGGCCTCGCCAACTCTCAAGGTAGAGTGAGGATTGGACCCACTTTGCAGCTGTAAAGACTCGATCGCCTAACAGCAAATTCTATACACATCCGGGGACAAACCTAGTAGGCTCGTTGACCCCCTGCAAAAACACAGTTGAGTTCAATGACAATCTGGTAATAAAGGGATCTACTCAAACCATGTAAAGAATCCAAAGGGCGGATACACTGTCCATAACCTCCACTTACTCGTTCCGGTGTTCATCGTGGCTCAGTTGAGGTGAGCACCCAAAACCCGTTGTTGGTTCTACAAACATGTTCATACAGATTTGTAGAGGCCTTACTAACACCCCAATTAACGGCGGCGCAGTTGGATTTTTCATGCGGCGAGGCTGCAGGCACAAAGCCAGGAACTTCTGGCAGCGACATGCACTCCAGGAATGGCCGATAAAGACATCCACATGGTCTG
>CAUJNA010000535.1:585000-602500 GCA_963377175.1 Effrenium voratum | reverse complement strand
CAATAGACAAATCACGCATACGTTTATAATTCCAGAGCCATACATATACATATATATACACTACACGTTCGACCCCGAACTGCCAAGTACATTCAAATATCACTAAATCACATTTTACATCCACATAAACAAATAGATGCATATTATAAATTGTATTCTTACATAAACCAACTGTATACATCTGCAAGCCGCCGCCAAGTCTTGCAGCCGAGGCCCCCGCAAACTGGTCGCGCTGCCATGCCGAGGGGTCCTGGTCGTCGATTCGCCCAAGGACCCCAATGTGAACATGTTGGGGCCAGAAAAGTAGCCGAAAGCGGCAAACAAGTCAAAAGGTCGATTCCCCTTGGGGTTTGATATGGGTGAAGTTCATGTTTTTTTGTGAAATTCAAACATTTCTGCCGGGTGTTTCACAGAAACAGGGCGAACTTTCACAATGGACAATGGGTGGCGTCCCTTTAAGTTTCCTTTCAATTTGAATGCCAGCCAAAAGAGGGTCCGCCACTTTGAGAAACTCTCATTGCCGCAGGGTGATACTGTTATGACTATTCCTGAAAGTTCATCCATTCCAACTGGTGCAGAATTTGTCCATCCACAGTATACACTGCCTTTATCCCCACCGCTACACGTGCCCCATGTGCATCGTCCCGCTCCCGTGTATCGCTGGCTTCAATCATCCTATGCATACATCCACATGTTTCCCTCCAAGCACACGCCGAATCGTATCTGCCATGCGCCGCTAGCAGCCTGGTCATAAAATGAGAGAAGTCTCTGCTGATTGAAAGAACAGAGAGAGAGAGAGAGAGAGAAAGAAAGAAAGAAGGAAGGAAGAAAGGAAGGAAAGAAAGCAATCAAGAAAGAAAGAAGGTCCCCCAGGTCCCTCCCACATTGACCCGCCAATCGGTCCATCAAGGTGCCCAGCAGTCTGCGCTGCGGGCGCAGCCGCAGACTTCTTTCCGGGGTGCCCGGCGCAGACACGCCACCTGCGGCTTTGCAAGAGGTGGAAAACGTGCACAGAACCACTTCAGTTTTGAAGCTCATGGAACCTCACTGTAAATCACTGCATGGATGCCACGCAACGGACTGAATTAACAATTAGGTTTGACACCAGGGCCCAGCATCATGGTTCCAGCCCCTTTCCGCATGTCAAGATTCACGCATTCGCACACTCAACATAGGGCTGACAATTAAACATACAACTACTATTTCCTATGATGTCTGAATTTGGTTTGAAGTACCCCACAACCCCATGCTAATCGTTTAGGCCCTGATAATAAACGTAAGAAACCCTCAAGTAAGAGATCTTCATTCTGGGTGAATCAAAAGCTGAGCCTCTTGAGAGGTCCCCAGAATTTGCCCAGAAGCAATATTTACATCCGACACAAACAACAAGGGATGTGTCCAGACTTTGAGTGGTGAGCCCACTCAGGAGACTTAACAACAATAGGCAAACCCGAGCAAACAAACAAACCAGCACCTAAGCTTCCATTTGCTTAAGAATATGTTTTGTATTGTTCCTTGTTGGTTTTAAACAGATTGTTCACTATTAGATTTATGTAGTTTTCCGGGGTCTTAACCAAATGGAAGTGTCTACAAGAAACTACCAAACAACACCCAGTATCAATTCAACCGCCAATAGGAAACCCAAATCCAATCAGCCAGCGCCAGCCACCCCTCCGGCGCCTATCCGGCCCATAAAGCACCAGCAGACAGCCCATGTGCTGGCCTAGGTGGCAATCAGTGTTAAACAGCTGCAATTGCCTGGCCTAGCTAAAAACAATCAAGGGGCTAAATACATTACTTTTTATAAACATATCCTATGGTCATGTGGTACTTTGTTTTGAGTACCCCAGAACCTCATTCTAATTTAGTGAGACTATCTCTTGATGCTAAGTGACTGATTTTCTCCGATTACGTTCAACATCGTTCAACCCCAAAAATCATAGACCACTTGTTAGATCTTCCCAGCATATTGGCTGATAAGCAACTAAGACCCTGTCATTTTCAAAATTTTGCTTGCCCTATACGTGGCACCAGGTTTTGGCTAGGCATGTTGAGGCAAACATCCAAACGATGAGAGCAAAAGATATTCCCTCCCTTCACACTTGTCCTTGATTAGGGATTGTGGCCTTACCTTCCCCAGGCATGAGGCATTCCCACATTCCCACATTCCCAAGGGATGGTAAAAGTCGCTCAGAAGGTTTGGGTTGAAACCATCCCCCATAAATCTACACGGGGGGGGGTCTCTCTCATAGACCTCAAATGAATCCAAATGAGGTGAGAAGCAGGCCGTGTGGTTGCCAAGGCATCATAGAGGAGTGATCGCCGGCGACAGAAGCATTGTGACTTGTAGCCGTCGCAAAGGCTCCAGTTGTTCAATGGGTCTTGGAGTTGCTGCTTGTGGGATTACTTGGTTGGTAGAGTTTCTGTGTGCTGTGTGACAGGCCCTGGTAATTCGGTGCGACCATCACCCAACAGGAAACCGTGAAACAATGAGCACCCTGACCCTATGCCATCATGCATAAAAATGGCTTTGACTTCCCAAACACCTACCTCATGGGAAAAAGGGTATGTCACCTTATCATGTTCATTTGTTTAAGGGTGTTTGGGGCTTCTGGGCCAAGGTGTGGCAGCAGTGGAAACCCTCTTGGATCAAAACTCCGAAGTGGGCATGGATGCGTGTAGACAGAGTCTTAAATAGAGGCTTTCGAATGATTCACTATCCATTCCATGGCCGCTTCCTCCTGTGAGAAAGTTGCAACCATGTGCTGGTTTGCGCGTAGAATAGGCCGGAGCACCTTGTCCCAAAGCCACTGACTCTAAGTCAGGTGCCACCAGTGCAGCGCGCCTTGCCCAATCGGGGGGAAACGCGGCCGTTTCCGAGAGACGCCTGCCAGTAGCTTGGAGGCCTGGTTAGTTTTTGGATAAACATGGCCATGTCGAGAGTGGATGATGAGGATTGACAAAATGGAAACCAGACTTGGACACTTGTCATGGCGATGCAAAATTGCAAAGCGAAAGGAACGCATCTGGCTGCATGGTTGTTCTTTGTACCCTGATCAAAGTACGCCAGTAAGTGGTAGATTTAACCCGTGTTCTGACTTTGATAACCCCCAGACACCGTCTTACAATAGTGAGCCCGGAAAACCGGGGCAATGATCAGCCTCCACAAGACGCCTGCGGGGGCTCGCACGTGCGCGGAGCGCCTCAAAGTCACTTGCCACCGCCGCATCTGGCCGCTCGTCCAATGGGACCCTGCCGAAAGCGGCGACATGACTTGCTCATCGAAATGCGAAGAGTCCCGGTGTGACGAAATGGAGTCGTGCAGATCAACATGGAGCCCCCCCTAACTCCCCTAACCTTCATGTTTTAAGGAATCTCCTTAAGAAACTGTGGTGGTCAAATTTTCAGGGGAATATGTCTCAAACGCGTGCGCATGCAAGGGGGCCTAATATGCCGGCCAACTATTCGAGAGGTGGAAAGCAAGGATTTGTTTGGCTTAATAAAGAGCCCCGCGTGGCACTGCTGAAGCCAAATTGCGAGCTCCCCAAGCCTCGTGAATCCAGAGTCGCTTCTTCCCCATTTCCAGCCATCCTTTCCAACAACCCAACCCGCCAGAGCAACTTGTGACGTGGCATGTTTTCTCGGGCTCCCCAACCAAGGATTCTAGAGGACTTTCGTGAGGCCCCTTTTCTGTGGTTCCTCTTGATCGCTTGATGCCAACCTTTGTTTTCGCTCATCATTATCCTTCCGAAACCACCACCACTCTCCGGGTCTCGGGTGTTTGGACGCGGCAACCCTAGATGTCAATCTGGAAGCAGAAGACTTCACCAAGGGGAACCCCTGAAAGAAGCTTGGAGCCTTCATCACTCTCGCATGAACCCGAACTCCCCAAAGAGTGCGCTCCCGCCAGCGGGCCTCGACGCCAATGCCAGGGAGTGGTTGTGACCAGTGCAAGGTGTGCCCATAAGTGGCAAAAGACAACGGAAATTTGGTTAAACATCCAAGTACGGGGTCTGTACTAATCAAAATGTCATCCATCCATATCCATCCCTTTTCAGTTTCCCCTTGGGGGGATTTACAGACATTGGTCACGTGGCAGGCGTTCGATGACGGTAAATGGTGACCATTGGTCACAAATGATGGATCCACTGTGTGCATGGTACTTGTTCGGTGCATTTCAACCAGCTGAAACATTCAGACCGGCCCCCGTTTCATGCTTGCTTCAGAAAACATGCGCCCCGGCCAGAAGCCTCAGAGCTAAAACACACAATGTGTAAATGATGTCCTGCTCACAAGCAACCAACCGCAAAAGTCTTGGCAATATGTTTCACCAATTTCACCAACCCAAAAAACGACTTCCGAGAATGGAACCTCCATCATAGGTGTGGTCGCACACCGAATCGTCTTGCACGTTTGCTATGGTCTGTCTACAAGCAATCCGATGCCTTCTTCATCCTGACAAAAATAGCTTTGCCGGAACTTGGCATGTGACATGCGGCGGTACCATCTGCTTATATGTGGCCAGCGGTCAAGCGCTTGGGCCTGCGAAGGATAAGCTGCGCGGCTCACACGAACCAAACACACGCACAAACACCAACAAATGAACCTGCACGAAATTGGAAAGTCCTTCAAAGATATGTCATGGGAGCCTAGCGGAGACCGAAAGATCGACGTGTTTAGGGTTTCCGTACTATTTTAGCAAGCCTGCGTCGGCCTCAAGATGAGTCCTCCGAGCGAGTTTGGCCACAGTTTCCCTTTGCCGATCTAGAGCTTTGAGCTGCCAGCTTTTGCGCCGAGCTACCGCAGACCAAACAATGCTTTGCGCCTGCCTGCCAATGCACCACGATTCTGCTAGATTGCAAGGCGTGAGCAAAAGATGTGTGTGTGTGTGTGTCAAAAGAGGGGATACCCAAAAAATGGTGACCTCCCCGTTGGGATTCCCTATGTTTCCCTTTCAATCCATCTGGGAAGGGGACTATTGTCTATACTCTATATCCCAAAGCCATGCAGCCCAAGCTTTGCCCAGTGGCAGGCCGCAATCTTCCTGATGTCACACTTCTTTGCGGCAGCTTGCCCGGAATGACAACCCCCCCCTTGGCCAAGACTGACAGCTTCGTCGCCCGAAAGGTCGGCAAATTACAGACCCTAGACTCTTTCTCTGAGGCGCACTCACAACTCCACCCATTCGCGCGGCTCATTTCTCGTGTCTCAGGTTCTTCGCGGTTTGCCCACCGCTGCGCCCTTGGGCCCACCCTTCAGCCCCACACGCGGCGGCGCTGGAAGCTTTGCCTCCGCGCCGGAGGCGCCGGCGTTCACGCGCGCGGCGTTGGCGGCGCTGCGGAGGGAGGCTTGCTGTACAAGGACCTCTTGGCTCACCTCAGGGATCGAACCCACTCGAAAAGCCCTCCGCAAGTGGAACCCACTTATACTAACCAGTGGCTTCTAAGGAAAAGAGCAGAAAGGGAGTTGCTATCAGGCCCTCCGGATCAATCTGCAACTTCAAAGCCGCGAAGCCGAGGAGTCCATCGAGTTTGTAACGTTGCCCAAAGGAGTTCAATCGCTTAGGCAGGTTTAATTTGCTGTTGTGCGTGTAGTATGCAAGCCTAGTCCTGGACAAAGTTCCCCTCAACCACTTATCAATTTTGTGGCAATGAACAGCCTAAAGCGCCCCTTAGCCTTTTATTGTCGGCTTTCCTGGGTGACCTGCAGTGGCCTCCTGTTCTGGGCAGTCAAGCTGGAGTCACGCCGCTTGCCATTTGACCGGTCATCATGTTGACAACAGGTGCTTCAGAAACCGCAGAGCCTTTGCAGCAGAGTTAGGACTTGGGGCGTGGGGCTTTGCTCTTTAGGGCAACATTCGGTGTTTGGTTGACATTCATCAGCTGACTTAGGGGCACACATCACCAGCGAAGCGGCGCCTGTTCCGCGGACTGCGTTTGACCGCCCGATCTTTGGAGGGTGTTGGGCGCTGATTGGGGGGGAGGGTCTGAAGGAGGGACATGCCTTAACAGGCTGGTGCTTAGACAATTTCTTTGTTTGCTCCTTGCTTTGTGGCAAACTGGCTTTGCCTGTCCCTGAAAGTCGGCCACTTCAACATCAACTCATTTTGGGCTTGAGGAGATCCCTGACGACTGATTGCAAGCAGTTTCTGTTGCATTTTCACAGCATCACCCAGGTACCAGTTGTGGCTTGACGCGGGTTCGGCTCAGAAGCCGAACCAACATGCTGCTTGGCAGGATCGGATCCTTCCTTGGGTTCCATGTTGACTTACGGACGTACAGGGTAAGAAAGACCTTTGCCCTTCGCCACATGGTCATGGCAACAAAACACCACAAGGGTTGCCTAAACAATTGAATCATACTCAAGACCTGGTAGCAAAGCCGCCAGCCCAAAATCGGTAAAACATCACACAAGCAGGATATCTGCATCTGGGCCTTGATCTACAAGGGCCTAAACCATTTGAGTGAGGCTTTGGTACTGGTAAACCAAAGTGCGTCATGATCGTGCAAGAATCATGTTTGTAATTGTTCAGCCTCTTGCGGAACCGGGTCCCGTGGCTCTTTTGGGCCCACCTGGCCTGGAGGGCGCGCATAAGCGCCAGAGCCAAGCAAATGCCCATGAAAAGGGTCATGCAAATGCAGGCGATTCCGACCTCGGCTTGCCATGTCTTGAGGGTACCCTTGTTTAAGGCTCGTCTAAGGGGGAATGACAGCACTCCTTTTTTGAGGTCCCTGTTTTTGACCCTCGGAACGCAAATGAAAACTCACCCGTCTGAACATGGGGGAACAACATAAAAAAGGAACCTTCACCACAAGGTCACAACACAAAGCGATTAATCCGCTCAGTTGTGAATATATGTTTCCCTCTCCCGTGTGCGATTGATTCACCCAATAGTCAACCGATAGTAAATTCCTGACTGCCCTTATTAGGGGGTACTTTCAGCACTTCCCTTCTGTTTATGTGTAAACTCAAACTGTAAACTGCAATTCAAATGTTGCGTTTCAAATTTAAATTGAACAAATCCTAAAAAGTGCCAATTGAACAATTTCAAACAAATTCCTCTCACACAGATTACGATTTTGACGATTTTTGCACCCGGCAAAAGGGGGAACCCCATTTGAATGAGGACTGTAGCCAAAACCCCCCGAAGACCCCCTACGACCCTATTGATAAATATGTTTGTTCCAAAGGAAAGACATGTGTTTATAGGGGGAGGGGGCGGGATTCTATATGTTAGGCAAGAAGGGATTCTGAAAGGCCGCAACTTGATTTGCCGAGGCCCTGGTTTGGTCACGTTTAATATGAGAGCAGCTGGGAACAAGGAAGAAAGAAACAACTGTCGCGCGGTCCAAATGGCTGCCTCTTCCAAGACCTCGCTGACATGTTGCCCAGCCATTTAAAGCATACCAAACCTGGGATCCATATCCATGAAATCGACTAGCCAAGAAGAAAACAGCCACTGCAATCAGGGCACTATTGGGTCGTGCAAAAAGACAGCTTCTACAAGACAAGAACAACGGAGGCCAGGCTGACCATATCTGATAGCCGGGCGACTCCTAAGGAGGCAGCGATCGGCCAGTCGTGAGACATGTAAAAGGCGCAGCAGAAGGCTTGGAACAGACTGCCGAAGAGGTGGCAAAGGTTGAGGCCCACCTTGCAAGAAAGAGCGGTCCGGTGCCAGGAAGCGGTCAAGCCGATTAAAACGTCTTTTTGATGTCCCTTCGAAACCAGCCAAGGTGGCTCCGTCTTTTTTTGGCTGAAAGGCCAATTCCTCCTGACTATCATAGTGACACGGGACCAAACCACTTCTCCCACAAGTGGGCTGAGTCGGCCAGTGAAGGAACACCTAGGGTGATGGCAGGCCCACAAATCACCTCATGACTCGGATTCCATGAGATCTTCAGCATTGATGACGATCAGCTGAATTAGCAGGCGCCTCAAATACGACTTATTCCACATGGCTCACTGTCACAGAACACTGGTTGACCCTAGAAAACCAACACAAGAACATGTATCTCAAACATGAAACAAGGAACCCTCAACATATATTCTCTCCTTACACCAAGCCCACAACGGGTGCCCTCAACAAACGACAGGCCCAAAAACTGAAAACCACTGCAGCACTGAGGCACTTTGTAGGGCACCATGAGCTCAATGTCCTGCTCGCTGGCTTTGCAAATGGCCCACAGGGAGACAAAGGGCAGGTAGTGCAGTGGAGAGGCGTTCCTCAGAACGGCTCTAAGAAACCAGGAACATCTGCAGCAAACAAAACTAACAGTGTCTTAAACCTCCAGTGGCCTTTGAACCTCAGGGCACCATGTTTTGTTGGTTGTTGATTTCAAGCGGAAATGTCCTGCTTGAGAATACACAAGGGGTGTCCGCTCTGTTGGCCTCCCTTTCCGCACAGGGTCCATATGATTTGGAAGCCAGGCTACTTTACATTCCTCACGCCAACCAAGCTCCGAGCCAAGCCGCTGTTCCTCATCCAGCTCCGGTGGCAGCTGCGAGCTACCCACAAAGCGCTTCCGCTTGGAAGCCCCAGTGCGGTGCTGCAGGTTCCTCCAAAGACCATGTTCGGATATACGCGTGACATCCGTCCATGTATGTCCACGGAAAAGCGTGCATACACTTGTAGATAGTATATTCTATGTATAAACATCGCTTCAACAATGTGTTCTGATATGTGTTCTATGTTGCGAGTGTCTTCGTTGTACAGTATACATACATTTGTACATTGATAGATAAATATATATATATATATATATACACATGTATTCAGCGGTGCCAACTATGGTAGTTGTTCACATCGGCTTTCTCTGATATTCTGTATACATCAGCCCAATAAAATCAGCACGCCAAAGGAGAGACAGGCAAACAAACAAATGGACGGTAGGACAAACAGAACAAACAGATGGGCAAACAAACAACCATACCATAAACTCAACAAACATAACACCAAAACTCACACAAACACACATGCAATTAACACACACACACACCAACAAAAGAAACGCAACCTCACCCCCCACCCCCAAATAAACCACTAAACACGTATCAGTTCTCAACAGCCAAGGTGCTTGTAACGATGCAGCGTCCAGTTGTTCCCCGCCCGCTGCTTTGACACCTGGCGATGCTTGCTGCACGACGTCCAGCGATGCTCAACGCAAGAGTGCCCTTCGCACAACAAAGGCTTTCACCTTTGCTGGGATGGTCATAATCTAGCCAGATTGCATCATAAAGGGCAGACCCGATCTCAACGGGCACTCGGGTTAAGCAAAACAGCAGGGCCTGTGTCCCTCATTGCTTAAACTCACAGGGGTGCACCCCTGGAGCAAAACATCACAACCTAAAGATGAGTTTCTTTCAAGGAGAGCCCTCTTTATAAGGGTCTATAAGTTGACACGGGATCGCTTATAGTGGATTCGCAAAACAACTAAGCTGTGTTTCCGACATCGCGAGTGGTTGGTAAATGTAGGCCAAGATTACTGAACAACATGAGCAACGGACAACAATACACGCAAACTGCCGCGGTCCATTTGAGTAGTCCTCCCCTGTTGCGGGAAAACATTGGGGTCTGTGCGCCCCCGGATATTGTTGCCGAACCCACGTCAGCGGGCGACACTCAGAGATCCCAGACATCACCTATTGCCTGGTAGGCCATGCACCGGGCAAAAGCGGGCAGCAGCCCGAAGCTGAGGAAGCCCGCTACGTGCAGAGCAGCCACAGACATCAGCGCACATGCCTGTCAACCGGATTCGAGTAGAACCTGGAGAATGAATCAGAGGTTCTTAGATGGGTGAACAGTACACAACAGTAACCCCCGCAAAAAGTCGACCCTGGAAATATCGACCTGGGGGATAGATCCTAGATCTAAGCGGGTCTGAGGCTCCTGGCGCTTTTGCAACCATCCAAATGCTTCCTTTTCGTCCAGGGGTGACTTTGGTAAGCACGCATACAAGTGTTGCCCTCATTTGAAAGGAACACAAACAACTCTGGGATTTCAAGGGACTTGATGCATTTTCGATAGAGGTCCGTCCACCTATGAGTTCGCCAAGCCTTTGAAGATGCTCTCGTGGCATTCCCCCCCAGTGGTTTACACCCAAAATGAGACCCTGACTCCAGGCGTAAAGGCGTTGTCTGGAAGCAAAGAATCCTTTAATTATTGATAAGGCTGGGTATAAGACCCATAAGAACCACAATGTGAACCCAGGATTAATAAACCCGTCCCATTATTAGGGGGGTGTCCGCTCCAAAAGTGATGAATCCCCACTAAAAGGGGACACCCCCCTCTTAATCAACCCGGGGTTTATTTATCAGGGGTTAACATTAAGAACCACCAACCATGGCCCTAGGGGCCCTGAAGTTCCGCGGCCTGGAGGCTGCTGAGGTCGTCCCAATAGGGCGCCTCTCGCTCGAAGCGCTGCAGCAGGAGGATCAGAAGGAAGCCCGTGCCCAAGGACAGATCCTCAGGAGCCGCCAATGCATTGCTCTTGGTCACTTTCAACCTTTCCACGTGTCGAGACTAGTGTTCACCAAGCTTGGACTTTGCTTCTGCGAGCAATTCACTACTTGACCCTGCAACCCTAGGCTCCTTCTTCACAAATATCGATATACTCAACAGATTAGGCAGAATCAGGGCCTGCGCCTTTGCAACGCCAACTGTTGCCCCTATCCCCATTCCTGATACTTGACAACAGCCCTCTGCAATGACAAGGACCAAACCACCGCGCCACCGCGAAACAACGGAATCTCCAAGAATGAGCCTTGATTGCTAGATTCCTTCAATCCTTCTCCTTGCCCCCTCCACCCCCCCCATCCCCGCAACCGCCCCGGCAACGCCCCAAATTCCCCCCCCTGTTCTCCTCCGTTGGGCCCGTTTGCCCATTCCTTCGACATCCATCCAAGGAGCAGCCGCCACAAGCAGCTCCCAAATGAGCCAGAAGGTGTGCGGCAGCTCCAAGGACCTTTCAATGGCTGGCGAGTCTTCACTGAACGGTGTCCGTCGGATTTTTTGGCGCCCTGGTGGATTTCTCCAGGGAAAACAAAGAAAACCCCGCACATCGTTTGGGGTCCTTGTTGAAATCACCCTATGCAGCCATGGCCACGATTCTGTGATAGCAACGTAGTTTGTTCGCGTCCATCCAAGATCATCCAACCGTCACTACTTTGTCACTTTGGGGGGAATAATTACCCATGGCTCACACAACTGACAAAGTGGCTGACGGAAAAAACAAGACAACAAGAGGCAGCTTTCCACAAGCAAATGTCACCTGACTGAAGTGCTCATTCGACAAGTGACCACAACTGGACCGGATCCAAATAAGACACCATTGCGACGCAATGGACGGTTTCATCTTGGTTCTCCGATAAAAAACAGCCGACAAAAGAGTCAGAGTTCGACTATATTTCCAGCACACATCACACAACAACTTGCTTCGAGTTGGCATTTTCGACAAGTGTATAAACATTTGTTGAAGCCCCTCAAAGAGAATCTAGGGACGAAGGGCACCCTGCCTTTGGAAACCAGATAGTAGACCCATGCCAGGGTGGGGCCAACCATTTCAAACATGTTTGAGCCACCCAGCTGCACGGCACTAAACACATGGCTTTCTTCAGCCTTGGCTAATTGCCAGGTGGGGCTTAGGTTCCCTTTCAAGCCTTTTGAACCACGGTGATGCTTCTCTGCCAGTCCAGGGATTTCCATGGCTCACAGAAGGTGGGAAAAGGCCTGTAAAACTAACAATTACCACAACCACGGGCTCAAGTGGGGGAAGGTGAAAAAAACTCCACGGGCCACCCTTTTGTTCGGCATCATAAACAGCATTGCAGTGCCTCACCCACCCAATGGGTCTCAGCATCCCCCAACAAAAAAACACCCTTTTCTTCGGCACAGAAAGCATTTCACCCATGGGCGTGGGTCAAAAATAGGTACCCAAAATGGAACTCTGGTAAAAGGAACCAAGGACTAAAACCCGCGGTCCCCTGGTGTATTTTTGACCCATACCCATAAACCCGGTCCAGTCAGGCGGCTCCAGGACCAAGGAATTCTTCCCCTGGCCGAAGATCTTGGAGGTGAGGCACACCCCGGCGAACGCGAAGACCAGCGCCGGAGCCCAAATCCAGCCGGGCATCAACCCGTGCGGCAGCCGCTCTAAGGGGCCCTCGCTGGTGGACAACACGTAGTCCGGCTCCTCAAGGGGGGGAAAAAAAAAAAACCTGGCGCAAAGAACCCATAGACACAGAATCACTACAAACCACCAAAAAAAAAAAAGGCAGCGAACTTGCGAAACACACAAACACACAACATTGTGAAGGTTTAAGCCTTTCGGGTCTGTCATGAGTGTTCCTCGCAGGGAAATGCTATGCGGGGTTGGGCGGCCCACAGGGGCCATCATCATGGCTCTGTTTCCTCCGAGATAAGCTCGGTATTTGTTCAAATGGAATCTGGATGCAGGAGGACATGGGTCTGAACCTCTCTGTTGCGAGAACACAAACACAAAGGTGGCAACAACACAACCATGTGCTATGGCACTTGGCAGAAGGATTGATTGTGTCGGAAAACTTCTTTGCTCCAAGGAAACAGGCCAACCCTAGTTTGTGGTCATCTCTACTTGGGCATGCGTCTGGGTAAAAACAAGTCAAACACCATCAAATTGATAGATTGCATGTTGGATCAGTGTCCCAGTTTTGGCTCGCACTTCTAGCCTATAATATACCCAGGCGCCTCGTAGCCTGAAACATGCGTGCGTGCTGCCTGAACAAACCCAAACAAACCGATCAAATGCGCACGTCGGGGGGGGGGGGGGGAGATTAGGGAGCCACCAAGCACGGTAGAAACGCGTGGGGGTCCAACGACCCAGGTGCTGAAATCTTAGGACCCCGGAAAAGGCAAACACAACAAAGAAAGAAACGTGTCAGTAGATATGTGTGACTTCCACATGTTCTACTGGGTAGCACTTAGACTTGGACGCTCACCACGCTTGTGTCGGTGAGCGCCCAAGCTGGCTGACAACGTGCCGCGGCTCTTGCGCTGCTTCCGCCCAACAAATTCCTGCCTGTAGGACCAAATGGCAATGACAATTGACGGTTGGAACACCCTCACAAATGGCTGGCGGAAATTGATTTCCATGGACATGATGTCCACATATGTGCACCAAAGGATCAAGGCAATTCAAATTATACCCATGTCAAAAAGAAACAGTGCCCTTCTCCAACAATCCAAACAACAACCAACACAAATCAAGGCAAACCGATACACCCAACCAGAGATAATTGGCCATGGGGCACAACTTATGGCTCCATTTTGGGGTGGATGAACATTTGCCACCTATGTTGGTGTTCACCAAAAAGTTGCTGGGTTTTGACCCACAGCCAATTCATCCCAAGCCAAAAACCCAAGGCCAGGGCACGGAGAGGTCCACAGGCGCCCGGGTGGGTGTCATGGTGACGGGCAGAACCTGGAGAAAGACCAAAGGCTCCCAGTTTGAGGTTTGAGTGAACTATTCGTCTATACCATGGCTCAAAATCCAAATCGTACCCCCAGTGAACATCCCAATCCCCACTAAAATAGACTAAAATGAATGGCCCACCCCAAAATGGTACCATTGGTTTTGACCCACAGCCAGATCCACAATTGTTTGGGGGCCTCCTGAAAAACTGTCAGTTGGGCTGTGTTTGTACGCCATTTCTCTTTTGCTGGGGCGCTCAACATGAAACAAGCCCAATTCGGAGACAAACCGATGTGAGATCCCAATCCAAAGATCCCTGCCAAAGACGATACCTGGAATTTGGGTACTAAGATTAGGGGTAATCTGCTCCAAGTGATTTCGCCTGTGCCGGCAAACAAGGGGGCCTCATAGTTGCAATGCTCAAAACTTCTTATGGTTTCTGGTCATGACTTTCTTCTTACAAACCCTTCTGGTTGTCGGCGTCAACACTCCATCTCAATTCCTGAGTCACTTAGAGTGGACTGGCCAACAACTGTCAGAACTTTGTACTTACCACTAAAATGGTCTTCCCAACAAGTCGAGTGAGCCATCGGTGGCCAGTCTCACCAACCGCGGCGTCGCCAGCGTCTCACGCGTCTCACGCGTCTCGCCCGCGCCTCAGGGTCCAAGGTCCGCACCAGCAGCGTCATCAGCCGCTTCGCGCGGTGCAGCGCGTCCGCCTCCGCCTCGCAATGCCTCGCTTCGGCCGAAAGGCGTTGGCCCCGAAAATCCGAAGCCATGGACTGGGCTGCCCGTGGCAACCGATCCGCGAAAAGTGGCTCACTTTTAGTGGGTTGAATGGAAACTACCACTAAACACTAGAAGGCTTAAAGGCTAAGGGGATGGGCTGGGAGCCACCATTCACATTGACATGGCACACCCCCCTTCCCCAAACAAAAAGCAAAACAAGAACGACTCCTTGTTTGAAACGGCATCTACAAGTACGTCTTGGAATGTGTTTTGTTTTGTCGTGAACCTGGCAGGGAGTTCACGGCATCCCGCGCAATAGCCACGCTGCACGGTGTAGGTGGTGGAGGGCTCCAGGTTCCCCATGGCCAACTTGCAGCCCGAGGCCGTGCAGGTCGCTGAGGTGCTGGGGGCCTTTGAGATATCCGCGGCCGTGACGTTGCCTGGCGCGAAGGAAAGCGAGCCGCGCTTTTGTGTGCGAGTGTGCGCGGGTGGTGGGCAGGTGATTGGGTGGGGCGGGTGGGTGGGGTGGGGGTGTGGGGGTAGGTAGGGTGGCTGGTTGGCTGGTTGGTTGGGAGGTTGGGTGAATGGGGTTGTGTGGGTGTGTCTGCATCGTGCGTTGTTTGTGTTGGGTTTCATTTTCGCTCGCGAGCGTTGTCGCCTGAGACTGAAGAGTGGTTCTTCCTTTTTGGTCAATGTGTCGTAGAACTAAAACACGACATTTCTTTGAAGCGTTCCCCCGCATTTCGAGACATAACCAGACAGCTCGGCGAGCTAGGAACCATGGGACATGTGGCCGCATCTAAGCCAGTGGGGGCCCTCCAATTAATGGTTGATCTCATGTCGGTTTCTGCTTGAAACACTCCTTCAGAAGACAAGAACTAACTCTGACACATGCTGCATGAGCGCCGAGCAAACAAAACCTATCAAAGGGTGGTTCTGCCAAGATGTTCAATGCTTCTGTCGGCCTGACTGTAGGAGTGGCAGCCTCTACTGAGAGATTTGCTGGACTCAAGGGGTGTGATTGGGAAGAAACCTCTCCTAGGCGTCTGACAAGATAAAACACATCTTCGTTCTTTTATCTTCCTTAACATGGCAGGATTAAACATGTGGTGAATTGTACAAGCATCTCCCTTTGGTGCATCAGTAGAACAAGGCGCCCATGCAAAGACAATGGTTTGGGAGTCCTGTTTGAGAGGACACTCCTTGTTCGGGGTAGTTTGAAGCAAAACCCATAATACACATGTGCGCTATTCGGCACCGCATGGCACTGAGGACTTCGCATCGTAGCCGCGCATCTCGCTCTACATCTGCCAGCATCTCGGCCTCGGCTACAGTTAGTGAGCATTGGAACCTTCTTGCAAGGGATTCTTACGGGACTCTGAGAACCTGTAAGAGGGGGTAGAGGTGCCCTACTGCTTCTCCTGAACTGGGGTGCAAGCAATTGGAATGGCTTTGTGGGGGACATGAACACCAAACTAGCCATACTTATTTGAACTATAGCTAATCTTTGGTGTTATTATTCACCTGCCGCGCTATTCATACTGCTGGAGCGGGGAGATTGTTGTTGTGGCCGGCTGTTTGTCCAAAACCATATATGGCGGATGACCCTGCAGATTGTCGACTTCTTGTTTGGCCGTGTCAAAACCCACCACAACGTTCTCAAAAACCAAAGGTCTCTCATATGCCATTGCCTACAGCACTCGGTGGTTTGGATTGGTCGTTTGGGAACTTGAACCTCTCTCCTTTCTTGAAACCAACTGGGAATTCGCCGCCTAAAAGGGAATTATTTGCCATGGCTAGTAAAAAACAGAAACGTCGAAGAGTCAGCTGAACAGGTTGAACGGGTTAAAGGTCGCACCAGTATACAACACTCATTTGTATTCATATCAACCAATGCACGGTACGTAGCTGGGTGAATCACTGCTAAGCCAGTCCCTGCTTGCTCAACGTGTCTCTACCAATTCAAGTTCATATTGTTGATGTAATCGATCCGAACAGCTTCCTTGGGATGTGCCATGTGTGGTACACGCGTTGAATGGATAGTTCGGTCACACCTTTGGAGCAAAGCATTGAGGCCAGAGCTGAATCCGCCGTCACAGAGCTCAGGCGCAGGGGAAGCATGGTCTCATCACCTCAAGCGTACCGTTGCCAGGCCGACAGCTGCGAGGCGCCAGGTGCCGCACGTGCACAGACTTTGCACGAGGGAAGGTTTCGTCTTCCAAGGCGTGCACCAAGGTTTGCCGGGAAGAGCGGGGCAATAAGCAAAGCACCTCTCGGCTTCCTTCGGGGCTTGCACCATTTGATGCTTCACGAGCCAGGGTCCACCTTCTCACTCTCCTTCCAAAAAAAACTCGTTCAGAGGGTGTGGAGGTTGTATATTATTCTGTCTTCTCGCAACGGATCAAATGATATCAATGGAAAACCCTGGGGACGCAGTTTGGCCCTGGCTGTAGATACGTTGAACCATTCCCCTCGGTTTGTCGTCCCAAAAACTCGATGTCGCGGCTACCGACTTCAGTACGTGGATCCGATGGGCAAAGTGCCGGGATATGCGTGGACCGCACAGCGAGGTTGCTGTTTTGATTCTGAAGCCAACTTGTTGCTTTCCCCCCTAAGTGGCTTGGCCACAATGCGCAACACAAACGAGCACCACCACAAATGTTGGCGTTTCTTTGGAACTAATTTGGAAATTCGTCCGACCATCTCCCAAGAGGGGTCACTTCAATTTTGGAAACCAACACTTCTGGTTGTAAAGCTGGATTTTCGGAAACCGACCCTCTCTTGCTTCACATACCATGCATATCATCGGTCCTTCACTTTTTGCAACTTGAGAAAACCGCACAGCTTCCCAGGCCACGCGACTTTTTTCGGCCCAAACGCCCGGCAACTCTGGGAGCGCGGGCCGAAGCGGCCGCCCGTCTGCTGCCAGACGCAGTTGGCCTGGTAGGCGTAGTAGGGCCCATTGCAATCGCAGCCTGGCAAGGACTTTGGGCAAATTACTATGATTCACAACATGGAATCAACAAGGAGCATGTTCAAATGTGGGTCAATAAATCGGTACCCAGAATGGAACCCTGGTAAATGAAAACATGGACTAAACCCTGTGGTCCCCTGCTGGTTGGAAGTTGACCCACACCCATATTCATCATGGGAGGGCTCGTCCTGAAGGCGAGCTCCCAGTGGGACCAAATTTGGGTGAGTCCAAAACCTGCAGACGGTTGGTGCTAACTTCGAAAGGTCATCAGTTTGTACATGAGTTTCCTTTTGGGGGGAGGACCGGAACCGTTTTCATTGTCCATGTGAATTTGCAGGCAGAGAGATTT
>CAUJNA010000535.1:547500-580000 GCA_963377175.1 Effrenium voratum | reverse complement strand
CTCAGCTCGTTCAACGAAGAGCATAACTTGCTTCCATCCCAGTAAACTCAATCAAGGCAACCGAAATGGATAAGTTTCATGAAGTTTCTAGAAACTATCAAGTATGCAACAATTGTAGAAGTTCCCATAAACAACTAAAGCATGTTCAGGCCTTCCTCATTCAAGCTGGCTTGTCACCAGTTCGAACTCTAGGAAAAGGTATTGTCCTGCGTCTTGCTAACATGTTGGTATACCAACCATCTGGTTGGTTTCTGTACGTTTCTTCCCAGCTTGAAATCAAATCCCCGGGGAAAAAAAGAAAAGAACAAAGAGATCGATCGTCCACATATGTGCCCCCCGTTTCAGCTCAGGCCCCTTTTCGCATCCAACCACCGGGCGCCTTTCCGCAGCCCCCGTGGTTTCACCGCCCTGGGCCCCCCAGCAGCAATGGCACCGGCCGCAGCACAGCTCTTCGGCCTCCGGGCGAACGGGGAATCGCGGGACCTGAAGCGACTAGGTCAGGTGACATCCGCAAAACTACCTCAAGATGGAGCAAACATGTTTTTTTTAAAAGCAAAATTAACTCAAGATGGTGGTTTAAGAAGAACCCAATGGTAATTTTGAGAGCCTCACATGCTTTCAAGAGTTCCAGCACATGCGCTCTGTTATAGCCAATGAGCAGGCATATGCCACAATATGGGCGCATGTGCCCGCAGAATCAGTGTGCCGCCAGCTTCGAAGTCCCCAGCAAAATTGTGGGGGGCAAAGCTTCATGTTCTTCACACCCACGCCTTGGCCAAACACCTGGTCGCCGCCCACCACTTTGCATCGCACCTGGGAAGCTTGCCCGGCAACTGGAAAGGGGCAAGAAGTGGCCCCAGGATTTGGCCAAAGTCACACCAAAGTGATAGCTTGGAATGGAAACGGCTCCAGTTTCGGACTGGAGAAAGCAAAGGCGCACTCACTGTGGACGGACCTCGGAACTGGTTGTGCCTGGGTCCTTTCTGGGCTTTTGTTTTGAGGGGATGAACAACTAGAACAAACGTAAAGCAAACAAAGGCTGTCCTTCCAGCTCATTTCTGCGGGAGTGTGTGTGTGTGTGTGTGTGTGTTGGCACTTACTTTGTCGCACGACCCAGAAAGTCCTGCTTTGGAGTTCTGCTGGTCTGCATCAACTTATTGGGGACAATCTTTCCACCTCACCGCTTGAGCAAGTCTTGCTCAACTGGTATCCTGCCGGTGTTTCCTGTTACCAAGCCAAACATGTATAGAGTCGTGCAATACACTTAACAGGAATGACAACGCAGTAGCAAGCCAACACCGCTCCAGTCACTTGTGGCATCCTGCCTCGAACTCCTCGCCGGCAAACCTGCTGACCAGGATTCCTCCGCACATTGGCGCTTGAACGCCGGAGGTGGGGTCCCTCATATCTGCGCTCGCGCGAGCATGCGCACGAGCAAATGTGCCTGTGCATGTATGCGTGTGCACGTGGCTAGGTTTTGCTGGTAACATGGATTAGCACAGCTGCAGGAAATAGGGCAAACAAGTGGTACAAGCCAACAGGACTCAGCGGCTTGTGCAAAACTCACGTGAGACTGGTTTACAACCGATGCCTCAACATTGGGCCGGTGTTTTCAGACTTATGCGTTGTCGTTGTTGCTCAAACATCAACTCATTTCGTTGACTTCACAAGGGGGAGGTCCCATGCCACACAGTGGCAAAAGTCCAAGCGCGTCTTCTGACCAGCGAAAGCAATCAGTCCGTTTGTCAAACATTGGCATCCGCCATTTTAGGAATCTGTGGTGGTCACATGCTGTGCTGTCGTGCTGCTTTTACTGGGATCGCGACCCAAAACGAGGTTGCCTTTGTCATGTCTTTTCTGTTCAGCACCATTTGGCCATTACCCAACTTGTTACCACCACCGCCCCTACTGTCCTTGAAGGGAAAGCCAAACAGAGCTGTTTCTGTTCTTCGTTGTGGCTTGCAGTAACATGTTCAAAGGATTTCAGCTGGATTGCGTTCTTGCGCCTATACCAGTGTCTTTGCCCAAGCTCTAGTTAGCCGGCTGCGATCATTTACGTGTGACACCCAGAAATAACCTGAGCATCACTGCAAGCCCATGTCGCTAGAGGGGTAGACTGTAAGTGAGCATCAAGATCCTCACTGTCTATCCCAACACCAAAAAGTAGAACTCCTGCACCAGATGACACTCAACAAAAGCATCCTGCCCCTCTGAGCGGGTCTCGAAGGGATACATAAGTAGTTGAAGCATTTGTGTACCGGCCGAAGTCCAGTAGACTACCTCCGCTGATGCCCCAACGACAATGGACAGGTTTGAATGCCGGTCCAGAAACGACCGATAAATTTGCCATGTTCAAAGGCGTTGGAAAGATTCAGCAGACCTTTAAAATTACCATGCTCAAAAAGGCCTCAAAGGTGTAGGAAAAACCCAGAAGGTTTTTCAGCACCCAACCCTCTGCGCCTTCGACGTCACAGGTGCCGTTGCTGCCGTCGGCAAAGCCGATGCCCTGGCCAAACATGCTCCTTTTGGTCGCAAAATCGCGGGACCCAAAATGGCGAGTGTCCTTTGTGTTCCCTCTAAACGAGCGGCAACAGGGAACCCTCAGAACAAACACAACATGTGGTCCCTGGTCATGGTTCCTGACTCACTGATTGGTTGCCTAGAATTCCTTATTTGTAGACCATCGCCGTCGTGGATGCGTAACCTGAAGCAGCACTGAATCCATGACCATCCCTCTCAACCCCAAGTTAAAGGGTGGTTCACCAAAGTACATACCCTGCTAAGCAGGCCCTGCTACGGTTGAACATAAGGTTGGCACCCCTGCATTAGTGCTTGGAATCCCTTCTGTCAGACGTCTTGTTGCATTGACTTGTCTAAAGGGATATCGAAGGTGAACCCTTTGTCCCATGCTCCTGGATGCGTGCTTGGACGTGTCCCGGGAATAACCTTGCCAAGCTTCGGTGTAGAGGGCATTGTCCACAGCACTTGCACCTGGACTCGCAGGACTGGTCAAGGACCCTCAGAACTGCTTCAAGCTGTTTGGCCAAGATGGTGAGACAATGTAACTTGTAGCAGCCGCATTATCTAGCAAACCACAGATATTCAGAAAGGTTGTAGAAATCAAGGCTAGCAACAGAGCAACTGTCGATATCATCGACTTCGGTCCGAATGACTCTGTGACTGGCTGATTGGCGCTCCTGCACAGTGAACCCAGCACCATGTCTTAAAGTTGACCGCTGAAAGGCCGTGGGTCATGGTGAATCTGGCCGGCGAGCCAGCAGGGAAGTAAACAGGCCATACAGATTCGCGCGGGCATCAAGGGGTGGCACGCCTGCAAACCTCCAACACCATAGCCAAGATTTGCCCGCTCGGCCCAGCTCACTCCGAAACTGGCCTTCATGCCGGCCCATTGTACCGTATGTAAGAGCTGTGCTAATGAGGCCACCCCGTGAATGCACACTCAGAACAAACCACAAACCCGAATTGAGATTGGTTTCGTTGCTCAGGCTCTGATGTGTCCTAGTGCATTGGATCGTTGCAAAGTCCGATTGCCTTTGATGTCCTACTGCTCTGTCATGTTCTCAGTGCGTGCTCCGGCCCAAACAGAAGCAGCTAGACCTTGTTCTAGCTACTGGAATGGACCGGCTACAAAGGAGGTCAAATGTACAGGCAGGCGCAAGTAATGTAATGAGAAAGGGCAAGGGTGAACTCCCCTCAGGATAAAGAACACTCCTCTTGCCCTATAAAGTGCCCTCCACCAGCATGGAACCCACCAAAGGGGGTCTCCTTTGGAGGAAAAAAACGTCTTCCAGGACCTTCCAGTCAGGTTCCAAGTTCGCTGGAGGGGTGCCATCACGGCCCCCGCGGGTTTGGATTCCATCTCCACTTCCGGGGGACCCGGCTGGGGCTGTTGTCCGCCATCGGGACCTGCAGGTCAAAAAACCCCAGCGCTCTCCGTTAAAAGTAGTTGTTGCCGAGCGCGGCTAAAGGAAACCCACGTGAACTTGGCCTTTTGGAAAGGTGCTGCAAGCAACCAGGACAGCTGGAACCCGAATCAAGCTCATCGCTTTCGCTTGGACTTATACGTGCCCCAGCGCCATAGGTTTGCTCGTCGTGTTCACCCCAAAGAACCCAAACACAAGTGTGGCTCATGTGTCAAGATAAGGAACCTCTGGGTTCAAGTAGCTTCTGATGGGACTGAAAGGATATGTACAAGTCGGGTGGGTGCCGGAGAGGAGCCGCTCGAGTGGGACCCGTGAACAAGGGAAACCACTATCACCTCGCATAAGCATTACGGATTGATTCGGCCATCATGCCACACACTTGGAGAAACAACCGAAACTGACACAAACACAAACACACACACAAAAAAAAAAGAGAGGCCGCGGAGCGTACCCTTTAAAATAGGACTCATTGGGGAATGGTAAAAAACAATAACACAATGCTTTATGCAATGTGCGCAGCAAACCCGGGGACATCTCTCATCTTTCAGGTCGGGATTTTTGTCCACCAAGAACACGGTCCTTTTTGGAATGGCGCGCCAAAGTGGGACCCACCGGTACCAAACTAAACTAGGTCCCCCACAAGGTTAGAATGAGGGTACCCTTTTTTTTCTGTAGTCTATTTTACTAGGGGAACCCTCCCCTTAAAAGGCGTGAGAAAGGGCACTGGGGACCAAACCAAAGACCCAATGAGACCCATGGGCCCGGGGCCCTTTTTCCCCGGCCTCATATGCCGCGCACAGGACCTTGGCCCGCCACTGCGCCGTGAGCTGCACCCTGCCGGCCGTCCGATCGTTCGGACCCCAATTTTTGGCGTGTGTTTCTATAGGGGACCTCCCCAAAACGGTGGTACTGGTTTCGGTGCCGCTGTAAAAACCATGAAACAAGGTACCGTCACAAAAGGCCACACCCCAAGTATGCGGACATCTGTTGAATTGTCCTTTTGCTGTCTCAGTTTGTGTGAAGGTGGAGGAATTCTACAAGACTTTGCGAGAATCTGGGTCTGTATTTTTCCAGAGCGCTGGCCCCATTCTCCGTGCTTTGGGGCCCAACAACCCGGGTCCCACGTGCCACCGACCTGAAAGTCGCTTCCAACCGATTCCAACCTGAATCATCGACACTGAAGAGTCCGGTGTTTGAACAATCCCTTACATTCCCTCACCTGCCCTCCCCCCCTGATTTGGCTGTGGGTCGAAAATCGGTACCCAAATTGGAACCCTGGTAAATGAAAACATGGACTGAACCCTGTGCTCCCCTGGTGGTTTAATTTTGACCCACACCCACACGCCCTCCCCCCCCTTACTTGTCGCACTCCGGGCATCAGTCGCTCTCCAATCCGCGGCCGCTCCCGCTTTTTCGACCGGCTGAGGCTGGCGACCGCTGAGCTGAGGTCCTCTGCCGTGATCTGCGGCGCCGCTTCCGAAAGCTGCACCTGCGACAAGGCGTTGGGGGAGTGGCGGTATAAACAGAACGCTTCACGGCCCATTGTTGGTAGGGTAAGGGGCGAGTCAGGTTGGTCCAAGTCAGGAAATGGGTTGGTCCAAGTCAGGAAACAGGTTTGGTACCCTCCCTCCAAGAAAGGAAGCTGACTGGAGAGTTTGGAAAGACCACTTTCCTTTGGTGAAGCCCCATGTCCACTTTCATGATTGTTGGAAAGGGGTAGTGGTTGCTTCCGCCATTGGCAAATTCTCACATTCGCGCCACAAGAACTCACAAAAAAATAGGCTAAGCCAGAATCCTGGACGACCAACGCCCAGTTGACTCATACGCAGGATATCAATCCTTTTAATAGGGAGGTGTCTTTGCACCTGCGTCAGGATCTGGGTAATCAAATCATGCTAGCCATGTTCAAGGGGACTTTCCTTGGTTGCCTACAATACATGGAAATGGAATCACTGAGTAGGACAACGGCAAGGCTGCGAAGAATGCATGAGAATGTCAAGTCAAGTTATCAGAGATTAGAAAAGCAAGGTCGGTCATCGCAATCGCAACCCTTTGGATTCAGCTTCCTTGCAACATGGGCGCCTTGCTGATAATTGATAACTGCATCTCTCCTTAAAAAGAATCCAACGTGCGTTCATGTTGGCCTCCTTTGTTTTGCTGCCCGCATTTTTGGAAGCAACCGAGCACTGACCAAGACAAGGTTCGAAGTAGGTGACTATGGCTGGCTCAGCAAACACCAAACACCATCAACTAAAGAGCCAGCTCGCGGTAACGACGGCATAGGTTACATATGCGTGTGATCCCCGTCCATGCCCTACAGCACGATCCTGCTTTCTCCCTTCTTTGCTGGTCCCTTGATGCCGTGCCTAAAACTGCTTCCTTCTTTGGCGCCAGGCATCTTCCCCCATGGTTTGCTAAACCGCAAAATGTATCTCCGCCAACCTGATTGCCAGCAGAAATCTTTCCCGGAAATTCACCCGCTTGAGCGTTTGGGCTCGGCCAAGATGGCAAGACCCTCTGAAATGGCACCCTTGGCAAATGGAACCAAAGACTGAAACCTGCGTAACCCTGGGTGTTTGATCTTGAGCCACAGCCACTTCCCACTCTCCGCATCTCCAAAAAGCCATGGCGCCATACGCCGCACCGCCGCCACACCCGCCAGGCGCGCCGCCGCCGCCGCGTCCGCAGCGCGGCCCCCGAGCTGAGGCAAAGCGACGGCAAACGCAGGCAGGCCACGGAAGGGGACCCAGCAGAACCACACATAACGAAACAAAAGGTGGCAAAACTTCCGTCAATGGAGCACGGCACAAAGAAACAGGCAATACATAGATTGCGTCAATGTCGCGGGTGAACCACATCCCACCACATGAGAGGGCTCCTTATCTTTAGCCCTGTCAAGCATGGCCTCACGAACAGGAATCTGCTTTGAAATGGGTGCTTGAGTCAGCCAAGGAAAATGGGACCCCTAAAGGGCAGGGCAGAACTCCTGCCAAGCCAGCGGACGGAACTTGAATTAGGGAAGGCCACGATGGAAGCGGTTTGGGGGCTGTACCATCAATCACTGGCAGCAGTTCCGGAAGCGGATTCTTTTTTTGGGCCGCCTCCGGGAACTCAAAATCAGGGAAAAACGGGCCAACCTGCCCTAAGCCAGGCAAGTAGGTTGCACTCAACCCCTACTTCCTCTGGTTGCAAACTGCTCGGCCTCCAACCACGTCAGGCCAATGGAACTGGGGACAGACCATCGGTGGTGAGCCCTGGCAGCCCACTCAAAGGGCTCCACAGAAAAATATGTGGGGGGTACTGCTTTCTGGGCCTAGCATTTAAGCAAAGAGGCCAAGGCTGGGCTACTGCTATGGCTGGAAAGTCATCCCCAAGTCTTCCCTGCTCTCAAAACCATGCTTTCCGGAGCCCATGCTTCTGTGCTCTGAAAGGCGTACCCGGAAAGTCAGCTTCCTCTTAAATTGGGGCGATGTCCCTCCCAGGTGCGAGGGCAACGTGGGAGGGAGAGTATCAAAGAGTCCGCAGGAGGACGAACATCTCCACCAAAGTCGGCTTCGGAGTACCCCGTGCCCTACCCAATGCGGGGAGGGCAAATTGGCCAACTCCATAAGAGTGACACTCCTACGTGTTTGTATGTTGTTTCTAAAGAGATGCAAAGGTTGGTGTCCGCGATTGGAAATCCGGAGCAAAGAACCTGCGCTTTGGCCATGGCGATGTTCGCCGTCTCTGCTCTTTGTTTCTCCATTTATTTTTCACATCCCTTAAAGTAAGTTGTTTGCTGTTCATCTAGGTTCTCCAGCAGAGAGGTTAGAATAAGGGTACCAACTTTTTATGTAGTCTATTTTATAGGGCAACCCTCCCCCAAAAAGGGGTGAGCAAAGGCACCTGGCTGGGGGACCTAGTCATCATTGGTTTGGTAATTAAGTTGTTTGCTGTTCATCATTTGTTTTTTGTTTTTTATTTTATTTTTTTACATCCCTTCAAGTAAGCTGGTTGCTGGTCTCTTTTTTTTACTCCCCCCAAAACAGGGGTACAAGGGCACCTAGCTGGGGGACCTAGTCATCATGTGTGTTTTTGGACATCCCAAAAAGCGTCGCCAGCTCGGACTTCTCGCCTTGCGCAAGGCCTTGGCCGCCTCCGCTGCCGCGCCGCTTTGGGCCAAGTGGCGGCACTGCCGGTGCAAGAGCTCCTGGAGCTCCTGATGCGAAGACGTGGGGCGCTCGTCTTCTCTTCGGGGCTTGACTGGAATTAGGAGCCCAGCAACCAACAAAACCTAGGGTTTGCCTGGTTAGTGGAAATGCCTGGGTAGTGGAAAACAAACCCCCAAAAAGCCAAAGCAAGTTAAAATGGGAGCTAGTTCTGGGGAAGAAGGTTCCCTTCTTGGGATGGTCTAAAGGGAACACAAAGGAAAGCCACTCATTTTGAGGGTTCCCTCAGATTGGAGACAACCCCACATCTCTCTTTGGGACAATTTGCGACAGTTTCCTCTTGGCGGGGTGAGGTTTAAGATGAAAAAGGTCGGGATGAACCCGGCCAATTGAAGGGCGGAAATAAGTAGAATGGGGCTGTGGGTAGGTTTAACGAAAGCAAACTCATGATCAGAAGAGAATAAGGAAGGCAGTTGTTTAGACTTACGCTTACGTACATCAACCAGTTTGCCTTTATGAGCCCCTTGGTTGAACACAAAGCGTGCACCAGGCAATCCGCCCCTCTTGTTGGTCTAGAAGGGAACCCTGTCCAAAGAAGTTGAGCTTCTACACTGGACAGGGGTCCCTCGACGTTCACGAACAAACATTTGGACATTTCAACATGGCCATGCAGAGCGATGATGCACCGCCCATTTGCATTCCGGGTCTCGCCTTGTCGCTATTTGAAGATGCCCAATGTAGAACCCTGTGTCCAATTTGGCTATGAATCTTCAGAGGGTACCACCTCGACTCAAAAGTGGCTGGTGGATAGAAATCCCCACCCAATTGAAGTCCATCAAAGGGTTCCAAAATCAAGTTCAGGCCCACTTAGGTCCCTTTGCACAGGTTCGGATCCGGATCTCGCCTCAGGCTCCAAGCAGGGCTCCAGCTCCAGATGCAACGAGAAGCGATGTGGTGCCAGCAGCCAGGGTGCCAGCTGGTCCACCGAGCAGGTGGTGCCCACAACCAGGACCTCTCAGAGGTGTTTATATATATATATATATATATTGTTTTTCTCCGTGGGAGAAGGACGTAGATGGTTTGGAGGTGAGCTTGGTTTAACTGGTACTTAGGTCTTTAGTCAAGTTAGATGGTTGCATAAAATCAAGGTGTGACGCCTCTTGGATTGTCTGGGGGTGGTAGCTTACATGGTTGGCAACCCTACTTACAAGGCGTTGCAGGGAGGTTGACAGGAGTTGACTGGGTGTCGTGCTTTTCAAGGGACACCGAGGCAAAGACCGGCTGCAAATCTTCTTCAAAGGGAAACGCGCCCAAAAAGAAAGGACAAAAAGGGGTTGCCACTGTGCAGCTGGTGGACCAGCGCGCCACCAGCATAAGCCCGGTCTCTCTGGTACCTTAGTCATGTCAGCACGGCACACACACACACGTGAATTTAAATTCAGTTCATTGCTGGATATACGGGTGCCGCAAGAAGCTTTGGGTGAGGTGCAGCAGAATGCCTTTTACAGGCTTGCAGAGAAAACAACTGGTCGGTTTTCACACACGGCAATAACAAAAGAAAACAAAAACATCCGGCGCCTGAAAGCTGGTAGAAAATGACAACCAGCTCCCAAAGGGGATTGCTATGCAGCAGAGTTCCCGATGTTTCCCCAGCCACTTGGGAACTCGTTTCGAACAAGCTGAGCAATTGTCAGAACTCCTGTTGAAACGGGAATCGTGCAACATGTAAAACGTATAGTTTGTTGTATTAAATTATATTCTAACTTGCTGCTTGTAGTTGGGGGGGGGAGGGGGGTCCTACAAAGGGACCCTTTTGTGGAAGGCTCAAATGAAAAGCACAATCCAGTTGGCCCGTCCCCTATGTTTCGGAGACAGCGTCCAGGGGGTGCAATGTGAAGCTCGGACTAACTAGCAGGGACAACCCCGACATGGTTGGCGTTCGCTTGAAAACAACCCAAACAGGTGCCCTTCTTGTACCTGCCATCCTTACCTCGTGTTTTCAGCTAGGGGACTCCCTCCGGAGATTCTGGATGGTGTCCAGCTCGTTGCGCAGCACGTAAGGTACGCAGGTCTCTGAGCTGTCACAGGGCAAGAGTGTCTCCAAATCCTGCCGACTCAGAAAAAAATCGCTGCGCCGTTTAACGGGATATCTAGCCACGATCTACCCACTAGACCACTATTAAAATGGTAGCGTTGGATATGGTGTGGAAACCATCTTTCACGGGAGTCAGCTAAAACAAAAATCATTCATCCCGTATGGTTCCTCTTGGGAAAAGAGCATCGCTGGGCGCAGAAAGGAAAATCAAACAATACCGGTCTCCAAAACTGGGTAACTCTATATACATATATATGTATATATATATATATATATATTTTTATTCAGCCACAGTACGAAGGGTATATAAAACGTTTGCGGGTGGGACGCAACCATCTTTGCAAAGATTGCCAAAAGCTCCAAGACCTGAAACAAGCTATTATTCCCGAGCTATAGGGGATCTTAATCATGATGAATGGTGAGCTCGTCTCACCACCTGGCCAGCTCGCCGCCAAATGCCAGCTCCATCTTAGGCAGAGGGTGTGGAATACTATTCTGTTTTGTGTGTGTGTGTGCGTGTCAAAATATGGGGACCGCGAAGAATAATGGTGGTCGTGACTTGGCTTCCCTTTGAATCCAAGGCAACAAGGGTACCCTCCAAACACCCACCCACCCACCCACCCACCCACCCACCCACCCACCCACCCACCCACCCACCCACCCACCCACCCACCCACCCACCCACCCACCCACCCACCCACCCACCCACCCACCCACCCACCCACCCACCCACCCACCCACCCACCCACCCACCCACCCACCCACCCACCCACCCACCCACCCACCCACCCTCACTTTCACGCACACAACATCCACGGTTTCCTCGAGGCGCCCAATTCGAGTTGTTGCGAACCACGGTCCTCCAGAAGCACCAGGCTGGGAGCGCAGCTCCTTGCCGCACGGAACAGCTCCGCCGCCCGCTTCTCCGCGTGGCCCACTCGGCTCGCCAAAACCTGGAGGATACCCAGCATCCTTTGGGTTCCTTTTCAATGGAAGACCGGGGTACCTGGAGTCTCCATGCCTCATTACCCAAAATAATAGGGTCATGGACGCATGTTCCAAGGGTCATGGAGACTCCTGGTATGTCCATTCTCATTTGGGACCACCCCCTTTTTGGCGTGGTTTAAAGGGGCAATCCATCATGTCGGCAACAAACACAAAATGACACACACACCCAAGTTCGGTGGAGTGGCTCCAAGTGTGTCCCTTCTGCGAGCCTGTCCCCATTTTGTTGCAGGTCAAACCTAGGGAAAGTCTGCATCCGTTCTTTGAGGCTACCCTTGTTCGCGGTGGTTCGAAGGGGAAACTTCCATTCTTTTCAGGGGAACCTAAAAGAGTTCGAATCTGATGGGTTCGGATTGCTTGCGTCGCCTCCGAGGGAACCCATTGTGGTGTGATTTGTTTATTGAGAACCGTTTGCTGTTCATGTCCACCAGCCTCTTAGGCGGGTTCCACCTTAAAAATCCTGGCCATTCCTCGCTTGCTTTCTGCTCCCCTGCCAAAAGTTTAACCTTTAGTGGTTTAATACGGAAAACCCATTGGTTGGCAAAAAAGTGAAAGTCCTAACAGCCCTTGGCAACATGCACCAAACAAGATGTCGCCAAACTTCGGGGGAGAACCAGTTGAAGAAAAACCGAGGGCAACAACCAACAGGAGTGGTTCTTGTGATTCGTTGCCCTTTCCATCAGCCCACCTCTGCGCCAGAGGCGGCGAAGAGGTGGCAGCCCAGCTCCGCCGCCAGTTGGGCCGCCAGGAAGCTCTTGCCTTGTCATTTGCTTGGAGTGGGGTGGTTTACTTTCTGCAAAAAGAAACCGACCCAGTTTGTTTCTTTGCTTCTTTGCTTCTTTTATTTTTTGGGGGGGCTCTATGCATTGAACTACCCCATATGGTTTGCGCTAGTAGAGGGTGTGTGTGTGTGGGCGTGCGCGTGCGCGTGCGCGTGCGCGTGCGTCTGCGTCTGCGTCTGCGTCTGCGTCTGCGTCTGCGTCTGCGTCTGCGTCTGCGTCTGCGTCTGCGTCTGCGTCTGCGTCTGCGTCTGCGTCTGCGTCTGCGTCTGCGTCTGTCTGTCTGTCTGGTCTGTCTGTCTGTCTGTCTGTCTGTGTCTGTCTGTCTGTGTCTGTCTGTCTGTCTGTCTGTCTGTCTGTCTGTCTGTCTGTCTGTGTCTGTGTCTGTGTCTGTGTCTGTGTCTGTGTCTGTGTCTGTGTCTGTGTCTGTGTCTGTGTCTGTGTGTGTCTGTGTCTGTGTCTGTGTCTGTGTCTGTGTCTGTGTCTGTGTCTGTGTCTGTGTCTGTGTCTGTGTCTGTGTCTGTGTCTGTGTCTGTGTCTGTGTCTGTGTCTGTGTCTGTGTCTGTGTCTGTGTCTGTGTCTGTGTCTGTGTCTGTGTCTGTGTCTGTGTCTGTGTCTGTGTCTGTGTCTGTGTCTGTGTCTGTGTCTGTGTCTGTGTCTGTGTCTGTGTCTGTGTCTGTGTCTGTGTCTGTGTCTGTGTCTGTGTTGTGTGTGTGTGTGTGTGTGTGTGTGTGTGTGTGTGTGTGTGTGTGTGTGTGTGTGTGTGTGTGTGTGTGTGTGTGTGTGGTGCGTGTGTGTGTGTGTGGTGTGTGTGTGTGTGGTGTGTGTGTGTGTGACGATTCAACGACTTGGATGTTGTAAAGAGATTAAGATACAAACCCTTGAAGGTGTTTTACCAATTAAAACCATTTACGCCAGGGAAAACATACGGCATCCCTTAAATTGTTAGCTGTCGTATGACCTTACAACATAATCCAAGATGTGATGCCTAATTTCAGAAATACCCTGCCTGTTGAGGTCTTTGTTCACTGAAACAACGACCCCTGGAGCAAATGCAGGACACCTGTATCTCAAGCAGGCCCCCTCTGTTGGGTTGGGCTGCGTCAAACAGCAGGCTCCTGCCTTTGAAAGGAGTGTTGGTCAAGATTAAACGACCAGACCCTGGACCCATTCAAAGTCGAACTAAAAGAAGGTTTCTCAACTCCACCCCAAATGTGTAATGCACAAACAGTCTCGGTTCAAAATAGCGTCTGAGAACAACAGTTGCTCAAAGCTCATTGATGCTTGCAAGACAGGTGCATCCCGCTCAAGCTCCAACCAGGGATCTCAATGGAGTGAATTCCTCCCGGACCAAGTCGCCACTCCCGGGGCTGCCGCTGATGAGAACTCCCAGCGGCGGCAATCCGCTCCCGCCGGACTGCGAGGCCCTCCATGGCGCTACCACGTAGCTGCGGAGCGTCTCCACAGCCACGTGTTGGCCAACCACCTCCTTGTGCCCAATGAAAACTTCAGGTTCGCTTGGAACCAAGAAGTCAGCATTTCTCAAGGACGAAAGGTACCCGTTTCAGAATCCTCAAAAGCTATTCAGGGTTGGGAGAGCTGGGGATGTTACTCTTTTATTTTTGGGCTGATTTCCCCTATTTCCCATGGAGCACACTCTGATCCCTTGCCCACAAAGAAGGTCAGCCCTATTTCTGGCGGCCACTTCCACCACCTACGAGCAGAAACGCGCCCTTTCCCCACCCTGAACTGTCCTCCCTCTAACCTCCCCTGCGGCAGGGTGAGAATGTCTCGAGCAAAACAGCAGCTAGCAGCCTTTCTCGCGAACTATGACTCAAACCCGTAGAAACCCAAGACCCACACTTTTTGGGAGCCCACTCCGGTGGGGAACCAACCCAACCACGAATGGATGCTAAGGATGCCGCACAAATCCGCGCTGCCGCCAGAGCGCCTTGAAGCCGCCTCCGGTCTCCGCCATGCGAGGCCCGCCCGCTCCGCTCCAGGCGCGCATCGGGGTGGGGGTCATGCGCGCCAGCGCCGGCCTGAAGTGATCCAGGCTCGGCGGGCCCTCGACGCCTGGAAAGGGACAGGTGAGGACATGTCACGTGAACATGTACAGCGCGTGCAAACACTCAAATAAATAACTGAACAAGTGCGTATGTATACATATATATATATATATATATACAGATGTATGTATTGTTTTGCTTGTTATCTTTATGTATACAAGTGATACACACCTCAACCAGCATGCTAGGTTGACGGCGGCGGGGAGCGTGGGGGGGGGGCGGCTTGCCCGGACTTGCGTCCAGCCAGGATTGCAACTATGTCGAAGCCAATGTCAGCTCCCAGGCTGGAACTCTGCTGGTGGGAGGCCACCAGCGTGCAGAAAAACAGCTTCGGAGCCGGGGGACTGTTGACCGGCGCTCGGACTCTCGGACTGACAGTGTGACTGGCTTGTCAGCTTTGTTCAAAGACCAGTGTGGAAAGCCCGGTCTTGAAAGCTGTGTGGGCTCGTTGGTGGCATTCCGGAGGTATGTCACTGGCAGAATCAAGCAGCAGTCCTGCTTTGAAGATGCCCTGCTTCGAGCAAATGAAAAATGTTGCGCCTGCCAGCTCTCTGTATGCAAAGTTTATCATGTTCAGGCTTGGCTGTGATCACACCGAAGCAGCGAGTTGCTGCTAGTTGCTTAGCTTTGGCACAATCCCCACTCCACGCCCAAGTCTGCTATTGATTCGGTCCACGGACCCTCCCCCCCCTCCCAGGCAACGCGACATGTTATGATGTGTATATAGTTCTGGATCTATATAAATAAAGAGAGATATGTCAATACATATCCCCAGGATCACCAGATTATTCTCCAAATCAAGGTATTACGATCCAACTCAACATATTTTACGACTCAGACTCAAATCGCTTGCAATATGCCAAGAGAGTGCTCTTTCTGTACCCAAGGTTAAAGGCGGGAAAAGGGGGCAAACAACCTTGACAAAGGTGGGGTAGCTTTTCCCTGGCATCACGCGGGGCGGATTGACACACCGTGGCTCAACCGGAGACTCACAGGCCAAGTTGTTTATTGTTCACGGTGTTATGCAACCCCTGGGTGGAAATGACCCTAGCGCCCTCCATAATCGGAAAATCCATACCAAGTCCAAGTATCCACATAACCACACGGAAAGACGTTTTGGACCGTGGCAACACTAGGTTTGGTCAAGGCTGAGACGTCTTTGAAGCCGCAGCCAGAACAAAACGCTTATGTTTGTCGGGGGGGTACACTCCTGCGCAAAGAAACAAACCATCATCAACTGGTTTATAAGGAGGAATCCCCTAAAACTTGTGGACAAGGAACCCCTTCCGAGTTCATTGCTGCAGGGAAGTACTTCAGCTCAGAGTCAAGAAGAACCCATTGTGCAATGTGGTGCCTAGGTGTGCTTTCAAGACAAACAATGGCTTCCTCTGGGAAACGCTTCGAACCAAAGCCAAGCATGTGGAATCCCATCCTACTTTGCGATTTCCCACCAAACTGCCCCCCCCAACAAAGGACAGTGAGAGACACCTACGGGGCCATCCGCATGCCGTCAACGCGCGCCTTTGGCCAGGGCTGTCAAGGAAGCCGCGCGGCACAGGGCCGCCAGGTCGCAGGGCAGAAACCCCCCAGTCGCCTGCGCGAGGTACTGCTGGCCCTCCTGGTCGAGGTCCGGGCAGTGCACCTGACAGGCGGAGGTCTGGCCGGAGGTCTGGCCGGATGTGGGTGAGTTCCTTGGTGTTCCTAGAGCTGTTGGTTAAGTTCTCCAAGAGGCAAAGGCAACAATGAGTCCCAAGCACATCCTGGCATTCAAAAGGTCTATCCAGGTATTGAATGTGGCTCAGCTGAAAACCGGGCTAGATGTTTGGTCGAGCTCCCCAAGATTCAGTGAGAACGCATGCTGTTTCATGGATGCATTGTCAGTTGGTACTGGAAATCCGAAAGATCCCCCCTTTCTGGAAAGCTCTGAAAGACACTTGCCAAGAATCCCGCCATTGGTCTAGAACTTGTTTGGGTAAAAGGTCCCAAATGCCAGAACCTTGGTTAAACGGAAACCAAAAGGAAAACCAAACAGGATACAGGATAATCATGGTTTCTGAGTAAACAACCCAATATATCACACATACCCAATTAAGTATGACCGTTGCTGTGGTTTCTGCACGTGCCTGTAGCACTTCGCAGCGCTGCTGAACCCCCATAGGCACCGGCAACGCCAGGCTCAGTTCCGCACCACCTCTCGTGGAACTCATGGGACCCCACAGCACTTTCTGGGCGCAGTTTCTGACTTTTTCTTTCTGGGTGTCCAAATCTTTGCAACATCCCTGTTTTGGCTATTTGAGTGTTGTTCAACAGGGATCCTTACACTATACACCTGAACATTGCCTTGTAAATGGTGATTTCCCTTTATTTTGGTGGAAAAAGCCATGTTTCAAATGGGCAAAATGCATCTTTTAAGGAGCCCTGTTCAAGGGGATGTGTTTGGGCCATATAGTTGTTTTGGGGGTGCGTGTTGGCGCTCGCACAAAGGGTGTGCGCGGTGGGCCCAAAACCACTCAGGGAAAAACGGGCCTAATGGGGTCTAACTCTAGCCACTGTAGCTTTGCTTGGAAACGGGATGAGTCCCCGAATGGCGAATCAAGCAGTCCATGCATCTCAGCATTTTTGCCTTGCAGGGAAACTACTTGATGAATAACTAGGTGCTCATGTATCAGAGATTCATATGATTGGTGCTCCCTGGCTTTCTTCATGAACTGTTTCAGCTTCGTTTTGTTAAGACAAGCGAGGCATGGACGACATGAACATTCAACCTGCTCAGTAAATGGGTTATAGGCATGGTCGTAAGTCAGCCAACCCGGGCATCCCAGTAACGACTTCTCATCGCCCACTTACTAAGGTTAAACATCCACGCATGTCTGCCTGATCCTAAGAATGCATCCCCTGAGTGGACCTTATAGAATGTCCGAAACAAGACCAATATTATGGGCCTGCCCTGCAATCTACAAAATCGGCCAGGGTCCACCTTAGCCTCATCAACCTGCAGTGCTTCCAGTTTCTCCTATAACACGTTTTTCTACTGGAAGCAGCGGGATTGCGATTTTGACCTGTACTTGAATACGCTCTCCCCCCTCGCCCCGCATATCCTTTTCCTTTCGTGTCGAGTTTCCGCAAGGGCATTCAGATCCACATTAATCACCCAAATGTTCGTAATTAGGTGTAGGACATCCTTCTGCTGTGTATCTGTCCAAACCATGCAGTCTGGGCTCCTGGGATCCCATTTGCGGATCATCGACAAACTGGTTGGGTGGGGTGAGGGGGTCCTATTGTGACACATACCCTATTTGGTAAAGGGTACTAGGGAATGTTGCAGCACTCTGAGAGCCCGGGGGAACCATGTGGCTTGGCTCCGCATGAAAAAGTGCGAAAGCCGAAAGGGAGTTTCTTGGTGGGTCGAGTTCGCTCGAAGGATGACATGGAATCAAACGACCGACCTTTGAACACGGAGCTCGTTTTACCCGTGGATCAGTGAGATCACCAGAATTCATGCAAAACAAAACCATACCAGCAACAACCATGTGGTTTCTCCTTGGAAACACAAACAAGCAATACCAAGAAAGCCCTCTGCAAACCGGCAGCAAAGAAATGCCCCCCCTTCCTCCCCCCGGAAAAAAAAGAAGAAGAAAGAACATGGGGTGGTTTTTCCTTCGGGAGGCAAAAGGAAGCTCATGGCTCTGGCTGCTCCCCCTCTGCAAGCCTGGCGAGCAGAGGTCCGAAGGTCCGGAGCTCAAAGAGGTCCAGGGGATCACCAGCAAGGCCTCGAGAGAACCAAAGACTTGGCGCCCATTTTTGGGAGTGTAGAGTTCGACCTGCTTTAACCAAACAAGCAACCAAAAGGGCACGCAAACCCAGTTCTGTGTCTCTTTGATGGGAGATGCAATTGCGTCAATAGTGACTAACATTTCTGCAAACAGGTGCCCTTGTGTGGTGCTTTCAGGATCACATGTTCGTAGGAATTCATGCAGGATTTCATCAGAACACACCTTTTGCCAACAAATGCATGACATATTCACACCTATTCTGCAGGCGCTACCTGCCTGACTGCGGGGCATTCGTCAATGTAAGCTGGCCATTATCAGACCTGTGCTGCCTTCCGTGTAGGCGCGCGCATGTGTGTGTGTGTGTGTGTGTTTGCTGATGATATCGGGTGGGGGAACAAGCATGGGTTTGTTTCAGAATCCTGGAACTCAATAAACTGGGTTGCCCCAAAGAGGGGTGCCCTCCAAAACGACACGCCCGCATATTGCAAGTACGCATTCTCCGACAAACATGTTCTCGCTGCTTGATCAACCCCAGCATCCCAGAACCCTCAATTTATGCAGTATCCACGGGCGTATTCGCGTAGTATCCCCATGACACGTGAAGTATCCATGTTGTATTTGTCCCAAATGATCATACTTGCGTCCCAGCTTGAACTTGCCAACACAGCCAGCTCGAATGCGGCCTTGAATGTGGAACAGCGAGTGGGCCATACTGTGGACAAAATCCTGCCCCGGTTGGGATGGATGAAACCCTATGCATATTGGACCTAGCAATTGGTGCAGGATTTCGTCGAATCCACATGGCACGTGCCGTGGTTCAAAGCTTCCGCCGAGGCTCTGGCAAAGACTCTTGGTGCCACTGGTGCACTTCCCAGAGAAGCAGATCAGTCACCACCGCCCGGAAGTTGAGGTGCGAGTCTTCCTCGTCCTCGGTATGAAGGTTTTGGGGCAAGTTTGGCATGGCTCCAAGAGGAAACCTGCACGTTTTCCCATGTTGTCCTTGTTGTCCTTTAAAAGGAATCCACTGTTCATACAAATCAGTCGGCTTTCCTTTAAAGGAAACCGACCCTCCGGTGGGTTCCATGGCCACGTGGACAGGAGCTTTCACTCCGACCTCCCAGCTCCGTCCTCGGATGCCAGCGCCTCGGCGCCTTCAAAGACCACCACCTCCACGGAGACCGGGCCTCCTTGCCGGTGGCCAGGTACCCAAAATGGAATCCTGGTAAATGGAAACATGGACCAAAACCTGCGGTCCCCTGGCGGTTTAACTTTGACCCATACCCATATGTTGAGTTCATGTTGGTTTCCAGTTCAAATATCCAAAAGCGCAAGTGGACTGTTAAACTTATGGCTGGTGTGGCTTTTGGTTTCACATTCTCTGAGCGACCTATGCCTTGCCCAGAAATCAAACTCGGACATCGGGCAACACTATGGTGAATGCAAGGACCCTCCAATGGCTGTCAAATGTTTTTTTAGTTGACTGTACTTGGTGTTTTCAGGGAATCATTTAACAGATAGAACAAAATGTGCTTTTCCTTTAGTTTTCCCTTTAACGCCACCCACCAAAACCGGGGATCCAATTTATGAGAACGCCTCCAACAAATCGCACCCCCGCCGGCCCCTTCCGCCGGCTCCTCGCCGCAGCCGCGCCCGCGCGGTGGCCTCCGTCAGCTCCCGCTGCAGAAGCTGCGCCTTCTGGCGGCTGAACTCCGCGAGGAGCGGCGCGCCACTGGCGAAACCTCCGGGGCAAATGGCCGTGGCTCCAAAAAAACGGTTCACCAAAATGGCTTGCCCTGTGGAAACAGGGACCAAAACCTGCGGTTTGCCCCTCCGATCGCTTAATTTTGAGCCACACCCAAATGATCATGGAACCCACACAACAGGGATCCGGATGCATACACCTGAACATGGCCTTGTAAAAATGGTGGCGGTCCTTTATTTTGGCGGGAAAAGCCATGATTCAAGTGGGCAAAGTGTATCTTTTAAGCAGCCCCACACAACCACCAATACCACAATGTTAGAGGGGACTTCCTTTGTGGCGTCCTCCTTTTTGTTTTTTTGTTTAGTTGGCACATCTCTTCGTCCCTACTGTGGATGGACGAAATCCATTTCGCACCACTTTGAATCCATGGGAACCCATGGTTTGTTTGCATTGACACCATCATTCCAGGGTTTCTTAGGTGGCACAGGATTCCGTCCATCCACAGTATGTGGATAATTTGCACTAAGAAACCAAAGTAAATATACCACCACTATGTCATGCCTGAAGTGGAAATTCTCTTAAACTGACAGAAAGGATGCGCTTCATGGCCATCAGTGGATCCCTTGCCCTCCCTCTACCGCGAGAGCGCCCAGCGCCCGCCTGGTGCCGCCACCGCATGCGCCACCGCCTGCGCCAAATGGGACTTCCCCGCGCCGTGCGGCCCTCGGAGCAGCAGCGCCCGGACCGCCTGCCACGAAGGGTGGGCTGTGGGAGAACCCAGAAACAAAACAAAGGGATCTTCCATTTGGTTAAGACCCCTGAAAAAAAATGCCAAAATATTTCCAGTAGAGATAGATTCCATTTAAAACCAGGGAGAATAGAACATATTCTTAAGCAAATGGAAGGGATGAAGAGATTGGTTGTTGTGTGGGTTCCACGTTCATGGGAGAGTAAGGAATCGAAATGGGTCAAGTATATACATCAGAAAGTACCAAGGGACACTTAGGATAGGGCTTGCTGCACTTGCAATTTGGAAACCCCCTCTCAGGATGCCCAACTGGGTATGAGAACCCTTTGGCGGACATCATTTGCATGTGTATTTACAACCTCCAATCTTGAGATTTCTCCCCTGCAGATTCACATGAAGACACCGTGTGCCGTTTTCTAGGGGAATCTCCCCTTTGGAGGAGCCCCTTTGTGAGTTCCATGTTAGCTACTGTTTTGCAAGGGAGCAAGTGGGATGGCTCACTAGCGTGAGTCATGCAGTCAAGAGTTGCCCTTTGCCAAAGGTGGATTTCCTTTACACAGGAAAACTGCTAGCCCTGTATATACCTTGTGGCTTCCTCTAGGCACTCCCCCTCCTTGGTGTATCCCCAAACTCCTTCAGAACCAGCAAGTTCTCTCACTTCCTGAGTGGATTACCCAAAAGTCCAAACTTGTTTGCCACTAACATGATCAAGCTTAAAGTCCAGGAACTCTGAAAGCGAGACCAAAGGGACCTTGGCGACACACCGAATCCCCGGCTCGGCTTGACTCGATGCGCGCGCATTCGCGCGCGACTCCGGGCGCCTTGGGCTCCCAGGTGCCGCGACAAAGGTGCAGCAGGCGCTCGGCCACGCACCCGAAGCCGCCCACTGAGCTTGAAACACGCCTGACCCGGTGTGGTTTACACATCCTCTTGTAGCACTAGCACAGGTTACAATGTAGAAATGAAAACATAAAGCATACTGTTGTGTACATGTGCCGTATATGTGTACGTATATTTATGTTGTATGCCTTTATATATATATATATATATATATATACACATGAACATATCTACTTTCTAGTAGATAGATAATACATATAGGCCCCCTTCCGCAAGGAGCCGGACGTATATATTATATACACATGCAATCACATGACTGCAACAAACAAACAACAACCAGGAACTTCAAGGACACTGTTCTTTTGAGGGGGAGATGCCGCACCAGACGCATTGAACTGGGTTCCCGATAGTTCAGCCCAGTTGGAAGGGCCAGTTTTGAGGCAAGTGTCTGAGGATTGCTGGGCTACTTTGGATCCGATTGGCAGATAGAGCTCCGATTGTGTCGGCTTTTGGAGCAAGTGATATTTGGTCCATTCACAAAATGAGGTGCACCCACTTGGATGGCCTGAAAATTGCAAAGCCGCAGGAAACCAGCAGCCGGAAAGGTTCCTTTGAGCCACCCAATCGATCAAGAAGCGCCACTTGCAAAACACGCACGGGCCAAAGTCTGGGCCCAAGCTCTCGAAGCTCGTGCGTTGAGAAGCATTTGTCTACCGCAGCTTTTGCCCACAGATTTCAACAATAGCAAGCTTCACAGCGCCGCTCGAAATGCTGAGGATCAGACTTCAACACAAATCCGAGCGTCTCCGAGGGGGCCCTACAAAGAAGGCCCAAAGGACAGCACAACTAGAAACACCCAGGAGAGTGAGGCCACCTGGTGAAACATGGCAATCCATCAACTCCTTTTGGTCCAGTCCATGGCCAATGGCCAATTGGTCGAAGGAAGTTTAGAAGTCTAACTTCCGACAATATCGACAACTCAAGCAGAGCAGTGCAGAGCGAGAGATAGAGAGAGAGAGAGAGAAGAAGAGATGAAGAAGCGATGAAGAAAGATGAAGAAGCGATGAAGAAAGATGAAGCATGGTGTGCGAAATGTTAGAAAGGTCGCGAAATGCTGTATTTTTCAATGTTTTGAGCCTCCAGACGGCCCAGAAGTTACTTCGGTAAAGCGGCGGGTGCGGAGCCTTTGGTCGGAATTGCTGGCAAAAAATCGCACGCGGCCTGCGCGCGGTGCACATTTGGAAGTCAAAATCGTAAAAACACTACATGCTCGGGCTACTTTTGGAAGCTCCAACTTTCAAAAATCGCACGCGGCCTGCGCGCGGTGCACATTTGGAAGTCAAAATCGTAAAAACCTGAGAGGGTCGGGCTACTTTTGGAAGCTCCAACTTTCAAAAATCGCACGCGGCCTGCGCGCGGTGCGCGTTTTTAAGATGCAATGTAGCTTGACAGCGGTAAAACGCATTGGAATGGCAACGCGCAAGGCTTTTATCTAACTTGGAAAAATGCGTGGCGCCTGCGCGCGGTGCGCGTTTTTAAGATGCAATGTAGCTTGACAGTGGTAAAACACATTGGAATGGCAACGCGCAAGGCTTTCATCCAATTTGGAAAAAATGCGTGGCGCTTGCGCGCGGTGCGCATTTCTAAGATGGAATGCAGCTTGGCAGTGGTAAAACGCATTGGAATGGCAACGCGCAAGGCATCCTACGCTGCCCTGTTGAGTTAGTCGCGCTCTAGATAGATAGACAGACAGACAGATAGATAGATAGATAGATAGATAGAAAGCTGGAAAGATAGAGAGACAAGTAGACAGATAGATAGAGAGGTAGACAGGCAGATAGATAGGTAGATAGACAGATAGATAGATAGATAGGGAGGTAATGTCGCTGTGACCGTGTGGCGTTTCGGCTCTGTCTTGTCAGTTGCTCCGCGTATGTCATGTTTGTTCAATGTCCCGGTTTTCGTCACCAGCATCACTAGCATCACCACCACCACTGTTCATGTTTGTTCATGTCCCGGCTTCAATCGCGGAGCGGCAACTCACATCACCACCACCACTACCACCACTACACTTTCACCAGCACTCCCACCAGCACCACACACAGGCCGAGAACATGTTAATGTTCTAGTTTGTTGTTTGTCACCAGCCGACCTACCAGCATCACGCTCAGGCGGACAACCTCTTGATGTTTTTTTTTTAGTTTGTGTTCCCACAGAACGCATATACTTCCACAGACACATGCCAGTGACATCGTTTCCTTGTGTATCCCGCACGGTGGAGCGCGTCTTTTCTGACCGCTCCGGACGCCATGGCAGACGCATTTGATAAGACGGTGGCGTTTTTGGCAGCCTACTCGCAGGAGCTTGTGCAAATGAAGAAGCCGACGCTTACAGCTTTGCTCAACAGC
The DNA here is from genome assembly GCA_963377175.1 of Effrenium voratum. Classification (NCBI taxonomy): domain Eukaryota; class Dinophyceae; order Suessiales; family Symbiodiniaceae; genus Effrenium; species Effrenium voratum. The sequence goes on along the minus strand of CAUJNA010000535.1, from coordinate 556,489 downwards.
AAGCGGCGCAGTCAGGTACCAGAGTGGGAGCGAGCCAGAAATTTCTGCAGACGAAAACTTTCAAGCTTGGAGCCAGCTCAGCAGCAGATTTTGGAAGACTGGGAGTTTGTGCTTTGTGACAAGTCCACGTTGGAGGCTGCGCCTTTTCTGGCCGGCCTTCAACGCTGCTTTTGCCGCGTGGAGGCATTTTTGACAGAGACGGCAGAGGCGATAAGATACTCAAGCAAGCCAAGCTTGCTGGCAGCTTTGCAGAGTCGACACATGCAGGAATTTCAAATGTCGAGCTTTTGCCGTGTTTTCCTGCTGCGCTATAGCGACCGCTTGGCGTCTGCGGAAAAGGATTTTTTGCTTGCAAAGGAAGCTGAGTTGTGTCAAGTGAGTGCTGCGGCAAAAGAAGCTGCAGCATCGCGTCGTGCTCCTGCCTTTGTCGAAGTGCAAGCCTTCTTCGCTCAGAATGCTGTTGAAATTGCTCAGCTACAGAAGCAAAGCTTGTCAGCTGTTGTCAGCAGCAACCGCGCGAATTCCGACACACGTTGGAAGCAAGCTAAGAATTTCTTCGACAGGCACGTGGCATTGTTGAATGCCGACCAGAAAGAGCATTTAGAAGACTGGGAGTTTGTGCTTTGTGACAAGTCCAAGTTGGAGGCTGCGCCTTTTCTGGCCGGCCTTCAACGAAGCTTTGCAAGGCTGAGTGCTTTTGTCCAAGCTTACTCTGCCGTGCTGCGAGCTCAAGAAAAGAGCTCCCTGGTGAAGGCATTGCAAAGCCTTGACCAGGGAGCTGATGTAAGCTCTTCCTTTTGTGCTATGTTTCTCAAAAGATACAGACAGCATCTGTCGCCGGAGCAAGAAGCACTCGTGCAAGGCTGGGAGCGTGACTTGTGTGTCTCCGAAACCGCTCTGGTCGAAAAGTTTTTGACTATGCTTCAGCAAAGAAAGGCCGAGCTGCAGGCACTGCGAGCTACTTGTGCCGAGGAGCTGTTCAGCGGCCATGGCAAGAAAGCCGATGATGATTTTCGCTTCGGCTATGATTTTTTCCGGAGAACTTGGTGCCATCTTTTTCTGGTGGACCAAGAGCGTGTTCGCAGGGCGCTGCAGCCGCTTCTCATCGAAGTGGAACACATGCCATTAAAGGCATGGCATGAGCCAAAGCTGCACGCCAGTGAGACAGTTTTAGGGGACCACTTGCCGCGGCCTCGGCTGCCAAAGAGCTTACGGCAGTTGTACGGCAACAGCATGGACGCCGAAGGCCGCATAATGCCGTTTTTCCACCGTGTGCATGAGGTGGACTCCTACATGCTGAGCATGGAGTTTCAGGACTGCCATTACTGCAAGGAAGGCTGGTTCGGCATTGCCGCAGGCAAAGGCAAGAGTGGCCTGCCCGGAGGCTTCGAGACCCAAGCGTTTCAGAAGACCAACTTCTGTCGGGCACCTGAGGCCGATTGGCTGGAAGCCGGCAAGCCAATCTGTGAGAACTGCTTGCACGAAGCCAAGGAACGTGCCAAGGCGATGTTGCCCAAGGAGCCGTTCCGCTTGACGGCGGCCAACCACGCAGATCCGGGAGAGACTCTCCCGGAGATCGATGCCCTGACTTTCTTCGAGGAAGAGATCCTGTCCCCGATCCAGCACTTGGTGCGGATCTTTACGCTGTACGGCACGGGCCAGTGTGAGCTGCGAGGCCACGTGGGCAACCTTTTTCAAAACGGCCCGCAGTTCGTGCGAGACATTCCTGCTGCAGTTGGAGACATGAAAATGCTCCTGATACGCCGCTGCAGCAAGGATGTGCACAGGAAGCAGCGAGTACCTTTTCTGGTCTCGCGCCGGCGTCTCGAGCGTGCCCTGAACCGACTGTGCCGGCCAGTCGAAGATGGAGGCTCCGCGGCGTTGCGCCCGGGTGGCCTGACTCCCGAAGGATACTGCGGCTTCGTGAACCGTGCAAACTTGGAGCAGTACTCCAACACTGAAGAGGGAGCAGAGCCTGAGGGCTTGGAGGTGCAGGAAGTGCAGCAGCAGATCTGGCCCCAGATCGAAAAGAGCTTTGCGATGTGGATTTCCAGCACTTTGTCTTTGCAGCTGGCCTCGCAAGTACGAGCTTTGCACGAGCCGCCAGAGAGCGTCAGTGATGCTGACCGCATGGAGAAAACTTGGTGTAGCTTGAGACAAAAGCTCGACGAGCTGGACTTTGCAGCTGTCGGTGGCCCAGATGAGTTGGTCACCTCGACTCTCGTGGGGTACTTAGTCTCGCAGCAGCGGTGCGTCTTTTCTGACCGCCCTTTGACAGACCAGCCAAGCATGGGACACGACCAAGTTGAGCAAATTTTGCACGATGAGTTGACAGCCGTGCAAGAGCTGTCGGCCTGGGAGGAGCAGCCGCTGACTCCCGAAGGCTTTTGGTCTCCCGAAGACTTGGCGGGGCAGCAAACGCAGCAAGAGATGCAAGAGGATCTTTGGAATGCCTTGGGCGATGCACATCGCTCAGATGTGCTGGCCTCAGCCAGTCTTCAGCGCCACGGCGCAGGTCGTGTGGCAGGCCTGCCCATTGTGGATCCCCCCACAGTGCTGTCTCGCAACGTGCTCATCCGTGAGGATCACCCGTACTACATCGCTGCAGGGTTCCTCAAACTCTTTCCGCTGGGACAGGGGGACTACTGGGCCCATGTTCAGGAGCGAGCGGAGAACCAGCAGCCGCTCTCTTTCTGGGAGTGGATCAAACACATGCTGCTGCGAGCCGACGGTCGCTTCCAAGCGCACCCGCGCTTTTACTTTTTTGCCTTGAACACGGCGGTCCTTTATGGAGCACGATGTTTACTTGGAGGCAAGCGGCGCTTTGCCCTTGCCGAGAGCCTTGCCGGCCATTCGATGCTCGGCCGGGGCGATGGAGGTGAACTGGGGCGACAACACTGGTGAGCCCCTAAACACTTCGCGGGACAATGTGATCTCCGAGACGGATGTCTGCTTGCAAGTCCCGTTGCCGGTGCCTGCAGATATGACTTTGGGGCACGTCCTGCTTTCAAGGGACTGGCGAGCCTCTTTCGAGCAATCCAATCTCGGCATGCCTTGGTGGATGTCAGACGCAGGCGGCTTTTCTGCCCCTGCTGCTGGCCACGCAGGCGGCTTTTCTGCCCCTGTCTCAGCCCTTGGAGCGCAAATCCACTTGCAAGCTTTGGGAGCTGAAATCATGGCCACGCTGAGGCCCGACAGTGTGATGCATCCACACTTGCGAGCACACGTGGAGCTCATGCTGGGCATGTGTGCTTCCGTGCACTTGGCGCGCCAGGAGGCTTGGGATGTTGCCTTGTATGACTTTCTTTTAGGCTGCGGCATCAGAGCACAGCGCACGCGTCCTGGCGATGCCGATGCCGGCTGGGTGGCGCATAACTACCGCAAGAGGCACCACGCTGCCCGCTCTGTGGTGCGACCCGTTTGCTGCACCATGTGGGGTGAAAAGTATCGCCCCATTGGATACTTAAACGATGCGGGGGACATCGAGCACTACTTGGTGCACGACACATGCCCTCTTGGAAGATGTCGCAGGCACAAGCAGCTTATGGGCTTTGGCACCGTGTGCCCACACTGGCATGGCTTCAACAAAAAACACGGCATCATGGCCACTCTGAACGCGCAGCGATACTTGAGGTACACGGAGATCGGAAGCAAAGGGGCTGACCCGCGCGCGCGAGACCAGCGGGCCAGCCAGTATCTTCGCACGCTTTTGCAGGAGTTAGGCTTTGTGGCCCGTGCGGACGAAAGAGCAGCAGACGGCGATGACCGCGTGATGCTCATAGGCCTTCCCCGCGGCCTTCGAGCAAAATGACATTGACGAGTGTCTCCAGCTTCGCACCGCGGCGCAAGAGGTGCACGATGACCTTGAACGCTTGACAAGACAGCGCTGAATGCGCTTGAGATGCGCCAGGGTGCGTCTTTTCTGACCGCCCGGCGCTTGCCAGGCCGTGTGCCTTGCAGTGTGCCTTGCCTGGCAGCATGCGTCTTTTCTGACCGTGCTGCCTTGAACAGAGACAAAGTGAATCTGCCCGCATAAAAAGGAAAAAGAGCCGGTGGGACAACGGGCGGGCGGATGGTAACAAAGGGTAAATGATGGAGGCTTAAGACTTGTCAAACATTTGCGGTCAGGCAGGCTCCCTGTCAGCCAGGTTTTCTTTCCAGTTTTTGTCCGAGCGGTGGAATAGTTGCCTGTGAAGACATGACCTGTTGATTTCTTTTGTGACCGTTTGGCCATGTTCGTCACAAACAAAACATGATTGGTTTTCAATTTGGCCCCAAACATGTTTGCCCTGGTTGTTCAAGCCTCCTATAGTGGTTCTTTTTTAGAAACTTCCGCCACCGCCTTGCGCGGTACTACTTGTAACGCATACTTCCCGCCATCACCCAAAGAGCCCGCCTTTGCCAAGTCTCCAAGATCTCGTCCCCCATCTCCGTAACCGCACGGTCGCAAGGCATCCATGTGAGCAGGTGACCCTGGTGAAGCTCCTTGTGGTATTACTCATGCAAGGACTCGTAATATTGCTGGGGAATCGATTTTCAACCCCCCCGCCCCCCGGTCGGTCTTGCAAATGGGGAACGGGGCTGTCTTATGGCAATGACCCCAAGTGTTGCTGGTGCTGACTGGGTGACTGGAGATTTCATTGAGACCCACTTTGTGCCTTCGTTTAGGTGGTCCCGCTTGCAAAGTCCCTCGTCAGCATGCAGTTCATGTGTCGCACTCGCCTGGAGGCCTTGGAACTTCTGGTGTCTGAAGCTGAGATGGCTTGCGAGCAGGACGCATAACAAAAACGCTCTCAGAGTGAAAGGCGCATAGGGATGTTCCCATGGGGTGGCCAGTTGGTCTCAAAAGGGACACCCTAGAAACACCGAGGTTCGATCCTTGGCTCAGGAACCCAAATAAGTCAACCATGCTAGGCCATCATTCGCCCATCACCCCGCTGCATGGAACACCAAAGTCCTACGTGTCGAAAGGCCTTGGCCAGCCCAGGTCCCAAATTCTAAGACCTAAGTATCCCGCCTGTTTGAGTTTGTCAAGCCATCCAGACCAATCAGAATATTTGGGACCGCCTCATCCCTGCATCCGCAGTCCGCCTTTCCTGCGGCTGCAAAAACTTGAGCCTTGGCTTCCTTCAAGCCCCCCCCCAAAACACCCCACATTGATTCCCCTCCCCTCCCCTCCCCTCCCGCCAACCTGTAAGTATACCAAAGGACTGCTTTCCTTCAGGTTTTAAACGGCCATCTCAATGAAGTTCACTGTCTCCCCACAAACACAAGAGTCAACTTCGCAACCGCCTTGGGGGCAGTTGGGGGATTACTCGGTTGTTTTCGATTAGACCGGTTTGTTTGTTTGTTTGTTTTTAGGGGGGAGGGGGAGTTCATGGGTGGGTGTTGCAACACCGCCAAGTGATCTGCCACCCCCCCACCATCCCCCACCTAGCCCGCCCCAGCGCGCGCTCGCCCGCCTCAGAATCCCGAAGAAGTTGGCATGGGCCACAGCGGAGGCCACCACCAGCTGAGGGCAGTCCAGCACGCAGCTCTGCTCCGTGCTGGTGCTGGTGCCCTCCTCGCAGTTCTCCAAATTCACCACGTAGTCCTGCCCACAGTCCCCCTTGGTACCTCCTCAGGACGGCCTCTGGGGGGTAAAAAGGGGGTTTTGGTACCTCCTTAGGAGGTACTTGGACCCTCTGGGCTGGGAACCGGACCGGCGCCAACTTCGATTCTCATGGTTTTTTGGGGAATCCGAGAGCTGGGGGATTTGTTTGAGGGCGACTGCGAAACCGAAATAAGCACAACATGTCTGTGCTCCGAGCCGTTCGGGAAAATCCGTGCGTATTTTGGTTGGGTTCCTCTTTTGCAGGGACTTGTGGCGTTCCCCCTTACGCTGCTGTAGGCTTTGTTTACCGGGCTCCCATTTTTACGTGAGATTGATGGTTCCTCGTGCCGTAGGATGGCACATGGACCAAAACGCAAGAGTCGAAAATAGCTAAGTGCCCGTCATCAGCTCTGCAGCAAGGCAGTCCCAGGAACCATCAAGGGAGGGGGAGACAAAATAGCGAGACCTAGGGTTTTTCCTTGTTTGGTACTGTAGTTCCAGCTCCCCACGAAACAGTATGTGCAACCCACTAGTATGGGTCCCCTGACCCACTCCAGTTCCCTTTTAGCACTTGTTCAGTCATCCTGGAAGGAAAAGGAAATCCGTTTGGGGGCTCAGCATTTTGAAGCAAAAGGAACTCATCCGTGAAACCAACCAGAACTTTGCAACTCAAGATATCTCAAAGTAAAAAGAAACCTGCAACTCTCCTCCCTTGCAGCCCACCAGACCCATTTTGGAGGAAGCCGCTCTTCCAGGCTTCACCAGCCCCACCAGCCCCACCACTCGTCGGCCTCGACGTCGAAGCAGTGCACCTCCCGCCGCACGAGGCCGGCGCCGCAGGCGCCGGAGCCCCCCACCGCCCCACAGGCGCCCCAGGCGCCCACCGCCAGGCGATAGGACGTGGCGGGCGCGTAGAGACCTGAGACTTTGCTCCCGCGCCGAATAAAAGAAGAAAAGGAAAAAGCAGCACGTGTATGCCATATGTACATACCTATACAGCCGATACATATATATATATATATATATATGTATATAGATGTATGTATGTATGTATGTATGTATGTATGTATGTATGTATGTATGTATGTATGTATGTATGTATGTATGTATGTACGTACGTACGTACGTACGTATGTATATGTGTAATATATATATATATATAATATATATATATATATGTGCATGCATATGTGTACAAAAACAATCGTGTATATGTATATACACACATAACAATGTTCATAACCATCGAACGTATCTGTGAGGACAATATTCAGCATCCGTGGTGGATCTCTTTCCACTGAGCAACATTAGATCCTTACACCTGGGAGGGTAGTTGTGCGCTAAAGCACGGATCAACTCCACCCCCTGCTGCTAGACCACCCCAAGGGAAAACTGTCATTGAAGCAGTGAACACCCCAAGAAAGGAATTAGCCCCAGAAACACATACTCCATTCCAGCACCCCCTGCAGCTAAAAAAAAAAAAACAGCTATACAAATCATGTGTTGAGTTGTGACGGAACCTCCTAGGTGCCATCTACGTCCTTTCCATTTACCAGGTCCCTCAGCTGGGGCTCCCCGCCAACCTCCGACACATGGACCTGGTAGGCGGCACCGCCAAAGGTCTGATGGAAGTTCAGGCGCCAGTACTGGAAGTTGAAGGTGCCACCCTCTGGCAAGCTGAACCTGCACGACATGGCCACTCGTTTGACACCCTACTATGTTTGTAGCCTCTTGGGTTGTGGGGTCAACACAAGCAGAGCGAGGGTGACAACAGCCCAATTCCACGGTCGGGGGCTCTGAAACATAGGCTTTGGCCGCAAAAGGGGGCCTGTGTCGATGTCATCATGTGCGATTGCACCCAAGAAATGTAAAATAGTGACCAATCATGATCATTTCCCTTGAACACCAGGGATCATCAATGATCTTAAGCAAGTGGAAGGCGTGGCTGACAAAATGCTCACATGTACCCTCACTTCAACGCAGGGTTGGGGCCTAGAGACATTGACATGTGTTTGTAGGAAGATTCCTTCAGCTCCCATACTTGTGTCCAGATGTGTATCCACCGAATGCTTCGAGCTGCAACAAACATGGTTTCAGCATGCACCAATTTGCGTTAATGTTTTGGGGCACCGTGCGCAGGTGACGTGGTCGCCATGGCAGTATCACGCAGATATAGAACGAACCTGCTCATTACCCCCAAAACAAACAGTGAGCACAGAGACAATTTCTGCAGTGTGTTTGTCTGCGGCATTCAAGGAATACATAGCACCCGATTGACGAGTGAACAGCCTCGTCTTTTGCCCCCCAACCCAACACAAAATATTTGATTCCGGTCCATGGTCTAAACATCTGAAATTTCAACAGAGATCCCAGTATAACGTTTGGGGGAGGGGGGTGCGTGACACTAGCCGCACGGCAACGAGTCAAAGTCGATCTCGGTTTCATATAGGGAACCCACACAGCATTGCATATTGAATGGGACACCCTATCGACCAGGGGTATGTATATATATATACATATATATATATATATGTATACACGGGTTCCGATTGCAGCAATGCAAAGCTTTGCACATCCCATCCCTCAAACATGAACAATAGAGGTCTGTGCTGCTGTGCCGATTCCAAGCCTGCATTCTGTTGGCTTTTGAGGTTTCTCTATGCTTCCCACCCCATCCTATAAAGACTCAATTGCCTGAGCTCTGTCCAATCCACGTCGAAACTGGGTCTTGGGACAAGCAAGTTGGACCTTGGAGCCTTCGACAGGACAAATTGGATCAAAGTGCCACTCAACTCCCCCCAAAGAGTCCTGGGGCTTGAGCTGGATAACCAGACATTCTTCATAGGCCTGGGTGGAACCCTTGCTCTTAGAAACCACAACCTTTGGGCACTTTGAGCCACCCCGCCTCCGGGTCTCTCCGGAGGCCCACACGGGCCCCACACTGAACTCTGGCCGGATCTCCAGCCAGGAACGCTGGGCCGAGGTCGCCGCGTTGGTCGCCTGCGTTTCGATCACGGCCGGTTTGGGTGGCTTCCCTGCAGGCCTGGAGCAGTGGGGGGCCCTCGGCTGGGCCGTGTGCTCAGCCAAGCAGTGGGGATGTTGCCTGTTTGACAGATGCAAGAAGGCGGGACATGATTATAGACCCTTACGATTTGGGACCCTGAGCCGGACAAGGCCTTCCGACGCGTAGGACTTTGGGCTTATACAGCGGCGTGATGAGCGAAAGGTGGCCCAGCAAGGGTTGACTTAGGACATAGAAGACCGCTATTTTCACAAATGTTTCTCTTCAAAAGCAACCCTCGATCTAGACAAACTAGATCGCAGTCTGCCAAAGCGAAACCATTCGGCAAATTCGAAGAAGTTGCCACACGGCAATGGGTAGAAAATATAATTTGC
>CAUJNA010000535.1:470000-542500 GCA_963377175.1 Effrenium voratum | reverse complement strand
CCAGGACTTCCGGATGGAAGCAAAACTCAAGAAAACGAGCAAAGCTCCTGAACCAAGCCCAAGGGATTCCCGCTGAAGGTCTATGAACTTTCATGGGGGATACCCTTAAAAAATGTTGTGGACATGAATCTCTGTTCTTTTTTTTTCTGATGGACAACCCCGCGAGGACATGGACAAATCGGGTCGTCTTTCTGGTACTGGGACAATTTCGCTTGCCCCTAGCTTCCCCAAAACAACAGTAGACATACAAGTTCATCAGTTGTTCATGTCAACGATGTCACCAACCAATCCGGACCAAGGATCGGCTCCTCGCAGATTTCCATTTGAGCGCTCAAAACTTATTGACTGTAGGTTCTGTTTATATAGGCCTTACTGTGAAGCCACCATAAGACCAAACGGCTGTGGGTCAAAATGAGGTACCCAAAATGGTTTCGCGGAAAATGGAAACCTGGACTAAACCTGCGGTCCTCCATGGTGGTTTAATTTTGGCCCATACCCAGATAGGAACCACCTGCTACAATGGCCCTTTTGGGCGGGTTTTCAACGCTGCTCATTTGACCCCGTTCGGCCTCGCGTCCCCGTGGCGTGGCTTTCTTGCCCAGGCGCGGTGCGGGTCTGCGTGCCGCCACCGCAGGTCACTGAGCAGGGCTCCCAGTCGGAGACGTCATAGGCGTAGTCCAACCTGGCCGAAGGTGTCAACCAGTGACCCAAACCCACCACCTCTTCTCTTGGAGAATCGGTGACCCGTTGAACGGGTGTCAAAACTCGTGGCTTCCTTTCGGATGCTACACATGACGAGCTGCAACCCGTCCCTTGAATAGATGGCACTAGTAAACCCGGTTGCCCAGTGACCAGTGGCAAAAGACCCTTTTTGGGATACATCCCATGGTTTGTGGAAAACAAAGGGATTTGAGTGCTGAACAATTGGAATCCAAGTCGGGGGTTCACCCTACAGGTGGTCGGAAGAACGGATGAAGAACAAGGGTGCCCCCTTGCAAAGGGGGCCCCCTTGCAAAGGGTCGATTCCCTTTCTTCCTGGTGATTCAGCCATCATGCTTATTTACATTTAGCAAAACATAGGGGGCATCGTAGGTCGGTGCTCTTTTGCCACATAAACATGATTTGGTGGGACTCTTTTCGCGGCCCGTCGGTTGCAATCCTGTTTCGCAAACAACAACACCAGCAGAATTGTGGGCAAATCTAGGTTTGCTCCTGGCTGCCAACTCAAAACGCCCAACTCAAAACAACTACTGACAGTTCCTCCTCAGATCCTCAGAGTCTTGATGGGATGGGCCAAAAAATATTCACTTGGCCTCCTTCCCACCGGCAGACAAGTCCCAAATGGAGTAGCCTTTTGCCACTAAGGCCCAAGCTTCCAAACACTTTGAAGCCAAACAGGCTCCACCGTTTTCGATCTCGAGCAACGCTCGGCAGGTTTCAGCGCAGGCACACGTGAACATTGGCCCAGGACAGGTTGCTATATTAATTATTACGGCTTCCACAAAAATGCGAACCTAAAGCAGAGGGTAAGCCTTTTGCCGCAGGTGGGGCACTGGTTTGAAGAATCAGAATCGGCAGGGGTGAACAGGTGATTGGCGCAGACCCGCTCTCGACCCATCACTGACGCCGGACTGACTTTATCCCTGGGACCAACCATGCCCTACCTTTGGTAGCTCTACCTGAGCCTGGCTTCACAAAAAACAGAAGCTGTCGTGTTAACCCCAGACCTCCAGTGGCCACAGGAGAAAAGGGCAACCTGGTTGTTGGTAGTTAATTTTAAGGAGACCCCCCTTCCCCCAAACAAACCACCCTTCCCCCAAACAAAAGGAAAAACAGGCTCCTGATCAAAGCCCAGCTGAACTTTGGAGCCCCGGACTGTTTCCAGCCACTTTTCCTGCTCTCCCACAACATGCTGGCTGTGTCAGCAAGCCCGCAGGCCGCACACGATGCACACCCTCAAAATTCCTCTACACCAGGGTGTCAGCTACAAGCTAGCTCGCCCCCTAGCCTTCAAGGGCACAAGCCAGCAAAAGCAACAGCTTCTATGCATCAGACATGCAGCTTGTGCCGGTCCGGTTGTTGCAATCCATAGGCGCAGCATTCACAAAGCGTTGTGCCATGTGCGATCACAATGAGCACACATGCGAGCACATTCTGCCGATCCTCTTGCCCAATTGGCGAAAGGAATGGCTTTCCTGCCGATTCTCCCAGGGCTTTTGCTTGGTGGGGTCATTGGCAAAGACCGTCTTCATGCCTTGGTGGTTTGCTGATAATCTAAATGTTGCTAAAACTAGACTTTTAGTGCGATATGTCAAAAATCACCCTAAACAGAAAAAGTCTACACCAGGGTGAAGAGTATATGGCACGATTCCCTTTCTGCTGGTAAGAAAAAGAGATGACTCAACCAAATGGGGGGGGGATTGTGCCATCTACTTTCACCCAAGTGCAACCGTTTAAGCGTGTGCTCGCTTCCTAAGCGGATTGACCGAACGAACTCCAAACGTTCCGCCAGCATGCTCCAGAGCCAAAAGTACCTAAAGTTTAGAAACAGGGAGGGAGTTTGCTTCCCCAAACAAACGAATGTGGCATCCACCAAATCAGAAAATGTGTGGCATCCAGTGAGCCAAGCTGCTGCTGAGCACCAAGCTGGAGAAGAAGCGATTCCGCAGCGAGGCCTTGAGCCCAGCTGCCGTGTGCACTGAGCCCATCATGGAGCTGCGGGCCACGATGTTCTCGCAGAACGCCTTGCGCGTGTCCTGCAAAAGGGAAGCCACTTCTTGAAACAACCGCTGTGGTTTTGGCCGTGTCAAGAAACCAAGATTTGAAAGTCAACAGGGGGTTTGGATGTGCCGTGGTGTTTTCAAACATCATCTTGTTGCCCCATAGGTGAGCTGTCTTGGGGGTCATGTTTATTCAGGAAAAACAATAGAACCCTGGCCTACCGCCCTTGAAAAGCATGCTTGGAGCCAAGTATGGCTACATTTCCGCTCGCTTTCCACCATCCTTGAAATTTGAAACCTGCGTATTGGTTTCCGTGATACCAGGCCCCGGTCTTTTCCAAGGCCATGGTTAAAATTTGAAACCAGACCCTTGCACATCTTATATCCTGGTAAAGCTGCAGACCAGCAGGCAGCGAGAGCTTTGGATTCAGCAGGATCTGGCCCAGGCAATAGGCGTCGTGCATGGCCATGTTGGCGCCCTGGCCCATAAAGGGCGCAGTAGCATGAGCCGCATCCCCAAGGAGCACCGTTCCTGGACTCAACTCACAAACATGTGTTCCCATATATATATATATATATGCACATAGTTGATATGCTTCATGCATAGTCAACCTTAAAATGTAAAGTATGTTCTGAGGAGACCCTAGCTTCGACCTTTTGGAGAGATCCAGGACTTCCGTGGCGCTGACTGGTAGATGCCCCAGTCGAAGCATACCTCGGAGTTGTCCACTGCTGCTTGCAAAATGGGGAGGTTGGGCCCCACATGTTGCGCCACTTGGGCAAAGCGCTCTTTCACCATGGTGGAATCCCATCGATCCGTGACCTCCTCCTCACTGCGGAGGATCAAGGCGCAAATGTCGTGGCGGCTGGCGCCTTTCCCGGCAGTCAGCTCGAGAATGCCATATCCAACCTCGGAAGGCCATGGGAATCCAGGGGCATCCCCGTTTTTGAGGTTGATTCCAAAGCAGGGGATCCTTACATTATACACCTGAACCTTGCCTTGTAAATGGTGGCTTCCCTTTATTCCGGTGGAAAAAGCCATGTTTCAAATGGGCAAAATGTATCTTTTCAGCCCTGTAAAGGGAAGCCTCCAAAATACGGGGACCCACTGGGGCAGCTGGGCAACTCCTTCCACCTCCTGCCAGTGGATGCAGTTCACGGAAGAGTCAGGCCGGAATTGCTTGGAGGATACGCTGTACAACATCCTGTAGCCCGTGAAGACTGGCTGGTCACTTCCGAAAACCTTCTGCCGCACAAAGCTGTGAATTCCATCTGCCGCCACCACTAAGTTTGCGGAGGCTGTTGCTCCGTTCTCAAAGGTCAGCAGGACGTCTTCATCTCCTTCAACGATATCAACCAGCTTATGGCCAAGCTTGATGACATTGGAGGGCAGCGAGTTTACCAAGATCTTTTGCAGATCCGTGCGCATGGCAATACATCCCGGCAAGATCAAGTTGCCGAGGGGCTGGCCGTGAGCGCTATATTGAATCTGCAAGTCTTCGATATCCTCATGGGCCATGGGCAAGAAAGGGCGCCCTGTTTGATCTTGTTTGACTTCACCATGTTTGTGGCTGTGTGTGTTTTGCGGGGGTTTCCCCCTTCCGCATGTTTTTGCTTGTTGGATTTGACGCGGGTTTCCCCCTTCAACGTGCCAAAAGGCGTGGAGCTGGTTGCGGCCGGGCTTCATTCGCCACCGCTGTGAGTTTGTCTCCGAGCCCGAAGCTCTCGAGGATGCGCTTGCCGCCGGCCAAGCCCAGTGCGCCACCACGGACTTTCCACTGGTCCCAGGCCTCGTAGAGGCACACCTGGCGAAAGTCCGATATTCCTCCAGTAGAGAGGATAGAATAAGGGTACCCTGTTTTCTGTAGTCTCTTTTAGTAGAGGAACCCTCCCCCAAAAAAGGGGTAAAAGGGCACCTAGCTGGGGGACCTAGCCTGAAACATCACAACCCAAGGAAACACACCGGACAAAACCGGCCGCACCTCCACCCCTCCTTCCACCAAGGTCTTGGCTAAGGTCAGTCCACCCAAGCCAGCGCCGATGATGGCCACTTTCGGAGACATGGCAATGAGATCGCTGAGATCTTGAGACGTCTTCCTCAAGCTAATGCTTGAGCCCAAGGCCAAAACAGCGCCAAGTAGCTCAAGGGACCTGGCAAAGAGCCCCGGCCCTCAGGGAAAAACGGCTTTGGGCCCTGGTAAAGTTTGGAGTGCGGGCTACACAGTCCGAGCTGAGGTCACTGCCAGTTGCCCTTCCAAACCATGTCCAATGTGTCCAACGGAAAGCGGTTTTTGGGCTTGACTTCAAAGGAACTTCAAGTCTCTTCGGGAGGAAGCACACATCGCACCCTTCTTTAGGAGTGCCTCGCAGGGAAAATCCAGCTGTCTTGTCATTCCAAGCGAACTTGCGGATCACGCGGATCCCTGGTTCAAGCTGTTGAGCAAAAAACGCGAACCTGTTCCCATGCGGCTAAATGCAGCTCGGCGGCTTCGGCAGCAGTTGAAGCTCCGCGATGCCCACCTGTGTGCCTCGAGGTGCTTTGGCGAGTCCGTACCATGGAGTTTTCCGGAAAGGGGGGAGGGGGTGGGGTGATACAGGGAATCAACGGGCAAGGACACCCGAGCCGTGTTTTTTCTAATTGTGCGGGGGCCTATGCACCGGCTGCACGGACCTACTCGGAGGCTACGTGGTTTCTTTCCCCCTAAACATTTGGATACGCGGCAGCTGCGCAAAACATATATGTTTTGAGAAGTGGCTACGTGGGTGGCTACGCGGAATCGTGCTTGCAGACCGTCCTGTTCACGCACCTTCCGAGTGAGACGAAGAAGATTCGGTGGTCCTTGCCAATGCCCCAAAGAACCTGGAAATACTAGGTTCAACTTTTGGGGACCTTAACGAAAAGTGGAAGAAGGGAAAAAGGTCCAAAGGCCGATTCGCTCGCTGAGGAAAGGGTGTGCTCCCTTGGCACTGCTTGGAGAGGTATCGTCCCCTGGATTAGAGGATATGGGACTTTTGCAAGGGCCGATTTTGGGAATAGGTTTTGCCTCCATCTATTCCCAAAAGGGGTGACTGTCAATCGTCAATTACGGATACCTGAGACTTGAGCTCAGCAATTTCTCTGCTTGGAGCATACCAACAACGCCGGCAAGTCATGCAAATTTACAACAACCGCTTGATATCTCAAATCACCTGACAGGAAAGCAGGGACAATGGGGACAAGATGTTCACCGGTTCTCAATCGGGGAAGGGGGGGTAGCTGTTAAAGCCCAAACACAATGCCTTGCCCTTCTTAAAAAAAACTTCAGCAACCCTGACCTGAAGTTTGAGTTGTTGCAGGGGGTCAAGCTTACCTACAAAGCGAAGGGGCTAGGGATCCAGGCGAGCTCGTCAGGGTGGTCGTTAATGGGAAGGGTTCCGGGTTGGTTCCGGGGCTGTTGCGGATATTGCATGGGCTTATTGTTATGGAGGGTGAGGAAATGACCCATTTGAACGTGTGTCAAAAAGGGGGGGGGTTCCCAAAATGGTGGCTTTCCTTTTGGCTTCGTACACCAACAAAGATACACACGCACTGCATCGGCCTGTACCCTCCAGTAGAGTGAGCTGGTAGCTTCTCCAACTGCTGAGGCCTTGGCCACGGGTCAATGAAGTTGGACGCTAAACTGGCAACGCGAGTCACGTGCCTGATCTTTCCAAAACGGGCCATCAACTTGTTGTGTTTCGCTTTCAAGACGATATTCTAAATAGTTCCAGTGGAGCATGCTATGGTTGGCTAGTCATAGCATTGTCAAAACCAGCGCTTTGTTCATTGGTTCTTTTCGTAAGAGGATCAGTTTCTCAACAAGGGACAAGGGCTTCTCCCATTGATGCGGGTTGATCGGCATTGAGGCTGAAACCACATGGGAGCAGTTGCTTCTGTTCGTAGTAACTCTTGTGCAAGTCTCACCCCTGGATCAATCAACCGCGTCCTTTCCTCAGGGGAGTGTTAGTTCCCCCCCCACCCAGAAATAGAGATCCTCTCTAAATGCACCACCCTGCGACTAATTCACGCAGGGTTTCTTCTGGGACTAATTGAAGGCCTGCTGCTCTTAAACCTGCCCGCCGCTGAGCTCAGCTCTGAACGTGCAGGTCACTCAGTTTGCAGAGGCTGAGCTCTTACACCCAGGAATTCCCAGATCCCGCCATAGGTCTGGTTGTGGAACATGGGCCGTTTCTGCCCTACCAAAGTGGTTACCTGTCTTCATGACTAATCGCGCCCCTTGGCACCTCACCAACAGTATCAGCCCAAACACCATGTTTAAACCGCCAGGTCTTTTACCTCCCGGTCGCCCGAAGGGAGCCAGAGCTTGACTGGGCTACGTACACTTTTGCCACAAGAGGCTGGACCAAAACGTTGACAAGCACTTGTGCCTACGTCTCTCTTGTTGCCGTTATGTACGCGTTGCGCTGTGCGATCAAAACAGTAACCTGACCGTATTTGGAGTCTCCACCCTTACAAAATGGGGCACACCTAAACAGAAAAGGGGCATAACCTGCTTAAGACGCCAGGTACGCGTAGGATTCTCGTAGCCCTTACGTTGGGTTGCCTGCCCCAGGGGCCTCGCCTGCCAGCTCTCGCACCTGAGTGCTGCCCTCACTCCAGGTCACGCCACTCACCTCCGCGCTTGCTGCCCATTTTGGGCTGGATGCTTGCAAAGGAGAAAAAGAGCTTTCTCTGTGTCAAGTTCGTTTTCAGTAGCAAACCAAGTGGATGCACAAAGGGAAGCGCTTTCCCTCTGTCAGTTCGTTTTCATTGATTGTCGAAGCAAGTGGATGCAAGAAGGGAAGCAGAAGCCGCCACACAATCAAGCTGGATCCGTGTGCGAAAAATAACGGATCTGAGAACAAATAAATAAAAACAAATATATATATATATATATATAAAAAAACCAACACCCCATGCCTGGTCCAGCAGCTGGCGGCTAGGGCTGTTGGGCTCGATGCCCTCCAGGCGCCATGCCGTGGGCGCCAGATCTGCTCGCCCCAGGATGGCGCTCAAGGCGTAGGACCCCAGCGTGGCGTAGGTGCCATCTGGCGATGCGCGCTCAAGGAATGGGCGGGCAGTGAGGGGGGTGGAGGATGCCCACCCCGAGTGTTGGGGTGAAGTTCGCTGGTTGAGCCTCGCCAGTTCGAAAGCTGGAGGGGCATGTCGTGAACAGAAAATGGGAGATTGGTGAGGTGTGTCCGCGCATTTCCCGCTGATTTCTGCGCATTTCCGGGACAAACGCCGGCCAAGTCAATGGTTCCGCTCATTTCATATTTTCGATTCCAGGCACAAACATGTTGATTGCAGCTTAAGCATTCGAAACTCAACATCACAGTGCGCCCTCACCCCGGCCTGCGATCCGCGCTTCCAGCCATTGCGGCGCTGGTCCCGCGGAGGCCCTGTGCCACGAACAGTTGGAATCGTGCCGAAGCCTAGGGGAGGTGGCCCTGATGATACTACCCTAGGAGCCCAGGACCTCATATATGAAGGTCTCAGCCAAAGCCTCTAATTTCAGGGTCTTGGGGTCGGGACCTTAAAATATAGGGTCTCAGAAAATTGGGAAGAGTTGACAGCGGGATGCCCCACGAGGACGTGTTTTTCTTCGTGGCTCTTTCAGGCTCTAATGTCACAGACAACTGTGATCAGGCAGCCCGTACATGAAGATCTCGAATGGACTTAACCCTAGGGACCGCTGACGCATTGAATTGCATACAATCAAGCTATGCAGTTCATGCAAGTTTGCACTAAGTTCAGGTCTGTGCATTTGTCCTCGCACCTGTTCAGGCATTGTATTGGAATGGTACGATCTGAGTTACGCGGCTTAAGGCATTTTAACTCGTTTTAACGCAGTTAAACTCGTTTTAACGTGTTTTAACGCGATTTAACTCGAGGCCTCGTTATATAGGCCTCGGGGGTAAGTTTTAACGCAATTTAACTCGCTTTAACTTTGGCCTGCGCTCCTTTCGAAAAGCCATTCTTTAGCCCAGGAAATTGGTTGTGTCTTCTTTTTTGCTTTGGCTGGCATCCATCAGTGTTGCAGTGGGAAACTTGTCTGCAAAGTGGCTTTTTTGTCAAGCCTGGCTGTCTTCATGGAGAAAAGTACAAAGTCTGGTTTGCCAATCTTGCGGTTTTTGCATGATCAACGAATACTCATGTCTCTATCTTTGCTCTGAACACAGGCAGAGAGAGGGCACCTGACCTACCAGTGGATCCCTCAACCTGAGACCTTTATATTCAGGCCTTGGCCCCCTCTGAGCTATCTAATTCCGAGACCTTATTTTTCAAGGTCTTGTCTAGAGTTGCCTCCCAGCGCAGGTCTCGAACAGAAAGCCTTCTTATATGAGGTCTCGGGGCTCCTAGGGCTATATATATAGATATATCTTTATAAATACGTTGCTTTTGTATTGCAAGTGGGCCAGCTTGTTTCAGGGTTTGAATGGAAACTGAAAGAGAAGCCGTGTTCCGTGCCCCCTATTTGGACACATATACACACATAGTAACCCCCTCCCCCCCCCCGGAAATTACGCCCTCAAGCATTGAAAGCACACATTGTGTTGTACTACACTCCAAAAGCACGGATGAAAATGGGGTGTACTCAGCCCTGCAGCAAGTGAGACTGGTACGTGATGTGCCGTTTTGGGGGTCCAAAAGTCGAGTGAGTCACTCACTTCCCTCGATTTGCTTAAGTCTCAGGAACAAATACACATACTTGCAGCAGTGATCGATTTTCTTTGACACCAACAAAAGAACACAAACATACATACTTGACATACTCTTAAGCAAATGGAAGATTATTGAGCCGCTTTGTTGGAAGGCATCAACACCCGCCAAATGGGTCTTGGGAACAGGGACCAAGAAAGAGATTGCCCGAAAGGGATTCTTCCAAACAAGTCTTTCCTACAGTGCCCAGGCAGAAAGCCCTGCGCTGCAGCAAGCTTGCAGGAACCAACCGGGACTGCTCAGGACTCTCTCTTCAAAAGTCGAACAAACGTTTGGAGGAAGAGCCCTGTTCTTTGTCCTGGGAGCTTCAAAACCATTGGGTTGGGAACTTTGGGGGTGCACGATCTCAAGCTACACATACCTGGGTCTTCCATTTGGTCACTTTTTAGGGCTCTGGGCATGTTTTTTGCTCGTTTCAGATTTTGAGCGGAAAAACTAAAAATGAGCGGAAATCTTGATTTGGCATGATTTGGCAAGTTGTCTCCCGGAAAATGAGCGGAAATCGGCGGGAAATGAGCGGAAATCGGCGGGAAATGAGCGGAAATGTGCGGACACGCACCAGAACCACTTTCCATTTGAGCGGTTTCTTTCCAATTGAGCGTTTTTGGATGAAATGAGCGTTATTTTTGCTCGAAACGGGAACATCCAGAAAAAAGTGCCCACGGAAGACCCAGGTATGAAATGCCCCGAACCAAGGCCAGAGTGCGTTGCCCAGGTCAACCGCCAGGATGTGTGTCGAAATAGGTGGACCTCCAAGATGGTGGTTTGCCCCTTAATTTTGCGTTCCATCGATTTGAAAAGGGTGCCCTCAGCAAACAAAACGCAGACCCGCCAAATCGCCGCCGGCCTTCACCCGACAGATACATGCTGCCAAGGCTCCAAGCGCTGGAGAGGTTTCGATCCAAGGCGAAGGAGCAGGCGTACTCGTTGCTCGAGGACCTCAAGGCCCCCCGCCAGAAGTTCCTACGTCAAACCCAACTGTCCCACTTACTCAGTTCTTCAGTGACCCTGAGAAAAAAAGGGGAACCCTTTCTGAGGAGGACCATTTGTAGTGGGGCAGCCACCAACAAAAAAGGGAAATCGGGTGCCACTGAACAACTGAGCTTACCACTGTGATTGATACCCCACTTGCAGGGTTCCTGCCAAGACCCCGGCAAAAGGACACCTTGGTCAATGGGGAACCACAGGAAACCAAGAAGACATGTTCTACCCTTGCGGTTTAATCATCCTATACAAGCTGGGAGTAACCTTGTGACTTGGGAAGTGTGATGTAAGGAATCGGTAGACGCACTGTTGCTTCCACATTTGACTTCGCCTTTCCCGGGCCAACAAGCCGATTTCTAGGTATTCTGACCTTGCTCACGAACTTTAAGGGGTGGGTCTTTCAGTTAATGGTACCCTTCTGTGTGGCGGTTTCTCTTTGGAAGATCAAAGAGCAGATCCCATGTGCTTGTTCCCTCATTTGGAACACCCTCCAATCTGTTCTCAGTCAACAAGTAAGTGCAAAGGCGGAATACGCAAATAGAAGCACACCCGCCGCCTTTGCATCTGGCCAACACAGGGAACCAAGGGCCCCAACATTCCCCAACAGGAACGGTTCGGAAGGAACGATCTGATCGGAGGGTCCGGATTGCTTCACGGCGTGCGACATATTGGTTGCCAGGAGCAGGTGCCCAAATGGTGGGCAGAACCCGCCGGCCAACAATGCTACTCGGATCATTCGGACAAGTGCCATATGGTAAATGTGCCAGATGAACAAAGAAGCCGGCGAACCTTGGAATCACACTCCACTTGTTCTTTGGCTTGATTTCTTCCGCGCAGCATTGTTTGGACCACTGCTGAAAAGCCGGCTCTGCAAGTTCGAGGGTTTGGCACAACATTCGCAACGTCGCAGTTTCTCAAGGTCATGGGCCAAGTGGTTGCTTACTTTGGCAGTCTTTTCCAACCATTCAGAAACAAAGTCTATAGTACTGAGGCTGTCTTTTGCCGAGGGTATGGACCTTTTTGGCAGTGGTTGAATGGAAATGACAGGGACAACCCCCGGTTTGAGTCTGAGGGTTCCCATATTTTGTGCCAAACTATTTCGCCTGATATTCATAGGCCGCGTGCTTGACATGGACATTG
The DNA here is from genome assembly GCA_963377175.1 of Effrenium voratum. Classification (NCBI taxonomy): domain Eukaryota; class Dinophyceae; order Suessiales; family Symbiodiniaceae; genus Effrenium; species Effrenium voratum. Next base: position 530,914 of record CAUJNA010000535.1, on the reverse strand, counting down.
AGTGGATGTCAGCGGTGAGGGCAATGCTCCTGGAGATTGCAAGAACGAACCCCCAAAAGCAACACGTGCAAAGGGGTGCCCCATTGATGAGCCCTGTCCTGACTCAGCTGCTGCCCCCCCTACATACAACATTCTTAGCCCCCACCTACGTACAACGTTCTTAGCTACGTACGTAGTCCATGCACTGTGACACAATGCCAACAAAGGCCCCAGTTTTGGTGGACTGCGTTTGAGACTGAATGCCAGTCTTCAGTGAGTGTTTGCTGAGCTCGGCACGTGCACACAAAGCCGGCTTCGATGTTCAAGCCACTTGCCAGCGGCAGGGCAAAAAGGAGCAGCAGCTCCATAGCCCGAGGAGGCTCATGAGAAGGTGCAGATTTGCTGAAAGGGTTTGCCTGAGGCAGTAGTCTCTGAATTGGCAAGCCCTGCTTGCATGGTGCAAGGAAACGAAAACCAAACACTTGGAGGCTGGTCAAGGGCACCATGAACAATTGCAGGAACACACATGCTGAACCTAAGTTGGGAATATGGGATCTGCCGACTAAGGAAGCTTCGTCTGAGGTTGCTTTCTGTCTCAAGTTTCGCCAACCAAACAATCAATCATGAATCATGAAGCTTTGAACGGCCGTCTGCGTGTTTCCCCTTTGGGAATTCGTTTCCTGGCTGAGGCCCGGAGAATTTCTGGTCGCTCACTTGAGGCCTGGGACCTGACAGCCGAAGCTGGCGGACACGAGGGGGCACTTCTGTCCTTCAAGCGAAGCTGGACATATGCGCACGAAATGAAGGGACAAGATAACCGAAAATGTCAAGGGAACCTTCATTCCAGAAAACCACGACAAGAAACAGAATGTGAAATTCATGGGGAATCAACTCTTTGAGGAACAGAACATTTCGTGCGTTTGGGGTGACTATGAGGTTGGTGACAGTACCCCAAAACGGCAGGAAGAATCCTTAAATGTTCAAAAAGGGGCGGCATCAGGTGAAGAAGGAAAGATGTCAGGAAAAAGGGCTCTGCAAGAAGGTGGGCTAGCGTCTTCAAAGCCTGCACACTTTCCAAGAATCGCTTCTTTCAACAGCAAGCAACCTGCACAAATGTGGACCCCGGATTACTCCCCTTGCAGATTTACATGGGATCCAAACCGTCATGAGACATCTCGTTCTGGGGCTCTGTCTTCGTGTTCCATGCTGCCTTGCACAAAGCAACAAAATCTGGCAGATTGGTGAGGCAGAACCCTGCCAAGTGGGGCAGCTCCCCTTGTACATTAGTCAACCAGAGGTTTATCAATGTTCTTCACCCGAGATTAGTGAATTGATCATTGTGCTAATAGCTCACCAAACAGGAGCCCTATGCAAGAAACGTTCTTGTTTTATGTGTCTCAAATCTAAAGCGCTCTCAAATCGGTTCCAGTTCTCACGCCTCTGCCATGCCCAGCCAGGCCCGGCCGAGCGCGCCGCTTTTCTCGGTTGGCATTGTCATGGGGGAATCTCAGGCCCCAGCTCTTGGCCGTCCCCCACCCTTGCCTTCTCAAGACAGCCCAAAAACAACTTCTTCGACCAACAAATGTGTGTGTTTCCCCCAGATATAGTTCCAACTTCTAAAAAAGAAGGGAAAGTGATTTGCGAGGCAGTTTGGGGTGTGATGGTGCAGGCACATTGTTTTTTAAAGATCAGGGTGCTAGGGCATGCAGTTTGGGAGCTGTTTGAGCTGCTGGTGATGGTGCGGGCACATTGTTTTGTAAAGATTGACAGCCGGGGTGCTCTGGGAGTGCTGTTTGGGGGTTGCTCGGGTAGCTGGTGCGGGCGCACTTTTGCAATTGATGGCAGGGGGCCAGAGGGCATGCAGTTTGGGGCGCTTGCGTGGGTGGTTTTGGGGGGCCTGGTGACGGGGGCGGGCGCGTTTTTGCGAGATTGACTGCGGGGTGCTGGGGGGCATGCCATTTGGGAATTCTTGTGCAGGTGCTGTGTTGGGATGCTGTTTGGGGTGTTGGTGGAGGTGCTTTTTGGGCAGTGCTGTTAGAGGTGCTTGCGTGCAATCGTTGGCACGTATTTCGCTATCTGGGACCTGTGCAGGTGTATTTTTACAAGGTAAGCTGTAGTTCTGTGCAACCTCATCCAAAAATATTTAAACATTATCCCCAATTACACGAAACACACAGAAAGTATTGAGGTTCCGCGCTATCTCTCATGGGTGTATTTAAGGACAAGAGAGGGGTTAGGGATGTTGGGGCCAGCCTCGAGAAGTGCGACCTGCATCCTGAAATCTATGGGGGGTTGGGCGGCATTGGCTCAAACAGCCAGGCACCTCTGGTGCCGAAAGCGCCACACAGACCACATCTTGCGTGTGTAGCCTCGTAGTTTCCTCATGGACCCCCAAGGGGGCTATGGGGAGGGGGGGCTATCCCTTATTATGCCCTTAATAAGGCCATCCTTAGGGTATCCTGGGCTTATCCAGGGATAGCCCCCCCCATAGCCCCCAAAGATTCCATGATTTCCTGAAACCCAATCAAAAGAGGTGCCCAGCCCAACCCCCGGCGTCACTTTGGCTCTTTGTGTTGCGTGGGAAACCGTTTGGAGCGGCTTAGTCATCCTCATAGTCGGAGGCGGAGTCACTGTCAGCCGCCTGGCTGTGGGCGAATCGGAAACCTCCTCCAGGATGTGAGCGGGAAACCAGGATGTGAGCGGGAAACCAACCTTGTTGAGTGGCTTCTCAAATATTTGAAAACAAGCACACAAAAGGTCAGAGTACAATAAAGCCATGTGGTGAAAGGTATGTCAAAAAAGGTCAGAACGTGTTTGTATTTCAAGAAAGTCAAAAGAGACCTCCAGATTCCCGGCGCCTGCTGGGCCCAGTCTGGCGCCTGTCCTCCGATCCAAAGTTCCTGCTCCTCGGCCTGAAGCGTAGCCCTCACGACATGGTCATGGGTGAAACCATAGCAACTTAGTATCTTGACTGCTATTGTGCTGGATCTTTAGACTTAAACTGTTTGGGAAACCAAGGGGTTTTCCATTCAACCCACAAACAGTTAAACTTTTTGAAAGGGCGAAAAAAACAAGACAGAGCCCACGAACCCGAATGCACATCACTTTGCGCAAGCCCAAGAAAATAATTAGAAAGAACATTTTTCGGTGTAAGCCAATGGGGCTCGCAATCAAGCCTACTGCACAAACTATGTTTTTCAGCTTGTAAAACTGTACTTTGCGTGCTCCACTTGTTGCTACAAAGCTACGATTTTCAATCTGGAGCTGGAAACCTGCGCTTCGCGCGCGAGACTTGTACTACAAAGTTGCGACTTTCCAGCCGGAGCTGGTACTTCGCGCACTAGATTTGCGCTACACAGCTGCGATTGTCCAGCTAGAGCTGATGCGCTACAAAGTTGCGATTTTCGAGCTGGAGCTCAAAACCTGTACCTCGCGTACTATACTTGCACTTCAAAGTTGCGATCTTCCAGCCAGAGCTGGAAACTTGTACTTCACGTACTATACTTGCACTACAAAGTTGTGACTCAGAGAACAGCATACACCATTGTGCGAGTTTGGTGAGACAGTGCAATACATGCTACCAACAGTAAAACAATTTCCAAAACTAGAGCCAAGGTTCTACAACGGGATCTGGCTTGGCAAGGATACAACTACAGGCGAATCCCTCATCGGGATCTACAATCAGAAGGCAGATAATGCCTCACAAATACGACCAGCAACTATTGGACTGTGTACACACAGGTCCATGGAAGACACCAGCATCAGCACTGCCTACACCGACTCTCACACCACCAGTAACAATGCCATCAGCAAGCAAAACAAGTACATCACAGAAGGATGCAGCAACAAGCATCCAGCTAGTGCTGGAAACATGTACACTTCGCGCACTAGACTTGTACTTCAAAGTTGAAATTTGCGGCTGGAGCTGGAAACCTGTACTTCGCGTACTAGACTTGTACTACAAAGTCGCGATTTTCTAGCTAGAGCTAGAACCCTGTACTTCACGTGCTAGACTTGTACTACAAAGTCGCGATGTTCCAGCTAGAGCTAGAAACCTGTACTTCGCGAACTAGACTTGTGCAACAAAGTCGCGATTTTCCAGCTGGAGCTGGAAACCCGTACTTCGCGTACTAGACTTGTTAAAGTTACGATTTTCCAGCTAGAGCTGGAAACCTGTACTTCGCGCGCTAGGCTTGTGCTATACAAGGTTGTGATCTTCAGCTAGAGCTGGACTTCGCGTACCTGTGCTTCGCGTACTAGACTTGTACTACAAAGTCGCGATTTTCCAGCTGGAGCTGGGAGCCTGTACTTCGCACGTTGTAGACTGGTACTACAAAGTTGCGATTTTCGAGCTGGAGCTGGAAACCTGTACTTCATGCACTAGACTTGCACTTCAGAGTTGTGATTTTCCAGAAACCTGTACTTCGCGCGCTACACTTGTGCTACACAGTTGTGATTTTCCAGCTAGAGCTGGAAACCTGTGCTTCGCACAGTAGACTTGCGCTACAAAGTCGCGATTTTCTAGCGCGTACTAGACTTCTGTGCGACACGTCTGAGCACTACTTCTGATTGACACTTCTGAGCGACACTTTTGAGCGACACCTGATGATGAACCACACTTTTTCTGATCGACACTTCTGAGCAACACTTCTGAGCAACACTTTTTCTGATCGACTTTTCTGAACAACACTTCTGAGTGACACTTCTGAGCGGCACTTCTGAGCGACACGTGATCAACACTTCTGAACCACACTTTTTCTGATCGACACTTCTGAGCAACACTTCTGAGCGACACTTTTGCTGATCGATTTGTCTGAGAAACACGTCTGATCGACACTTCTGAGCAACACTTTTGATCCGCACTTCTGATTGACACTTCTGATCGACAGTTTGAGCAAAACTGCTGAACCACACTTCTGATTGACACTGATGAGCAACGCTTCTGATCCAAATTTCGCATCGACAGTTCTCAGCAATACTTCTGACCAACACTTCTGAGCCACACTGCTCATCAACACTTCTGAACGACATCTCTGAGCAACATTGCTGGCGACACTTCTGAGCAACACTGCTGAATTGACACTTTTGAGCGACACGTCTGAGCAACACTTCTGATCGACACTTCTGACCGACACTTTTGAGGAACCCTTCTCATCAAAATTGACACTTCTGAGCGAACTTTCTGAGCGACACCTGATCAACACTTCTGAACCACACTTTTTCTGATCGACACTTTTGACCAACACTTCTGAGCGACACTTTTTCTGATCGACTTTTCTGAGCAACACTTCTGATCGACACTTTTGAGCAACACTTTTGATCCGCACTTCTGATTGACACTTCTGATCGACAGTTTGAGCAACACTGCTGAACCACACTTCTGATTGACACTGATGAGCAGCGCTTCTGATCCACACTTCTCATCGACAGTTCTGAGCAACACTTCTGACCAACACCTGATCCACACTGCTCATCGACACTTCTGGACGACACTTCTGAGCAACACTGCTGATTCGACGCTTCTGAGCAACACTTCTGATCTACACTTCTGAGTGAGCAACACTTCTGACCCACACTTCTGACTGACACGTCCCAGCGACACTTTTGAGCGACACTTAACCACACTTTTTCTGATCAACACTTCTGAGCGACACTTTTTCTGATGGATTTTCTGAGCAACACTTCTGATCGGCACTTCTGAGCAACACTTTTGATCCGCACTTCTGATCCAAACTTCTCATCGACAGTTCTGAGCAACACTTCTGACCAACACTTCTTGTACACACTGCTCATCGACACTTCTGAACGACACTTCTGAGTAACACTCCTGAGTTGACTGACACTTTTGAGCGACACTTCTGAGCGACACGTCTGATCGACACTTCTGACCGACACTTTTGAGGAACCCTTCTCATCAACACTTCTGAGCAACAATTGGCACTTCTGAGCGAACTTTTTGAGCGACACCTGATCAACACTTCTGAACCGCACTTTTTCTGCTCGACGCTTCTGAGCAACACTTCTGAGAGACACTTTTTCTGATCGACTTTTCTGAGCAACACATCTGATTGACACTTCTGAGCGAAAAATTTGAGCGACACCTGACCAACACTTCTGAACCACACTGTTTCTGATCGACACTTCTGAGCAACACTTCTGATCAACACTTCTGACCGACACTTTTGAGGAACCCTTCTCATCAAAATTGACACTTCTGAGCGAACTTTCTGAGCGACACCTGGTCAACACTTCTAAACCACACTTTTTCTGATCGACACTTTTGACCAACACTTCCGAGCGACCCTTTTTCTGATCGACTTTTCTGAGCAACACTTCTGATCAACACTTTTGAACACCACTTTTGATCCGCACTTCTGATTGACACTTCTGATCGACAGTTTGAGCAACACTGCTGAACCACACTTCTGATTGACACTGATGGGCAACACTTCTGATCCGCACTTCTCATCGACAGTTCTGAGCAACACGTCTGATCACTTCTGATCTGATCAACAGTTCTAGTTCTGAGCAACACTTCTGATCCACACTTCTGACAACATTTCTGAGGGACGCGTCTGAGCAACACTTCTGTTCGACACTTCTGATCGACACTTCTGAGCAGCACTTCTGATCGACACTTCCGAGCAACACTTCTGTCGACACTTCCGATGAGCGACACTTTTGATCGACACTTCTGAACGACACTTCTAATCGACACATCTGAACGACACTTCTGATGGACACTTGTGATCGGCACTTCTGAACGAAACTTCTGTCTCCAAATGCACCACAGCGAGAGCGATTCGACCCACCCAAAGCGCGCAGAGGGCTCACTTTGCGCGCTCAAAATGTGCACCGCGCCAAAAACACGCTTCCATGACGAATCCCAATGGCACACGCTTATCGCCTGAACGCGGACGGTTGCGAACGGTTGCGGACGGTTGCGAACGGTTGCGAACTCTGGAGCAACTCCTCGCGAACACGGCCTCCACCCCCAGACCCCCACTTATAAACGGGAACCCTTCGCTACGCATTCGGGAAAACCAGAGTCCCAGAGTACAGGGCCCTGCTACCAGCCGATACAAGCATAAAGCATAGATTTGCTAACTTTAAATACACCCGGGCAAAAGCCAATCTGCTCAGAATTTGCCATGCACTGCGGTGAATGAAACCATTCCTGCAACACAATCTCACAGACCTCAAGGAAAGGAGTCAGGGTTCCTCGCTGCTCATGGCGCTCCTTCAGGTCCAGAAACATGGCAACCTCTTGTGCGCCTTCCCTATGTTACAACCTTAGGGGAGTGGGGGGCCCCGAATTTCTTTGTGTATAATGTGTGCTTGGTCTACTTGCTTTGTATCTAGGAAACGTCAACCTTGAAATCTGCCCTTGACCGGCCCCTGTGAACTAGGATGCTACGACTCACGGATGAATATGATGGCCTCCGTGATGGCTTCCACTCGAGTAAAGCCCCAAATAGAAACAACATCACAAGTGCCTCATGTTCACGTTCAGCATCTTGTGTGCAGAGCTATGGAGAGTTATGCTAAGCATTTTGGGAAGCCTCACTGTCTGTCCAATTCATGGCGACCTCACCTGCGGTCAAACGAGCATACCCGTGGTAAACAGGGGTTCATGCAGGTGTTGGCACTATTACGGCTTGGGCAAATCATATGTGTTTGCATTTGAGAAAAACAAAATCCGGAGGGTTGGCCCGACATTGAAAACCCCGGCTGCCTGCTCTTCACACAGGCAGGCATCTTAAGGTGGCGGGTTGAAAGTCGTCTCCCTTTGACATCCTTCTTTTGAGTTGGTGAGTCGCAGCATTAGCACGGGCATGTGTAAAAGTGGAGCAAGATCTCACCAGCTTCGGATGAATTGCAATTCACCGGACTTTCACCACGCCAAACCACAGTTTGTTTCACCTCATTTGCTCACCAAACGCGATGCAAGACAACAACCTTTTGTTTTAGGGACGGGAAGCGATCAAAAAATGCAAAAACCATACCTCCCCAGAAGTGTTTAAGCGCTCCCAGAGCTCCCAGAGAAAAACAAAACACAGCTGTCAAGATTCAAACAACTGGCCTCATTATTTTACCATGATCAAAGTCACCCCTTAAGTGGTGGGTTAAAGCGAAACAACCCCATTTACTGACTTTGATAACCCCCAACAACCGTCAAAATAACGACACCTGAAAAACACCTCAGTGCGTTTCCCGCGCCGGGAGTCAGGATTTCACTTGGATGCTGGCGGACTCAATGAGGACTGCGATCAGGGACTCCGCAGCCGGCAAGACCTGGCCGCTCAAACCAGGGTACCCCCCCCCAAGCAAAAAAAAAGCTGCGTTGCCCTGGGTGCGGTTTTTTGAGCACCCACCTGAGACTCACCAGGTTCTGTGCCTTCTGAACATGGCAAGGGACTTTTTGCAGGAACCTCGGGATCCCCAGGGCCTTTCCAGATTTGACATAGAGTCAACTCTTATGAGGGGCTCATCCGAGGAATGGGCCCCCACAAATCCTGATGCTCATGTTGGGCGCGCGATGTCCAAGCATTTGTGCTTGCAGTCAGTTGGACCCTTCGAAGTGCTTTATTTCCTTTTGGGTCTCGGTTTGAACTATGCCTGTCAGAAAAGGGTCCGTGGTTTCAAGAACCCACTCATCCATCACGACATGGACGAAATCGATCCACTTCATGGCTGCCTCACCTCACTAGCTGCCGTGCCGAACGCACAAAAACGAGGAAACAAAACAACAACAACAACATGTGGTCAATCATCAGTAACCTTGGCAGAGCATGGACCCACAACGAAGTGCAAAGCTTGGCTACTTCCGCCGGACCAACAATTGAAAGCGCGTGCATTCATTCCCGGCCTAGTCTGCCCCGTGTCCATGAGGGAAGGAATACCATCTGGTTCGTGGAAAATGGAACTTTATAACATACACATGTGCATATATGCCTAAAGACTGTGTGGCACAAATTCTCGTACGCTCCGTGATGGCCGGCCGTCAAACCACAATCATTCACGGATTGGAAAGACCGGGAATTCAATTCCCAAGGACTAATGTTGATTTGCGGGGGTGTCCCCTTTTAGTGGGGATTCGTCGCTTGAGGGAACACCCCCCTAATAATGGGACGGGTTTATTCTCAGATGCCCAGTGGCCATGGGCAAAACACCCTTTTTGTGTTGGTTGAGTTTAAAGGGGAACCCTTCCCAACAAAAAAGAGGAGAGAAAAAGGCACCACTGGGCATGGGTATTCATCCTGGGTCAACATTACTTCGGAGCTCGTCTTACCTCCCCTTCCCCAACTTGCCTTCACGAACTCCCCGGTGAATGCCTGCCCCCCCCCCCCCCGTTTCTTCCAGGAAAACACAAAAAACAACTGCTGGAGTGTCCACCGTTTAAAAATGGCCTGGGTGCTGTAGATCCCCCAGCAAAAGGTTTCACCTTTTGCTGGTTAAAAAGGACATATTAGGAGAATCCAAAAAGTTAAAGTCTAAAGATCCAACCCACCAGCAGTAGAGATTGGGTCCCCTGAACGAAAGGGGCCATGCCCAGGGATGGGGACTCAAAAAAGACAAAATCCTTGACACACAGGGCGGGATGCAGAAAAGCCCTCTGCGAACTCCACCACTGCACTGGCTCCATTGGTTTTACCCTGAAAACTGACCTGGACACAGCGTGCCATATTTTGCTCTTGTTAACAAACACGGAGGGAATTCACACCAACCAGTTTGGTGTCTGAAGGCAGCCCATACCTGGACCTTCCGCTGCACCTTTGTCCCGCACGTTCGCAAAGACGCAAACATTTGCGCCGTTTGGCCGGAAAACGCGGCTTCGTTCCAAAAGTGCCTGTTCATTGTTGTCGCGCAAACCCGGTCGGGGAAAGTTGCCTTTTCGTCGGGGAAAGTCGCCTGTTGGTCGCCTGAAGCCGCCCTGACACACAGCTTTGTCTCAAATATGAGTGAGTGAAAATGCCAAAAGTGCCCTGAGCATAAACAAAAGCGGCGCTTGCCGCTTAAACAAGATGCTTTTCAATCAGGAAGAAGAAAGAAACTCATTGGAAAGCACCTCCATCCCTCTTCAAGCCTCACCCCGGCCGAAGAAAACTGGCTAAAGATTGGTCTATATCCTGTTGAGCGTGGCCGGCCAGGGAAATAGACGGATCTCTGGAAAACCCCATTCCACAGCCTCATCCTGAAGGCCTCTGTAAGATTCTATGATCAACTCACCCCAACCGGGCTCCCCAATCAAATAACAGGCATATGTATGCTATACTTAATGATTGCATAGTGGTTTGTGTGAGCCACTGTCAATATAGTCATTGTGCCAACTGACATGAGACCCATTTCTACTTGAGTGTGCGCCATGTTATCCTCTTTACCGCAGATGACAAATATTGATCATCCTTCATATCAATTATATAACCCATACCATCCCAGGTATGAAGATTTGGCTTGGAAAGCAGAAAGCATCTTAAGATGACTCTGCCGTTGTATGAAGCATGCAAACTATAGATCTCATGTTGCACATGTTTAGATGGAGCACGGAGTCTTAGTCAAACATTCCTTTGGCTCATGAGCATTATGTTCTGACCATCGCGAGAGGAAACAGTGCCCAGCTGAAAATAGACGGCTCGCCAAACTATATGTACCTCTTCCGCTCAGTAGAGCTTGAGAAGGGGCGGAATAAGACAAAGGTTGAAACACTTCCGCGGGCCATGCTCCTCATCAAACATGTTTAAGCCTCACCACGGCTTGTGAAACCTTCACTTCTGAACACTAAAGGCAACAGCCGTCTGCAGAACCCTCCTGTCAGAATCAGCGAGTCCCAGTAGCGAGGGCAGCTTGGATACCGTCCCAATCCACCCCATAAACTAATTACAAGCGCGCTTGCGTCAGCACGTGCATGCTCTGTACGTGCATGTGACACATGCAGCTTTCGCATAGCCCAGCTGTCTGTTAAAAGTGTAAAAAACAAACGGTTGCATTTCTAGCCCCATTCAGCTCCCAATTTGGGGTGTTCAGCTTCTGACAATGGGCACCCTAGAAACAGAACACGACCCTGCGCTGGCAAGGGTCAACTCCTTGGGGCTTCCCCATGAGCATGAATCATAAGAAACGATTCTCCTCCATGGGCGTATAGTGTGCCACGGGCGGGAAAAAGAAACACTTCCTAGCAATTGCCATTACCCTCTAAAAAGGCAATTTGGCAGACAAATATATAACAAGCTGCATATGAAACCTACGCAGTTGCTTCGCAAGAGCCATTTGAGCCATGAAAAACGGGAACACCTTTGCTCCACCCCACCCCCGCACCCACCCACCCCCTCACCCACCCACCCACCCACCCACCCACCCACCCACCCACCCACTCACCCACCCACCCACCCACCCACCCACCCACCCACCCACCCACCCACCCACCCACCCACCCACCCACCCACCCACCCACCCACCCACCCACCCACCCACCCACCCACCCACCGAGCCGAGGTCCCCACCCGAGGCCGCAAGAAGCCGGAAGCGAAGGCCTGGAGGGTGGGGTGGCTCGTCTTTTTGTGGGTACCTAGTTGCCCTTGTTTGGTTGATGTTTGTCCAGGGAAACCAAAAGGACAACACTCTTTGTTTTTCCTCAAAAAAAGACAGAGCCAAATGGTGGCCCCCTTTTTTATGGTTGGTTTGAGGGAAACTAAAATATAAGAAGCTCGAATGCAAGGGACCACCAGTTTAAGAAAAAACACATGTGGTTTCCATTGAAAGAGACTCACGAATAGCCCAATGGCCCCAACGGTCCTACGGTTCTGCAAATGGCTCTAGCGGCCAAATGTGTTCAATCGCCGAAATGGAAGTGTGAGGGATTCCAGAAGTATGAGCACCAACCAGCCAAGCGGGCTAGTCAAGGGTTGCTCACACGGAGTTTGGTGGTTTTGTAGCACTCCAAAACATACTCTTCCAATAAGGGTATCCTGCTTTTGGTTGAGGAAAAAACACTTCTTTTTGCTCATTGTTGTGCCCACTGTAACATTGGAGCTCACCAGAGTGTATATGGGGGCCTTTTCCGTGTATCAATAGCGTCGCTGCCGTCCCAATCAAGGCGGAACCAACTAGAAACATCGGTTAAGAGTTTTTTGCTGCAAGCTCATTTTTTGCTGAATGTGGCCGACTCCGTGATATCCCCGCCTTGGCCGCTGTCGCTGAAGTCAGCAGCACCTGTGCAAATGAAAACATATTAGTGTCTGCAAAAGTTGTGCGGCTGCCAGGTTGCCGCCAAATGGACGGGTAGCACAGAAGGATCTCCGCAAAAGATGCATGGTGGCTAGTCACATGCTTGTGCCATCAGAACTGTGCCAGCCCAAAGACCTTTCATAGCGGTTGTATCCTGTGCGTGGCAACCTTTCAATCAAATCAGCTCTACTTTGCATGACTCACGCCGTGGGCACGATCCGGCTCAGCTCAATACATTGCTTTCTTACCACCCGGACATTCATACCTTTCTGAAACTATTCCAGTCTGCCACCATACGAGAATGTGATTGACTCTGGAAATCGAAAGCACCTGTATGGCTATGGGTCAAATATAGGTACCCAAAATGGAACACTGGTAAGTGGCAACATGGGCCAAAACCTATGGTCCCCTGGTGGTTTAATTTTGACCCGCACCCATATTTAATATGACAGTGTTTTGGACACAAAGCCTTTGCCATTCTCAGGGCCCAGGTCAAAGTAAACCCAGCGCTGAGCCAGCGGCCGGCACGTCGGACACGGCCTCAATCGTTGCATGGTGGAGTGGCCCAACAAACATTCCCGATTTGGACCCGTAACCCTTATTCTCCTTTTGAAGGGGGGCACAAAAGGATACATACAAAAAGACTTCTCCTCTTTGAACAACCCTCACGTGGTCTCCATGCATTTTCGGGGGTCTGTCTTGTACTTAAGCTCGCAGAAGTCAGCCAGGAATTGTTTCGACACTTAGACGGTAGCCACTCAAAGCTTGTCAGTCAGCTCGTCACTCCGGAGAAACGCAATGAAGCCTGTTGCTTAACATGAAGCACAACAACTACCACACAATGTGAGCGAACATGCGTGCACGGTACGAGCTTGTTGTTGTGTGTTTGCGCGTGGGCTCTGTCATGTCATAACATGCAATCTGCCTGAGGCCCTGACTGAATCTGACTTGCCACCCTCGGCAGAAGCAGTCACTGTTGTCAATCCAAGGTTGCAGGGCCACAAGAAGTGCGCAAGCCGGCGCAAAACGGTTGCAACCGGTTGAACTCCACGGTGAATATGAGAACAGCAACTCCGAATCATTGTTCCATTAGTTCCTATAGCCCACTACAACAAAGCGAGTTGCCCTCAAATCACAACCACATTTCGGCACAACACACGCAGGGATCATCGTCCAACCCAACCCAACCCAACCCAGCCCAACCAAACCCCACCCCAACCAATCACACCCCCCCCCATCCCACGTCAGCTGAAACACGCCTAGACCGGCACAATCAACCTCAACCGCCTCCATCTACCCCCACCCAACACACAATACCAACCCAACTCAGTCCCTCCTTTAGGCATTTAATGAAGGTCCTGCTAAAGTCTTCGTACCAACTCTGCACCACTGAAGACTCAGCTCCAGACCAGTCGGTCTTGCCTCAGCGCAGGCTGGGTACCGGCTAACTCGGGCTTTTGCTCTGCCATTTGGTGGACAACGGCCCGTATCACACAGGCTGGCTGTTTGTTGGTGGTACGAGCATGTTGGATCTGTTTCCCTGGTTAAACAAACTGGATAGTCTCCACGGTGTGTTGTACTTGCCAAACGATCCAGTCAAGCGGTCATGGGGAAACACAGGATGCCCAGTTCCACCACAGCGATCAGGGTACTGATGCCACGAGTCAGCCTTTTTCAACAGGGCCAATCATCTTTGCCATGGTTTCTAAAAGTGGAAGGGTCAGCCAGGGCTGCCAATCATCTTTAGAACCATTTTTGTCTACCAGTAAAAGGGAGCTGGAAAACGCAAAGGCGCACAGGCGGGATGAGCTCTGTGAAGCACGATGAAGGCCACTCCGAGGCTGGCACGCCACATTGCACATGGTGTGCAAGAAGGAGGCGAGGTACAATGCCACATAGGCCTGGCGCTTTTGTTCCTTTGTTCTTTTTCCAGCGAAGCCAGCAAAACCCGCCACCAAAACCAAGGTTGACATCACACAGGGAAGGAGAAACATTGGCACGTAAGAGGAAGCCAAAGGAAGCGGAACCTATTTTCTGTCCGGGGTTGCTCATCTTTAGAGGCTGGAAGCTGGCAAACTCTGGCAAACTAGGAGACCTTTGCCAGATTGAGAGTCCTATGCCCTAATCAGCCGAAGCGATGCTCAGCTGTGCTTCCCCAACCCACAGCAAAAAAAACAGCTTGGCCAAGGCATCACAGCATATTGTTGATGGCGAGCTGCGTGCGAGCGTCCACCTCTCAGATCAGTATCAGCGCATGGGGCCAAGAAAGGAAACCACATGCTGATTTCCAAGCAGCTCTTGGGCTGGGCAATATCTTCAAAATGTTCCTCTAACTTGTGCAGAGTGAAACCACGTACCTAGCCAGAGTAATCCAGCTGGCAGGACCACCTCCTTGTACAGTTTCTGGTGGAAAAGCTCCACCTCCGCCGAGTCCCAGCTGACAATCCGGAAATCAACACATACTTCTGAGTCCCTCAAAATCTGAAAGGAACGTCGCCCTGAGAACCGGAATCTTCGCTTGGGGCACTTTTGTCTTCTTGCATGGGCTACATTGGTATGGGTTAAAATTCAACCAAAAGGGGGACCAGGGTTCCCAAAATAGGTATTTGGGGTACCGATTTTTGACCCACACCCACATGTTCATCTGCAGGGCAGTACGTGCTCAGCGGAACGGCCGGCCGTGGACCATGAGCTTTCATGTCACTTCTTACATGGGTTCTCTGAACTGTGTCCCATCAAACCGGAAACCCAATAAGCTCAGAATCCCACAACAAAGGGATTGACTAATCCTCATATTGTTCTGTGCCCGACATATGACAAGCTGGTGCTCAAGCCAAGGCTGACGTCCAAATGATTGATATACATGTCTCCTATATTATATTGGGACGAACATCAACGTCTGTCCGGCAGGGAGCGTATATTTCACATGACCCATGCCGAACTCCAGTGACTTGGAGATACTACTTATGCAAGAGGGGCAATGTCATTTATGCCAAATTAGCATGTTGCACAAGTCATGGTGCGGCTTCAGAAGATTGCAGCTAGTGTTGCCCCACCAGCTCGCTCAGAGGGCAGTTCTGCGTTTGCGTGGGCTGTGCCGTCAGCCCTGGCTGGCACTCGCTGGAGAAACCAAATGCGTGTCTTGAGATTGGTGAGCAGCTTTGCTTCGGCTATTCAAAAGGAAGCGCAAACCATTCCAGGCGATGCAAGGATCCGGAAAGAACACAAATCCGTCCCGTTGCAGTACTTCAGGAGGAATTAACAAATGTGGTTCATTTTGCCCAGCATTTGGATGAGATGCCTCGGTATCGATACACGCAAGCACACACACAAAATAATCACAACAATCAACAACAAACCCAGAAACAATGCAACAACAGCTTTCTCACACACACACACACAACCAAACATGGCTCTGCCAGCCAACAAACTATCTGACATGTATAGTGGACAGCCTCTCGCGTGGGACGGGGAGACCACACATTCTCTCTCCAAGTACTCCCAAACGGGAGCGAAACATCAAACATGGACCGGACATGTCTCAAATCGACCTCACCAAACTGGGTATTTGAAACATAGTACTTTCCTTGAGGTTTCCTTCGGGTCAAGTTGAACGCCCATGGGATACTTCGCGCGCGCACGGGAAGCTCATTTCAACGCAACTGACAGGTACAGCGTGCACCACTGAGAAAACACCCCAGCACCCGCCAGCAGCTCCGAAGAAACTGAACATTTGCCTATCCTTTTGCGCATGAAACATCGCAAGAAAGCACAGCCCTTCGCCCGTTTCTTTGCAAGCCGCCAAGAACTCGCGCTGCTTCTCGATGTCTCCGGGCCTGCATGAGACATGTACCTTTGTGTCCTAACCTAGGGGACCCAAAATTCGGCCAGTTCGCCTTTTGGCCGGCCTCAGGATTTGTTGGGCATCTACTTCTCACATGCCGTCAACCACTAGGTTTAAGAGGTTGCAAACCCCGTGGCAGAACAATTGTCAATGCTGGGTCTCTGGCTTAATCATGGGAATCGAAAAAGACTCTCGCGCTCGCTGTCATGGTCATGGCTCCGTTAAAGGGAAGCCTCACCACGGTGGTCTGAGATCCAAATTAGGTTGACGACCTGCAAAATGCCCAACTTGACTCAGTCTTTGGATATGTAGGGGAGGGTGCTTGGAAGAGCGCGAGGTGCCATGTCATCCCGGAACACATCCACAAACGAGTCTCAACCATTGATCCACGTATGTCTGTGTCTTAAAATAGCGGAACACCCAAAATGCAAAATGCAGTGCTTCCTTTTTGGTGTCCCTTTAGAAAAGGGGTTCCCCCCCAAAGAAAATGGCACCCCCCACATCTTGGAAAGCTTCATGGCCAGTCTTGGGTTGCGTAACCCAACACACCAAAGGGGCTCGGTACGCCGTAGGCGCCTTAGGCGCCCCGGCTGAATCCGATCCGCCTGGAGGCGGTCCATCGCCTTCGACGTGCACTTTGAAGTGAGCCCTCCACGCGTGCGATCTCCCTGGAGTCTCCTTCTGACCCTAAAAAAATGGTTGGCCATGACCCAAAATCATTCGGAGTCATGAACCCATTTTTGAAGGGTCATGGAGACTTCAGGTAGAAGATACATGAGAAATCACCTCCACACCTCCACCCCGAGCTCGAAGCCGCCCAACATCCTTCGGGGTCATGGACCCATTCTTGAAGGGTCAGAAGGAGACTCCATCTTGTCAAAGTCACCCCTGTTCAGCAGGTTGAAGGGAAGCAACCCCAGTTTCTGATTTTGATACAGGTGCCCAGATCTAACAAACATCGAAACAAAGGCATGCATTTTGGAGTGACCCCCACATGTGTGGTAGATATTTAGCACAATAAGCTTAGTTCAGTAGATGTGGTCATTTCAAGATTGAATCCCAACTAGCTTAGAGTTTGCGTGAGAATTGGCCTGGACAAGCGCACCACAAGGATACCAAACATTATTAATCATTATTAATGCTGCCCAAATCGATCAACCAAATGAATTCGACAGGGCTGAAGCAACACTCGCATGTTCTGAATTCACGCTGACAAGTTTCATGGAACCCAAAACCTCCGTCTTAGGGATCATTTTTGCGGAACCCTTCTTGGGATTCCTTCTCAACTGATAAGGGTCGCATCAATCGTGAGCGTCAGAAGTTCATTTGCCCAAAAGACCTGCAGAGCAAATGGTGGCTTGACTACATATGGTGGTTCCTTTTGAAACCGCGCAAAGGCTGCAAAAGGCTTGAGGAGCGGCTTTGGGGTGGACTGGCTTTTTGTGGGGCGGGGGGGGGGCGCAGATCTGGGCATGATTTAGGGAAAGATTTCGGGATAGCAAGTCTCAAATAAGTTACTTGTTCGGCATCAACAGCCACTCTCCTGAGAAGGGCGATTCCCACCAACAAATGATTAACACGCACGCCCAACTGCAAACCTGCTCAAAGGAACTGGGACTTTTGTCAGCCGTGGGTAAGCTGGCCCACAAAGTCAAGGTTACACGAGCAGAATGTAGAATGCGTCCTGTCTGTTGCACTGTAACTTGCCCTGTGCACCAGTAGGCTGGGGGCAGTGGTGAAAACAGTCATTGCAAACGCGGTTCTGATGCGTTGATGATACGTCTGCTGTCAGGGCCGGAAAGCTGCCGTTCGCAGTTGGAAGCATTGTAGAACGTGTGCACGTTCGGTGGGTCATCAACGGGGTAGGTTTTGGCGTGCTTTAGGATCTGAGTGGAGGCTGAGGGTAGGCTTGGCTGGGTTTGAGGCGGGCACACGGTGGGCATGCCTTGGGCTTTTGAGGACTGCCTTGTGGCTTGACCAGTATCAGAGGTCCAGGGAGCCAAAGGACCCTGGGGCCCCCTGAGGAAACCTGGGGACCAGCGGACTGGATAAGGCAAAAACCTGGGTGTTCCCATGAATGGACCTTTGGTTTGAACCGCCCCTGCCTTCCCGGACACTAGCCAGTTCGGTTAGGCCGCTAGGCCTTCACAGTATGCCTTTCACTTTTAACCCAGCAGCCACCAAATTGGGTCCCTTGAATACGAGGTTTAGGCATGTGGGATTAAACCAGCACAGTAAGCCAGTTACCTTAGTAGGTGACCAGCCAACTTGCCCGTAGATTCTAAATGCTGGTTCCCTTGGTTACCATGTCAATGGATCCACTTAGTTAGGCACACCCGGTGCGAGGCAACTCGGCACGCCTCGAAGGACAGCAGAGGCGAAGGCAAACAGTCCAGCCAGACTTTCAGGCAACACCTTGGTGTGTCAAAACGAGCTCCAATTGGAGTGGTCTGCGGTTCTTTCAAGTTGAGCAACGCTGATTGCTTTTGAGAATGAGCCAGTTGTTCTGCAAACCATCACCAGCAAATTTGGATCCCCAAAATGAGGCTTTTATCGGGAAGTCATGGTAGTCAGGAGTGTATGCTTCAGTTTCATTTTAGGCCAACCCCAAAATCGAACAAACGTGCTGGCACAAGCTCTAGCCAAGGAAAGTGCTCTGCGACATTTGAATGGTGTTTAAAGAACCGCTGACATGAAACCAACCAATTGGGCACCCTCTTTTCGGAAATAAAACAAATACAATTATAGTAATAAACATATGTGTTAAGATCCCAGGAAATAAATCTGCCCATCAGTGGTTGGACTCTCGGTGACCGCAGGTGGCCTATCAAGTATATGTTGTTCGAAATTCCCCTTCTGATAGCGATATGCTAAGCTGGTGAGTTGTCTTGAACCGTTTTGCTGGCCAGTGAGGATTTGTTGTTTTTTTTTCCCCCAACATGTTGAAGGGTTATATATACCGGCCACACCAATGGGCCGACAACTTTTCTTTTCAACACTCACCATTCGCTGGCCCGAGACTCCCTGGTTCGTTTAACATTTCCTGAACACAGGGGTCACCCGCCAACACATAGCACTACTAAATGCAGGTCCAGTCAAAATTGCCATACAACTGCAACAATGATTGATCCTGAAAGAGAAAGTAGGGGTCACCGAATACCCTGGAAGTCAACTTTCAATTACACCACCACCCCCCCTCACCCCCTCCCATTCTAAAGTCTAACTATTTTAGTCCTTGCAAAACAAAGGTGGGACGGACGGGCCCTTGGAAGCACATCGCACTTCTCGGCCGCGCGTCGGCCGGGGGCTGCGCCAAAGCAAAGCTGGGTCCAGCTCCCGCGGCAAGGGGCAGCCCGTGTCGATGATGTTCAACTCAGCGTGTTTCGTGGCCGAGAGCCCCCCAAACCAACGGTGGGGTTGTTCAATTCTGTGTTTCCCGTCACTTCTTGGATGGGGAGAGTGGGTGGTTCAATTCCGTTTCCCGTCACAAATTGGATGGGGAGAGCGGGATTACTGTATGATTCCCGTAAGTGTTGGATGTTGGAGTGGGTGGTTCAAGTCAGTTTGTCCCGCCAATCTTGGATGTTGGGGGTTAACTTGGGCACGCTTTGTGACGGAAACCAGCGACGGCAAATGTCTGAAGTTAGCACAATGACCAGCAAAACCACCGGTTAGGCGAACTTCCCTTAGATGTCCCCCCCCCCCCATGTGAATATATACATATATATATACATATATACACATACAGCCTACATACATGTGCAGCATAACAAGCAACATTTCACGGGCAATGTGGATAGCCCTCCCCCGTTTAGCCTATGCACGGACACATAGACGGTACTCCAGTGCAATCCCTAAGGTCCACCAACGATTCCTCCCCAGCTTGTCCTTTGGTTGTGCTACAGCTCTTCCCTTTGCGACGCTCATAAGGAGTGCCTCCCTAAAGTTCTGAACCTCAATGCTGGTCCAGGGTGCAGCCTTCAACAGAAGCTGAGAGATCTCCAAGCGGAGGACATGCGCATGTCACAAACATCTTGCGGTATCTTCATCGACCCCTGCATCAAAATCCAGCACAGCGTTGCTAGCAAATCATCTTCTGAAGGGGTCCGGAATTATATTTCACAACCGCGGCTTCCTAGCCCGCAAGCATAGCTCATGCGTACACACAAACGTGTTGACACACGCACACACAAACACGGCTACACCCACAAGCAACAAAACACATATGACAAATGAAAATACTAAGGCAGTCCGCCAGTCAGTCAGTCAGTCAATCGATCAATCGACCGATCAATCAATCAATCAATCAATCAATCAATCAGTCAGTCAATCAAATCACATCAAATCAAACCAACCAACCAACCAATCAGTCAGTCAATCATTCAATCAAAGCAACCAACCAACCAATCAACCCATCAAACAAACACACAAACCCCCACAAACAGGGAAGACACTCACCATAAAATATGCAGGCACCGGTCCCAGCAGCACAAAGCATTGAAAGAGAGAAAACATATCTCAATAAAAACAAAGAATATCATCACACAGCGAGCGACAAACCTGCATGCCCGCACGTACACACACACACAGACTGCACACAATACCAGCTACAGAAAACACAAACGCACACAATCCAATCATCAACACATAAAACACAAACATGCAAGCAAAGCAAAGCAATGCAACCATACAATCCAACAAACAAACAAACAAAAGACAAAACAAATGAACGATCAATTAAACACACAACAAAAAAACCAAACAAACAAACAAACAAAAAAACGAACAAACAAACAGCCAAAGAAACAAACAAACACAACAAGCAAGCAAACAAACAAACGGGCCAACAAACAAACAAACAAAAAACAAACGTCAAGAAACTCCCAAAAAAACAAATATCATCCCCAACAACACATAAAAAAACCAAAATGCAGACAAACACACAACAAGCAATAGACCCATATGAACCAACACATGCACACGCCAACACGCCTGTTCACATTCACCTGTTCACATTCACAAAGCACTACCAGCAACAAGCACAAATGAACGAGCGCATGCGCACATGTGCACATATCTAGCATGAGTACTATACTTCAATGCGTATCTGTGTGAGCCGCTACAGTCATGCGCGAACCTACAGCGCCTCCCATGGATAGAAAAAAACAATATCAATCGTCTGCCAACAACTTGGAAGCAAAAACAACATATTAAAAGCAACATGTCGTTACAAACATGTCGTTCAACAGCAGTTGTTGTAGCATGCTGCCACGTATAACTACATTAATTCTGCGTGTAGGTAAATGTCCCACCCAGCCATCCCGCTGTGATTCTTACAACACAAATGCTGAGATGTAGGACCCTAGGATGGTGTCCATATTCATGTGCATGTGGACAAATACTTATTGTACGAAACAAATGGAAAGAACAAAAACAAAACAAACGGAGAGTAGTGTGTTGTGGGCCGTGGCTAACAAGTGATTATTTGGACATGGCGCACATTTACCAGTCTGCTTCGTTTCCCTCCAAAAACAAACGCGGAAACACAGCAAACATATGTGTAAATCATGCATGTGTATAAATATGCATGCTAGTAATATGTTGCTTTGCGCAAACGGATGGCATAAGCTTGTCCTGCCCTCATCCCTCGGGCTCTGGGCCAGGTTGTGTACAGCAGCTCCATCTACATCTCAGAGACAAGGGGCGCTTCATCGCTGAAAAAATAATCGGCTTGCGATGTGCACATGGGAAACCAGTGATTTGGAACTTGGAAGTATACATCTAAGCATGGTATACTTCCAAGACATGGACTATTGTGTCATCTTTAACGGGACTGGGATACCACTCATTGCTCAAAACTCGACCTCTTGGTTGCACAGTGACCCTGGTTCGAACAAATGGGACCCTCTCTGGGTCTGACCACGTGGGAACTCGCATGGGTATCGGTATCCTCCAGAATGTGATTCTGATTCCACGGAATCGCTCAGGTTCATCCAGGTTCCACATGAACCAAACGGAGTCCAACTTGAAGGGAGCCAACAGGAAAGTGCAAAGGAAACCAAAAAGGGAGCAGCAAGTCCCCTTGTATTTCCCTCAAAAAGCAACACCCCGCGCAAAGGAAGCCCATTCCAAATGGGCCCAACTGGGCCCAAAGGTGCTATTCAAACCAAAAAAGCGGCTGAAGCCCTGCAAGGGCACCCCAAATGAAACGGTAGAAACATGGACCAGAACCTGCGTAAGCCTCCTGTTTAATTTTGAGCCCACACCCATAGGTACTATTCAATTCAATCCAAAAAAAAAAATGGGAGCCCTTGGAAGGGTTGGACTCCGCTAAAATCCTCGCCATCCGAACTCCTTGGGGCGTGTGCCAAAGAGCCGGCCGAACTCCTCGTCGGCCGCCTCCCTCTCCAGGCCCTTGACTCGGCGCCGAGTTGTTCGCCTTTTGGCGCCTTCATTCGGCTGTGGCTCAAAATGTGGTACCAACATGGCAGCTTGGCAAATGGAACCAAAGACTCAAACCCGCGTAACCCCCAGCTCTTGAATTTTGAGCCATGCCCATTTGGCTGGGATCCCATTTTGGGGGATTGGAGCACCACCCATTTTAGTCTATTTTAATAAAGATTGGGATGTTCACTGGGGCTACGGGATTTTGACCCACACCCATTCGAAAGGAAGGAAAACACCACCCACAGGGGCTTCTTCACTTTGAAATCACTGAAAAGTTGAAATCCAGGGGAAATCCCTGATTCAAATGTAGAAGGATCTAGTTTCCGTACAAAGGGAGTCGAAGGAAGAAGACCTCTTTGCGACTCAGCCCTCCCTCACCGACCTTTTGCCTAGCAAAATCAAGCCCCGGACTTGGCCTCTGCAGTTTGCTGAAGACGCTAGTGGGAAAAAGGTATCACCATTTCCCACGTTTAAAGCAGGCAGGAAACTAATGCTAATGAAATTTCTCAAATTGTGGTCCTCTGATGTCTTTCACAAGGGAATGCCAGTTAGTTTGCGCTTCCTTCGCCGGAATGGGAGTTTGAGCTTGGCAAGCTCGGGATCAACAACATTACTTCCACTGGACATCTACGGAAACTCTTCCCACTCCCCCTCTGGGAGGACTTGCACCACGTGCGAAAACTCCGGGGGAACAAAAAAAACAATTTGACAGCAGGTCAGCATTTTCGCTTGCGTAACAGACACACGCGGAGATGCGCACGCGCCTCGCAAAGGAAGATCACCGCGGGTGGGAGCTTGGGATACCAGCCTCGGGTTCATTTGGGTGTGCTTGAGTTGGCACCCTGTTTGGGTTTGCTTGGTGAGAGAAGCAGGGAAACGATCCAGTTTGGTTGTCTTCTATTTTAGCACACCCTTTGCACTCTTGTCTGTCAGATGTAGGGTCTCGGTTTGAAAGGAGTTTCACTTCAATAAGCAGGCTGGAGTGAGCCACCTGCAATGGTGATGGCTGGATCCAGCAGAACGCTCAAACACATGAAGGAGGCATGTTGAGCACAAGCACACAGGAGGGAGGCCGTCAGAATCACAGACCCCGGGTTTGAAGCCCCTCTCAAGGCAGAACACCAGATTCCCTATTTCTGACAACCCCCACAGGTCACAGTTGCTGAAACGCCATTGGCAGAGGGCGTGGCGCCCTGTGGTCTTGTCGGTGTAATCCACGCCAAAGGTATTGCAGATGGCCCTGGCGCTGAAAAAATATCCAAGCTGCGCTGAGAATAGGCTGAGATAAATGAACAGCATACATCTTCCGGCTGTATTTATCTTGTATCCGCAAAGGGAACAGGAAGGAAGGGTCCCTCTTTTGGTAACTCTGCCATCATCCCATCGCTCAGTTTGAGTTTATCGGGGCCACGCCCGTCACACCTGCCACACGATTTGGAAAGAGTGGCCTTGCTAGGGCTCATGCACCGCCATCTTGGCAAAGAGAATGCAGGTTTGCTGGTGGCCATCCTTGAGTGCCTTGTAAGTCCCAAAAGAAGCACATTGTCGGCCGGTTCCTTTCAAAGTTACCAACATGAGTTGCCCAGTGCTTTCAATCAGTTTAGTGGAGAAGACCGCTGGACACACAGGAATGAGCACTTTTGATGGCAACATACTAGTGTTTCTCCGTTGGCCCTTCATTGACATGCAACACACACCCATGACTCACGACGCTTCTTCCCAACCCACCAATCGGGAGGATAAACCCAAAAAGCACAAGGAAGTGAAGTTCAGTGAAGTCTGGCCACCCATACAGTTTGAGTTGGGACCCCATGCGGGGAAGTCGAGTGGACCTCATACCTTGCCCGCGGATTGCTCCAAATGGAGGCAATAATTACTCTGGGCATCCTGAGTCCTAATCCATCCATTATTGGGACACCAAGACATCAAGGGAAGCCACAGCCGTATCCCTGGGGCTCAAGCAACCAATTAAATGAATTGGGGTTTGTACATAACCACTATTGCTTACCAAAGGATTGTCATCATCTTGATCAATTGGGTCAGCCAGTAATTTTCATGGGGGCTGAACCCTAAAATATGGCAGGTCAAGGATTGATCTTGAGCAACCCAGTGACCAAACCCACCGGACTCCGCCCCTTTTAGCGCGCATCCGCTTCTTGCGCTGCTCACTCGGATGGCCCAAAGCGCTTCGCCTGCCATCCAAGACAGGGGGGGGAAAGCACTGGAAGGGATGGGGGCCGCAAGATGAGGACACACACACACACTTTTTGTTTGGTATCAAAAAAGAGAAAATTGGATCAGATTGCCGTCTGAGAATGGTGATTCGGGGCTTTGGATTTGGATTTGAACCCCTTGTTTCTCAGCCCCTGACCTCATCCAAATCAGCCAGGCTGATTGAAGGCACAACCCGATTCAAAAAGAGCCCCCAAATTCGGAGAACCACTGACCGAGTTGAGGTCCACCAAGAAGCTCACCAGGCTGATGGATTTTCCAGTAGCTGAACACCACGAAAACCTCCATTCCAAGGCAGCAATAGCAAATCCCAGTGGTGTCAACCATGTAGCCCTCGGAGTACCACTGTGCCCTTCCTGTACCCTTTTTGGTAGGCACCTCTCTACATTTGTCAATCCCCCTCGGTATGAATGGACCAGTGTGCGCATGTCGTCTTATTTCGCTCTGCTTTTGGCCCTCTTCTGGCCATCTGCTGGCCACCCTTCATTGGATCTGTTTGGGGTGAATATGTGCCATCTAGTTTTCCAACAAAAAGCTCTCCCACACACGGCCTGAGAAGACCATGTTCCTCTTTAAGTTACCTTTTTGGGGTCTGTGGGAGGGCCGCTCCGCCTCCGCCGCAGCTCCCCCCGATGCCTTTTTCATCTGCTTCACCGTCTCCAGATCTTTCGCCTTCCGCTTCCGGTGATCGATGATCTCTTCCCTCCGCTTCTCGCGCAACTGGAAGCGGTAGAAGTCCGGCATCTCCTGGGGACATAGGGGAACTTTGCTAAAAATGGTGGTCCCCATTCAAAAAAAAGGAAGCCAAAAGAAAAACCAACCTTTTTGACCCCAATTTTGAGAAAAACCATGGGTTTTGCTGTTGCATGGTACTGTAGGGGTTGATTCACCAGCCTTTGCAACCATCATTCCAGTCCTGTTCCTAGCTTTCGAATGGTCAAGGTACCACTTGGCACCTGCAAACTGGGCTTTGGTGTCACTTGGGTTGACCATCATTCACGACTGCCAGCAGTTCGACACTTTGACTTTTGTTCATTCTTGAGGACCCCAGCTTCATGCTCGCTGTATGTCGGCCTTGGGTTTTTGCAATGATGGCTATCTCTCTGGTTGCGTTGTAGACATCCAAAAGTGTCACCGCCCCATGGCCTCACAGCCTCCTTCCTGAAGAGACACCACTCAGGAGTTGATCTGCATTGCATTCCTTTTACTGGCTACCATTGAAGCTAGGATTCCCACCATGAGCAATGACGCCACCAACCCTGAAGGCATGAAGGAGCCAAAACCGAGAATTTCCCCACTGGCCCAAAGAAAGCCATAGGGACTTCTACACCAACGGTCCTTGCAAGGGCCAAGGGAGCATCACGGATCTATTTCGCCACCACGACTTGAGAGAACCGTTCAACTGTCCCTGGCAACCAGAAACCTATTCCTCCAAAACTGTGACCCCTGTCCCTTAAAACCAACCATTTCCCACAAAGACCCCAGGTCCTTCGAAACCAAAAGGTGTGATGTGTTTTGCTTTTTGCAACATATATGGCTTACGCAAAATCAAACAAAGCGGTGGCCCAACCTACGCTCCGTCCATGAACGCCAATGGTGGTTCAAATGATTGTAGCGAAAACAATATTAAGAGGGAAACCAACAGGAAGCTCGCCACGGACCCCAAAATGGGTTTCTGTTTCCTTGTAGTTTCCCTAACCAACCCGTTCAAACAAAGAGGTAACCCAACCCACCCCACTCGTGGCCAGGAGTCCTTGGTCTGACCCTCGAAACATGAGAACAAAGTGGCCCAAGCCGCTCGAGTCATCCCTCCTTGGTCTTCTTCTTCTTCGCCGGCACCTTGGCCTTGGCCTGGATGGCCTCTGCAAAGGCCCCGGTCTTCGGCGCCTCGCGCTTGGCCCCCCGGATGGTGAGCCCGTCCGCCGTGCGCGTGATGCCGGACACTACCTTGGTGAAGCCGTCCTCGTCCACCTGGCCAGATCAGAAAATTCACCACCTGCTAGCCAGCGAAAATGGGCGCGCGGTCCTGGTCTTTGTTGGAAAATGGGGGTTGAAATATGCTTCCCCACTCCGCAAGATGCGATGATCCTGGCGATTATTTGGAGTTATAAGCTCGAAGCCTCCATTTATTCGGGTTCACTGGGTTTACAACTAATTTACCCAACCCAGATTTCCCAGCTTGGGGCCTCACAGTCAAGGCAGTTTTGATAGCTTCCGCGCATGCTCACTGACCCGCAAGACGCTTCGCGGGATAGCGGGAACAATGCGCATGATCACCAAAATCAGCAAAAAGCAGGTAGCTGCAACATCCAGACGATCCCTGCCAATTTTGCTGGCCAGGCGTAAACCACAGTTTGTACAAACTACTTTCAACCAACAATTGGCGACATGCTGGCCTGTGATTCTGGCTCCGAACCTAACTCACGAGTCAAACTGCAGCCCTGGCCTGGCTTTCTCTCGCCAGTCTCTTCTTCTCCTCTTGCTTCTCATCATAGTTTGCCATCCACTCGTCGATCTCCCGGCGCAATTGCACTGGGTCCTTTGAGGGTCAATTAAGAGTTGAGTCACGGTCAATAATTATTCATTGAGCCCCCGTGCTTTTGTATGAGCCTGCCCCCTTCCCCCCCCCCTCCCGCCACTTCTGAATGGTTTGAGGTAAGTGTATCCCCACTCGCTCGTTTGTTCGTAAGCAACAATTCCAAGGAAATAGGTTGGTAAATGTATCCATGTGTTTCCCCACGCTTAGTGACAGTGACCATTGGCCCTTGCTGTCGTCTCCAGCGATGGCAAGTGCCCACTTTGGGATCTGGACGGGTTGGTTTTGGGAAAGTGACAACCGGCTGGGATTTGGTGCATGGTCTGAAAAGGGGTGCGCCCGTTGATGAGGTTACAAGCACCTCTTTGGCAAAGCAACTATCCAAGACCGCAAAGTGCAGTTCATCAGAATCGTGAGAACGGCAGGACTCAAGTTTGCCATTCTAGGCCAGGGCCAGAGATGCCCCCCACCCCGAGCCCCGCTTGGAGGTCGTCAAACAGCGCTACACCCATCAACAGACTTGGCCTACAAATGTGCAACGTTCCTCTGCCGGGATCTTATCTCGGCACATCACAGGAGAGGTCACAAGAAGGGCCCACAGGTCATGCGGCAATTGGTCAAGCACAAGGAACCAGCATGAATCCATGGATTAAGCAGCTTGACCACAGCGCAACTAGACATTTGCCACTGTGACTCCTGGAATTCCGGAGCCTGTGGCCTGCTGTCACGTTTCCAACCTGTTTGGGAAAGACGTCAGTACAAATCACCAAGTTGCAAGCTCCAAGCAACGCAACAAATCCCAAGGTTCTGGCTCTGAATCACTATTTGACCGTGGATCCCAATTACAGCTTGTTTTTTGAGTCAGAAAAACTGGCAATTGTCCTTTGGTTGAAGCGTGTCTCCTATGATTCCATGCAGTCAAATGGAATCACCGGAAGTGATCTGTCGAAACATTTCCTCGCAGCCCTTCGACGAGCAGCAGGATAGGCGGTCTTCCTAGCGCGTAGTCGCTCCTTCACAGGGCAGGAACATGCCCAGTTGCCAAGCGGTGGCAAGATTGCAAGGCCTTCAAAAAAAGGTTTCCTGTCATTGCTTCAAACCCTATCAAACATATGTGCAAACATGCAGGGTTCCCAACTGTTCAAACAGTCAATCACCACAATTGACAGCAGAGGACCCTGCAACAACAGGGCGTTAGCACAGCAACTTCAAGGTTGCTTCTGTTTATCTAGAAGATCATGCACTGATATTAACATTCACAGTTGGCACTCAGCGTCCTTTCTAACGCCCAAATACAATGCTTGCTGCCTAGGGTCCATGCTGATGGAGTTGGGGAGCGCCTTTTGGTTGGCTTCAAGGCAAGCCAGAAGAAACCAACCGACGGCCTCTTTGCGATGGAGATCTGCCCTCGTTGCGACATCCTTGAACGAACTCTCAAGGGCTCCTATGATTGTCACTGTTCCAACTAAATTGATTAGCCCACCTATATCTTAGATTGTCTTTACCAACTGCTGGGAATGTTTGCAGAAGGCAAACAAAAAACATCCACCCAATCAAACCAGCGAACTTAAAACCACCCCCGACGGTGTTCTTTTTCGCCTTGAGCAGCGACGCCGGCGCCGGCAGCACGGCGTGGCAGATCTTGCCGTCGGCGCTCTGCAGGGCCTTCTGCAACGACTGGACCTCGTGGATATTTTGGGGTCGCTTGCTAGGAAGCCAACGTGAAATCGCTGAAATATCACACAACCCCAAACCACGAAGAAAGCAAGAACACAAACAAAGCAAGGCATCACGTCCCACAGGCACTCAGCACAGCAAAGCCAAGAAATGGTGCGAAATTCGCCTCCTTGAAGGTGATGTGCGCAAAAACCACGTGCTGCTTCACGTGGTCTGCTCGCTGCTCCGCCTGACTTGGCTTCAAGGCGCAGGTGACAAACTGCTCTGTGGGGAAAGGCACTCACAGAAAGGTTTAGGAAGCATAATACGTTCTACCGCTCATGTTGGTATGTCATGTCCAGCCCTTTACATGGTCTTCCAGAGGTTTTGCTAGACGCTCATAGCGGATTTGTGCTTGGACATGTCCAACTTGCTCGTTTTGCTCCTTGATGAGGACAAATGCAATCCGGCGCTCATTTGCTCGCCCCCGAAAGCCAGCCAAATATCATTGTAAAGCTGTTCACTGCCAGAATGATTGGAAAGGGACTTGACTCCCCGAGGTTGGGGCAAAGATTCTTGGAACCACGACACTCTTGGGCCCACACATAGGTAGGTATCCCAACGCCCGTGGATAATTTATTTGTTTGGACTGGACAACTAGAAACAAAAGAGCAACCGACCAGGTGGAGTCTCCACTGTTTGGCCTGTGACCTCCCTGAAGATTCCGGGTTGGCCATGCTGTGGATGGACAGAATCCTGAGCCAGTTGGCTGGTGGTTTATACCAGTGTTCATAAGATTTCATGCCTCCCTACGAGTGCTGGATTTTGCCCATCCACAATAGAAGAACCTCTCACAAATACAGGTTTCCCCTGACGAAACATTTATTTCCTGAAAACAAGCAAGCAATCCAACAATAGCAAACGAGCAAACAAACAAGCAAGCAAACAAGCAAACACACGAACGGTGCAACAGGTACCCGCGTGCTTCTTGCCAGCTTCCGCCCTACATCTAGCCACTGTCAGCCGAGGCGCACATCATTTGTCGGGCAAATAATTACTACTAGTTTGCTGCTAATAAACGGCGTTAGTTGCTTCCCCTACCCGCCCTCAGATGGGCCCTGACTTGTCAGCGATACCCAGCCGGAGTTCTGTCACTACGTAAGTTCAGGGAACTGCAACCCGGTTCTCATAGTCCAAAGCATCCTAAATGCATTAAACAAAAAACAACTAATTGCATGTGTTTCTGTTTTTTTTTTAACAAACAAACACGCAAACAAACAAACAAACTCCGTTGGGGTCACCCAACCAGTCTGAAAGCTGTCGCCCCCCTGTCCCCTTGTTGGGCCTTTGGGGCTTTCTTCTCCACGCACTTGAGGTCCACCTTCCTCAAGGAGTCGGCCATCAAGTCCCAAAAATCACCCGCGTTGGGATGGCGGAAGGAGGCCCCAAGAGAAGATCACCGATCTCAAGGGCCCCGGATTTTGGGGAAACGCCCGCTTCAAATGGCAGGTCCTGGAACGAAGCTTCCTGCCCTCGGGTTGCGAGTCGCGGGCAAACTGCAGCGAACAATCTATTGAAGCTTCGCCAAGGGAAAAACAATTTCCAGCCCTCGCGAAGCCCAACACCCAAGACGCTCCACGGGGCCAAAGGCTGCGAAGGCCTTCTGAAGCTGCGCTTCCGTGGCGAAGGTGTCCTCAGCCATCCCGAACCAAACGGCAAAAGCTTTGAAGCCGACCGAAACTAATGGAAATCAACAGGGTTCAAACATATAACTTAGCCAACCAAGGCATGAGGGTCCCTTGGTACCTGAGGATGTACTTCAGGAGCCTACATGGGCTCCTTAAACGTATCCTTGGAAGTTTTTTTGACACTGGGAACCACTTGCAAATCATGAAGGGCACAGCAAGGAAAAACCGCCTTGGAATCTAGGACTGAAACAAGACAAGAACACATATCTACAAATTAGACTGCCATTCTCTTGGCTAATTGTTTGGGTGAAACAGAGCCAAGGAAAAACAAATGCCATGCTGAGTGTCCAAATGCGTCACGAAGAGAGTCCTCTGCGCCTTCTCCTCGGATCAATCAATCAATCAATCGATCGACGCCTTTGCCACTGAAGCAGTGTACTGGCACCCTACCCACGTCCAACTGCGCGGCCAGGGGCGAGATCGCTCGCTGCACCAGCTCAGGTCGCTTGCATGCTTGACGACTCATAGCAAAAAGCCATCTAAGGGCGAGGACCCAAGTTGCTTCCGAGAGCTTTCGAATTTCTTTGGTTTCATCGCGTTGCTTTCACGTTTCCCCTAGCCTGCAGCCAGGCAGATGCCATTGCAAACTGCAGTCCTTCTCAGCAGGATCCCTGGTCTCGTTCTTCTTGACCAAAAGCGTCCTAGCAACAGGGCACCCACAGTACAGCAAAATGGTTGGGTATCATGAGCAGCTGACACTGTCTCCATGTGCACATCTACTGCAAATGTGTGTTTATCATACATATGTATCATGTCATAATGCGTTTATGGAGAGAAGAAAAGTTACGAATTGAAACGTTCGAGGGCCAACGTCATATTTAGCCTAGAGCTGTACCCCAATTCACTAGAGAGCCTTCTTGGCCATATACCAGCTATTTCAGGCGACATATTTTGCGGAGTCACTAGAGGTACACCGTCAGTACACGAGACCGCATATTTCATCGAAAATGGGTATCTGCACAAAGTAGGTACGCGCGCCAACAACGCGTATATAACAAACACACACACACACAAGCACAACAGGGCTCCGTAGACCTCGTTGGGATGAACTTACACAACACCTCTTGTGGCCGAATTTACAGGGTGCTTCCTTCTGATGGGTGTTGACAGCATGAACATAGGTGCAACACTATACACAAAGTTGCTGGACTTAAGAACCAGAGGACTGACATCAACAAAAACAGCTCGAGGCCCTAGGCTTTTTGTTGTATCCTTTCCTGAGTCGACCCCAAGAAATCACACGTTGATCCCCTGCAGCTTCATACAAAGGAACCAAAGTCAAGCCGGAAGCTCGATTTTGAAGACGACGCCGACATCCGCGACAACTTGGCCAATCTTCAGCCCCCAATCTGGCTGTAGGTTCTTAAACAATACATCTTTACTGTGATCATGATGTACAGGGCAAGGATATATGATGTTAGCAAACCCTGTCAGGCAACATGGAAGCAAAGAGCTGGCACCGTTAACCCCTACCTGGTGATGGGCGAGTTGGGCATCATCGGCAGGCGCAGCAGTTTATAGCCACGCAGCTGGGCTGCCGGGGTTTTCTGCGCCATGGCGCGCAACGCGCGTGGCGCTCGCCCCGAGCCGGTGCAAAATTCGGGGCTGAAACTGGGCTGTCTCTTTTTCTATTGTCTTTTGTGGTTGAACGGTGAACACTTTAGGTTCAATACCTCTAATTAGAAATTTACACTTATAGGGAGCCAACAAACACTTGTCCTATAAGGTAGTTAGTCTAAAGAGGACTATCCTGGTCTGAAACCAAACCCGAGGTGAACGAATTTGCCGAAAGTCGGGGACATTTTCTGCTAACATAGCATGATGCTCCCTAGGTCTCAGCCCATTGACAAGAAGGGTCAATATCCAGTCAGGGTCAGGTTGGATTATAAAGGGGCAACCTACAGAAAACACTCAGGGACACATCTGGGAGCATGGTCTTCGAGCAGTTTTCAGTCTGGGAAACAGAAAAAGGCAGCGTCGAAGCCAAAGCGGACATCGGTTCAAGCCACCAACTTGACCTCCATGCTTCAGGCGAACAGTTGGCAAACGTCATGGGTGAACTTGTGTTTGGTGTTTTGGCCAACCCCTCTACTCAATACTCACCTGATCAGAGAAGTTCACCAACCTCACCTCAACATCAGGGGCGCAGCTCTTTGCAGAGGAACACCCTGGCTCCAGATCTTGTTTTCCTGCGAGAACCGAAGCCGCTTCACATCCGAGGTTCCTCTGCACCAAGTGGCCGATGCCACTACTCACGGCCGTTCATCCCCTATAATGCTCTTGTCAGGCACGGACCAAGTCCGACCCAGTCCCAGTTTTTTACTACACTTGCCTAGGCAACAAAAAGATTCACGAACAAAAATGGAACCCCATGGAAAGGAACCTTCATGGAAAGAATCATCGTTGCATCTACCCGAATCGGTGAAACCACGGCCCAGGCCTGATGGGGACCCCAAAGTTCACGGGCTCCTCGTCCCCATTCGTTGTCGCGTCCAAGCGCTGGATGACCTCGGGCTGGGCGGCTGGGTGCTGAAGGGGAAGCAAAATTGGTTTACCTGGAGTCTCCATGACCCTTAAACAATGGGTCCATGACCCTATTATTTTGGGTAATGACCCCATTTTTTAAAGGAAGGGTCATGGAGACTCAAGGGAGCTCCCCGCAAAAACCAATGTTTGGGGGTCAAAACCCTGAATTCGAAAACAAGCCCCTTTGTCCAAACACAGTAAGGCGTGGTCATGGCTCATAGGAACCCTGCTGCTTGCGTAAAGTCGCTTGTTCAGGCTTGCTCCGAAACACTGGCAGTGGTAAAGCTATGTCCTCCAGTAGAGAGGTTAGAATAAGGGTACCCTTTTTTTCTGTAGTCTATTTTAGTAGGGGAACCCTCCCCAAAAAAAGGGCAAAAGGGCACTGCTGGGGGACCTAGAAAGGGAAACCAACAAGAAGCAGTCGAATTTTCCAGCCTTGGGCTTTGCTATTTTGAAGGCTCAGAGCGCCAGTATTGAAGGGGTCGACAACCAACCTTGCTCAGCCCAAACAACCTGGCGTTGTTGAATCAATTGCCGGTGAGTGGCAATCGTGGGGGCTCTTGCGTGTTGTCACAGTCTCTGCTGCAGGTCTAGCATCTTGTCACATTCAATATGCCCGGCCAAATGCACAACTTAAGCTTGACTTTTTCGAGGGTCTGGACCCCCATCCCCGAGGCTTCTCCAGGGGACCATGCCTTCTCAATGCTTGGAACCGTTCTAAAGGGCGCTATAGCCAGACATGAATTTACTTGATGATTGCATTCCTAGCTGCCCCCCCCCTCACACGAAGGTTCAACGCACTGAGTACTCTTTCTCTTTTGGCGCTGGGCCCCTGGGACTCGAAATGGAACCCTGTTGTTTTCCCTGTCAAAAACCAGCTAGGATCCCCAAGAAATCAAGCAGGGGACCCGATCAGGCCGACGCAGAACCGGCTGCTGGGGAACAGCTCGAAAGAAAAAACTGAGAAGGCAAGATACCCCGGGGAAAGCCGATGTGCGTTTTTACTGTAAGGTACCTCATTTTTGGTCATAGGCTTTTCCCAAGTGGACAGTGCCTTCTCAACTGTTTATTATTTTTTAGAGAAATACAACAAACATGAGCGAGCACGCAGAGGTTGGGGGAGCACGCAAACCCGGAGAGGGCCCGCAAAGCCCGGAGAAGGCCCGCAAAATCCGGAGAAGGCCCCGAAAAAAAAATCAAGTCTGTTTTGTTTGGCGATGTGCGACGTGCAAATCCGCATCCATGGCTGCTGGTGATGCCTGTGCTGCTGCTGATGCTGGTGATGCCTGTAAACTGGTGATGCCTAAAAGTATCTAGCCAGAGCACAAGGCTGACAAACACACATGCCAACCCTTGAGAAGGCACGCTTATCTCAGGGAACCCGCAAAATCCAGAGGACGCGCGTCCAGACTTCCGACTTTTGTATCAGTGAGCCAAAGACTCACATCCACCTGAATGCACAATCTGGGTGACCCGTGTCTATCTCAGTTCACCCACAGGATGTTGGACAAACCGAACCCATTGGGCTCAGTCTTTTGGACCTACAAACAAACGAACCTCATTCCGTTCCCCGAAGGCTTTATATATCAGCTTCAAGCCTTGTAACACTGAGCCATCTTCAGGAACGACAAACGCAGAGCTCCCTGCCAATTCAAGCGTTTGCACAAACGAATCACAGACAGTCCAGGAACAATAGCGGACAGGGGATGCGCCTAGAATCCACTTGCATCACAGCCCAAGCCCTGAGGCTCAATCTGCCAATATAGAACCATGAAGCCTGTCTGATAACTTTGGGAGCATGTTCTGAGACATGACCCAGTTGACCACGACACTTCCAGGAAACCGAGACCTAAAACATGACATTTCCCCAAAGCTTCTCAGCACCACCTACTGTAATGTTAACCCCGGATTATTAAAACGCTGGTTGATTAAAAGGAGGGTGTCCCCTTTAGTAGGGATTCATCACTTTCGGAGGGAACACCCCCCTAATAATGGGACGGGTTGATTAATCCTAGGTCAACATTCTGGGCAAAGCTTGGGTTGGTTCCTCTGGTTTGGTTTGTGGGTTGCCCACTAGAATTGGTAACCAGTTGTCCTCAGGCTTGCGTCATGGCGGGCCTCCAATTACTGGTCCCAAATATCGTGAGATGGATTTGCGGGGCAAGCCAGAAAGCCCGTGTCCATGTTTTGGGGAGGTTCTTGCATCTTAGAAGAAACAAACAGTTGAATCACAGCCAAATCCCGTTGCAAAGCTTTACAATAGCTGGAATGTCCTCCATTGATCGTTGCGACGCGACCAGTTCTTGAGACATCTATTTGCTGAACATGTGCCCCAAAATCAACCACAGCCGAGCCACTAGCCATGTGGGTTCGGGGCGTTGCGGTGGGGGCGCTACCCTCAGCCGGTTCTTTTCTGGGGTTCCAGCCTGCGGGAACCTTCTGCGCAGGTTCGCTTGTGCCACCTCGTCTCCGGGGAACAGATCCTGGATGGCTGAGGCTTGAGGGAAAAATCCGAGCTGACAGGAGGGCATCTTAGCCTCAGAGATTCATTGCGTCCAAAAGACTCCCCGCTTTCAAGGAACTGCTGTGTATCTGCGGATTTCTGCATAGGCGTGCAAATTGCGTCTGCGCGTCTGTGAGACAGGTCTTCCCGTGCACCACTTTTGATGGCCCTCAATCAGTTCTAAAACACAGGCGCGAGCGTGATACACAAATCACAGTTCTCGAGTTCGAGGTGATGTAAGCGGGAACAAAATTCAAGAAATTGTCGCACAATTGAGCACCCGTTCGGATGATGTAAGGCTACATGTCATACATGTCAAAAGAAAACCAACCATTTGTGGTGCTATTTCGCTCCTGGACAAGCATCTCCCACGAGACGGAAGTGATGTTTTGGGATCAACCAATTTGTCGGCAAAGCAATTCTCCATAGGGGAAGGCTCCTGGATATGACAAAGTGAGAACCAAACCCTCATTCCCGCAACCCTGGACCAAATGAATCCGGAAACCGATACCATGGTCCGTTTCCGAGTTTTTGAGACTTGATACCTACAGAACCCAATCGAAAACCAGCCAAGTTTGCCCACTTGGGTGTAAAGTTTGAGGGTCCCCCTGGTGGACATCGTGGGGATTCACGTCCACCAAGGCCTTTGCAAATGGTTCCCGGTTCCTTTCGTGAACCGTCCATAGCCGTTTCCACAACCCGCAAGCCCCGTGTCAACTCCTCGCAGATCTTCTCAATACTGCCCACGTAGACCAACTTCTCCCAGAACTGGGGCGTGAGCCAGGCCTTCAACCGCAGCTCTGGGGAAGTCACCCTCCATGGCCCGCCTCCCTGGGTCCCTGCCGTTTGTACGTCAGAATGAGAACACATTACGTCAGACAAAGACGGGGATGCCCCTGTTGCGGGGTTCCTCCACAAAAAAAGGGAGCTTTTTCGGATCCAAGATCAAAACTGTGGGTGAGTCAGACCTTCTTACGCCGGCAGGAGTGCAGGTTTTGGTCAAGCGACGGAAGGGTTTGTTTTGGCCGAACGAGAGCAACTGTGGAGTCGGGTGACTAAAGGGAGGCTGTGACACAGGGAGGCTGTGGCATCCTTTTGCCAACCCACCCCCTTTTGCCGTTGAACCGTTTGCGCGTGGGGCATGCAAATGGACCAAGACTGGAAAACCAATATCAAACGAAAAATCACCCTTGGTCGGGTGCCCTCTGTAAACAAATTACACGTCCCCATTTCGACTCATGACATAGCAAACATGTCAGTGGCAAGAGGAAATCTCCGTAGTTTGGTCTTTGCAGGGAATCAGGGTGCCCACTGCCTCCCGCAATTAAACATGATGTACTACCACAATTCTGTTTAATTCTTTGGGAACAAGCCCGTTTCAAGTGCAGAAGTTCCATCAAAGGATGATGCAATTGGCAGTGCGCACCTCTATTCATTCATCACGCAGTTTATAATTCCAGGGTACCCGTCCATTCCCAGCAATTGAACACCAATTTAGCAGTAGGCCCGCTGCAACAGGTCGCAGCATCCAAGCGTCGCGCATAATACGACCAGACCGTGACCCGCGTCCTGGCGGAGCCATGCAACTTGACATTCGTGCTGTGTGTGCATGAAAACCACATCTGGCTGAGGGTCAACATTATGTACCCAAAATGGAACCCTGGTAGTTGGAACCAAGCACTAAAACCTGCGATCCCCTGGTTGTTTAATTTGGACCCATACCTCTCTGATTGAAGAAGCAATACATCATCCGTACCGTTTTGGCAGCCGCAGCCTTTAGGGGAAACCGACCAATCTCAAAATAAGAGACCCTTTGTCGGATGGTTGCGAGAGACAAGCAAAAAGAACAGCTATCATTCGGCGCGGGGGGGGAGCTTTATTCTCAAAAACACTAGGAACTGTTTGGCACGCAGGACTCAAAGGCCTTTTGAAGCTCCATCACCAAAGCAAAGGATGCCAAACACGGAAAACAAGAACTCACCGTGTGAACGGTCCAAATGGGGTACATAAACCAGTGCTCGTGCAGCAGCACTTCTACTTCTGCGTAGCTCAGGCGCTCAATGTGCCATTTCCTGGCTTGTAACTGGCCGCGTCTGTGCACCATTGGAGTCCCTTCCACTTCGGATGCAAACCGCCCAATTGTGACACTATTTACCGCGCCAAGCATGCCGGCCGCGCGAGCTGTTCCCGTGCAGGACATAAAATCCTTGGGCTGGCGGCAGTGCCAGCCACGATGCAAAAATGCGGCTGGCGTATTGGAGCAAGGCAGCCTGGTCTGCGAGTAGGCCCATGTCCCCAGCAAGTGGGTGTGGCTCAAAATTCAGCAGCTAGGGCTACGCAGGTTTTAGTCTTTGGCTTCATTTACCAAGGTGCCATGTTGGTACATCTGTTTGAGCCACAGCCAAGTGTAGACAACTGGACATGTTCACCTAGTCACCCAAGTCTCACCCTATGCAAACTTGACCTTGCCGCTGGTGGACCAAGAACTTATGACAATCTCTTTGAAAAGGAAACCGTCGGTCGCTGGTGGGGAATTGGCCATGTTCCAGGTCGAAATGCTACGCAGTTAGTGTCAAGGGAAGCCAAAACGAAAGCAGGCAAAGGGAATCCTCGAATAGGGCGACACCTGAAGCAAAGAAACCAGCCACCTCGCCCCCTGACGTCCCCAGCGCTTGAGGTTCTTGGTGTACTTTCTAGGCCTCAGAAGCTCTCTCCTCACATGAGCCATGGCCTAAAATCGGTGTTTCCCCTAGAGGACATAGGGAAACTTGGCAAACCTCATGTCTTTAAAGTCCTGTTTCAGATGCCCGAGCCGGACACCCCCAAAGAATGAGACAAACATGTGACAAGACAACAC
Organism: Effrenium voratum; assembly: GCA_963377175.1. NCBI lineage: Eukaryota > Dinophyceae > Suessiales > Symbiodiniaceae > Effrenium > Effrenium voratum. The sequence continues at coordinate 492,361 of CAUJNA010000535.1, read as the reverse complement.
GGGACACGAGAAGAGAAACCACGGCACGACTTGCTCCTGGATTTTAAGCATCACCTCATCAAAAGAGAACTGCAAACACATGCATGTGATTGCTGTGAAAGAAAATATAGGGGCGCGCAGTATCAAGTGCACGTTTTGAAAACAAATGACATCCTGTGCTTGGTCCGCTTCGATAGGAAGCGAGCCTGAAACCAAAAAATCATTTGGAGGGGAACAACCAGTGCTGACACGTATCCTGTTGGCCAAAAGTAGGACTGCATGCCCCCGCAACAACCCATCAAACAACGGTTTGTGCTGAGCAGCCCAGCGTGTCCAAGAAAAAAAACATGTTTCACTTTCCGGGAAGTCACAAACCCTGGTGAATCCACCGGTTCTACTTGAATGGGGCCCTGCAGTCCTTGCCTCAACATGGAGGAAATCAAAGCCGACTAACAGACCAATCATTCTGTCCACTCCCACAGACTCGAGATCTCTCTATGGGTCTCTTGTATCAAGCTGGAACCATCATTGTACCACTACCCCAACGTCACCCCCCAAGTGGTATGTCAAGGGGAAACCCTGCCCGGTTGTGTCTTTGACCCTCCCCCAAAAAAAGAAGAAACTAAATCAAGCAATAAACACAAAAACAAACACCCATGGGCGCCCGGGCAAGACTTCAAAAGCCACCTGCAGCCTCTCGCCAAGCAAAGGCGAAGACCAGTCCTAACAGCTGGTGTCGGAGCCAAGTTTGATGAAACGTGGTGTTTACCCAGTAGATGTGTGCCAAAACCAAAGATTCGTCAGAAACAAGGGTCATTGGTCTATTCTTGTACTAGGTATGGCCTCCTGACGCCACGCGCGGGATTGCTTCGGATCGTCCCAAATACCGACGTCAAAACAGGCCAAATGCTCCATGTTTGGGAAGCATTACCACCCTGGAAACATCTCCATTTTTTTGTAGGTGAGCAAAAGCGCACAGAACACTCACTCAATCCCTTTTTCAGGGGGCGGGGCGGGGCGGGGGGGGGGGATTCTGAAGGAATCGCCTGGTTTCATCAATGCAACGATTGAGGAAGATACTTGCAAGCATTGAGAAAGGCACCCGGTCACACTCAGGTGGAACTCCTGCTCATATCCCAGTCAGAAACATCCCTTGGCCGCCAGGCACCAATCCCCGAAAAGGCTCTCCCCCCTCATTCTACCTAGGGCTCAGGCTGATTTGTATCGTGACATAGCAATTATACACAGTTTCACTCACTGTTCGACATACAAATCTGTGAAACGAGCGCATGAGTTGTGCTGCGTCTGAATGCAGGGATGACTGCAAAATATGCCATTTGTCAAACTATTCGAGCAACAATTCTGCCAACTGACAAGAAGTTGTATGGCAGCATCCCGTTTCCTGTCCGTAGGAAAGTGTATCAGTGTATCATTTAAAGATCCAGGATGGAGAAAGGGCAGCCCAAGAGCCAGCAGGCAGGCTATAATGTCCACGTAGGATTAACAAATGCACCTGTAATAAAGACAAATGGGGGGCCCAAAATGATTAATAAATGCACCTAGAATAAAGACAAGCCCCTGCCCCCCCCGCCCATGAAAAAAAATGTCTTGATGCATTGCCCCCCCTGAAAGATGCAACTCCCTAATTCCAGTTTCCTCTTCGCTAACCAACTGGCCAAAATCAAAAACAATCCAAGGTGATGCTGGTGAAGCTTGCTTCTTTCTTCCCAAAATCCAAACTGCAGACCTTGCCCAAACTCAAGTTGTCTTACATGTCTCTTGTTTAAAAACTGCCCACCATCAAACCCACAAAGGGGGTAGTACTTCAGCCCCCCAAATTTTAAGCCCAAGGCATTATTACAGGGGCCCCTATAATAAAGTCTTGATACATTGGCCCCCCTGAAACATGCAACTCCCTCATTAATTACTTGCAGTTACCCCTTAGCTCACCAGCTAGCCAAATTCAAAAACAATCCAAGGTGATGCTGTTGAAGCTTGCTTCTTTCTTCCCAAAATCCAAACTGCAGACCTTGCCCAAACTCAAGTTTTCTTACATGTCTCTTGTTTAAAAACTGCCCACCATCAAACCCACAAAGGGGGTAGTACTTCAGCCCCCCAAATTTTAAGCCCAAGACTTTATTACAGGGGCCCCTATAATAAAGTCTTGATACATTGGCCCCCCTGAAACATGCAACTCCCTCATTAATTGCAGATACCCCTTAGCTAACCAGCTAGCCAAATTCAAAAACAATCCAAGGTGATGCTGTGAAGCTTGCTTCTTTCTTCCCAAAATCCAAACTGCAGACCTTGCCCAAACTCAAGTTTTCTTACATGTCTCTTGTTTAAAAACTGCCCACCATCAAACCCACAAAGGGGGTAGTACTTCAGCCCCCAAAATTTTAATCCCAAGACTTTATTCCAGGGGCCCCTATAATAAAGTCTTGATACATTGGCCCCCCTGAAACGTGCAACTCCCTCATTAATTACTTGCAGTTACCCCTTAGCTCACCAGCTAGCCAAATTCAAAAACAATCCAAGGTGATGCTGTTGAAGCTTGCTTCTTTCTTCCCAAAATCCAAACTGCAGACCTTGCCCAAACTCAAGTTTTCTTACATGTCTCTTGTTTAAAAACTGCCCACCATCAAACCCACAAAGGGGGTAGTACTTCAGCCCCCCAAATTTTAAGCCCAAGACTTTATTCCAGGGGCCCCTATAATAAAGTCTTGATACATTGGCCCCGCTGAAACATGCAACTCCCTCATTAATTACTTGCAGTTACCTCTCAGCAATACTAAATCAAATGGAAACTCAGCTCCAAATCTCAAAAGGAAGCTCCAGCAATACTAAATCAAAAAAGCAAACGGAAACCCAGTTCCAAATCTCAAAAGGAAGCCCCAGCAATACTAAATCAAATGGACACTCAGCTCCAAATCTCAAAAGGAAGCTCCAGCAAACCTAATCAAATGGAAGCTCAAGTCTACCAATACTAAATCAAATGGAAACTCACTTGAACTGGATCTCAAGATACAATTCCAGGTGCCCCCATCGTTTGGGGGGGGGGGGGACCCCCGTTTACTAATCCCGATTGGACATTATAGTATGCTAGCACGTCATCTAGGCAAATTATGCCAAGGATGTCCAGCAGCGGTGAGTTTGTCTCCAAATTGGGCAACCCACAAAGTAGATAATCTTCCTTTATGCTCCTTTTTGAAACAACCCAAACCAAGGGTATCCTCGAAATAAAGACACACCCAAGTGGGTCCTTTGTGTATCACACTGTCAGCCGCACTTCAGTTTTGAGCCGCGTTCCGTCTTCCCCAGCGTGGTACCTTGCTCGTGCTTTCGCGGGATAAACCTGGGGCCAGGCCATGCCAAGACAGCAGTAGACAAAGACGTACTTCTTGTGCATGGCGATCTCGTGCATATTCCTTCAGCAGATCCCGAGTCCGCAATTAAGCACTGTCGTTCTTAGAGGCCGGGGCTTACACACCGCTGCGAGGCTACGGCGGTGGCTTCGTGAGGACGTTTTTCCCAAAACATCCGATGCATTGGGTTCTCGTTAAGTTGAATCCATGCGCGAGGGAGCGATGACACAGGGCTGGCGTGGCTATACTGTGGCTTTGTGGTCGCCTTTGGCATGCTCCTGTCGTGGAATGCAAAAAAACATCAACTATAACACGAGGCTTCGCAAAGTGGCTTTGCCTGTCTGTGTCAATCCTGCCCGGCTACGCAAGAGGCTTCGGGGCTCACATTCACACAAGTGCCTTTGCGGACCCTTTGGAAGCTCCCCGAGGCTAAAGTCCTTCATCTGAAAACAAAACACTACTGCAAACACATGGAACCATGCATTGGCCCCCTGCTGCTTCATCATCATTCACAAAGTCACCCAGGCGGTGATAAGTTGAAGGAGAACAACCCCAGGCACTCTAAGTTTATCCCTTGGATGCTCCAACCAACATGTGCCCGTCAGGATTCAGAACTCTCGACTGGATCACTTCCCTTGGAAACAGGATGGGTTTATGACGCCAGAGTTCGCACTAGCTTGGGACTGTCCCAACCAAATCCCCCATGGTCTTCCGTGACCATGCCACATAATATCACTGACCCGAGGCAAATAAAGCTCATCGGGTGTGTGACTTGTCACTTGGAACCTCCAGCTAGCACCGCTAAGTTGGTGCTTCGAACCAACCACACAAAAATGCCGTACGGGCCGTTCTACAAAAAAAAGCATGAAGCAAGATTGAACCCGATCCTTTGAGTGTTTCTAGCTTGCAACCCAACGACTTGTGCTGCTTGCTTCCCTGGCAGCTTCACCTTCAAATTAACTTGCATAAACTGCGAGTACCGGTATCCAAAAGTGATCCTCTGAATCATCTGATGCTTCGTTGGTGTCCAAGCGGCCCCTTCGTATAGCTAGAGACAAAACAAGGGGACCCTACAGCCAACCGCTTTGGAGCATCCTGAGGTTCCCGGCATCAGGATGAAGCGAAAAGCCCTGTCCAGCTCGTCACCATCATCGATGATAGGCCTTACATCGCCCATTCGAAGAACTCGGTTGGGGCCCCAAAAGCGGTTGGCCTTCAGCGAGCGATTGTGGTACTGTCAGCTGCTCTTGAGAACCTCTGGACTTTTGTTCGCAAAAAGTGGGCCTCTAAAGCCTCTAAAATGGCTGGCTTCCTTCTGGCCTCCAATTGCCTACGAACCAACAGCACGTCCATCATTTTGAGAAACCCCCAGTTGTGGCTGGAACGACGCAAGAATCTCAAACTGGGCCTAGCCCGCACCAAATCTGGCCCGTGTTCTGCGGGGAATCCAACACTCACCCTGGACCGGAAAATGCGCATGGACCCCCGCCTCAAGCGCATGGTGTGCTTGCAATGACTCGAAACCCGACAGGAGCCACCAGAAACCGATATCCTGGTGCAAGAACCATAGAATCGCCCGAAACACCACGACTTCCAAAACAAGCTCAATTGAAATGAACTTTGAAAATTGCTTCTTGGTATTTGAAGCGTTGGACTTGAAAGGGGCACCTCCCACGAAAACAAGCACCGCTGGAGATCTGGGGTGCTGTTCACGCCAATTTTTCTTGGCCCCACCGTGGGCGCCCTGACCGAAGAAAGCCCGGGGTGAACAGCACCAAGCGCTGACCCTCCTGAGGCGTGGCGAAGGAAAGCGCGTCCCTCAAAGCAGAATCATGGGTGTGACAAAATAGGGGGACCCCAAGAATGGGAGTCGTCCTTGTGGTTATCCCACGCCCCAAATGATTCCCCCAGGAACTGTGATCAGAAAAGGATCACTGGTGCCAGTTGTTCCAACTCTATGGGTTGAGGACCATTCTGACCCCAAGCAACCAAGTGCTTGATGTTGAAATACGGCACGCCTAATGCACAGCAGCTGATGCGAATGCCAGTAACCTGGACATCCAGTCTTTGCAGAGAAGTGCAGCGAGAGGTCTCAACTTGTACGACCTACATGCGACGCTCAAACATGCAAACAGCAACCCTTGAACAGCAGCTCCACCATGCCAGGGCCGCAACACGGCCAAACTGTGGATGCCTCATTGGAAAGTCTCAAGATGGTTCAAATGCCCTGCCTGATTTCAAAGTCACCCAACGGCTTCCAAGTACCTTCTACTCCGGTACTCAGACCACGTAACCTGGGTACGTGTGACTGATTCCAATGCGTAAGACGTTCTGAAGCTCGGTGCGGGCTGTAAGAATGGTCCTGATTTCAATTGATTTTAAGCACCCCTCCCAAAGAGGGTACCCACTCCCAACAAGGGTGCCAACAACCCCAAAAATTCGAGCCCCTTGAACATGACACACCCATATATGGGTGTTTCCCAAGACGAATCCACCGTAAAGGACCCTGGTGGATTTCATTTACGTAGCCCAGGTCCCACTGTCTGGCTTGTGGAAAAATGCCAGCGGGCAAGCTGTGTAAGGGATTCTTTCCTGGCTGGTACTGATACCCAACAAACCTGCGCAACGGAACTAGAGGCTTCTAGGAAAAGGGGGGAGTCAATATTTGGTGGGGATTTTGATCGGACTCACTTGGAACATCTGAGCGCCCGACAGCTGTCACCCCGCAATCCACCAGGAGCTGGGCATCCCACCTGATTCGAATGACTGAGAGCATACAAGGCAGCATGTTTTTTTTCCTTAAAGCCAAAGCTTGCGAAAGATAGGTCATGCACCAAAAGCAAAAATCATGCTCCAGGAATCTGATGGCTGTCAACACAAACTCGCTTTCTAGAAGCCCAAGGGTCTGGGTGTCGTGTCCTTGCATACTCCTCATTCTAACAATCACGCATGTCTGCCGAAAAGGGGCCCTACTGGAGAAGGGCGGCGTTTTAAGGAAACTAAGGGACCTGTCAGGATGACTTGACTAGGTCTTGTGGTTCCCTGAGATTCTAGGGTCAAGATGGATACTAAAGCCCTTTCAGGAATTTTGAAAAGTCGTTGGAAGCTCTTCAACTTCGGAGAGGCAAGCAAGCGTTCAAGCCAGACCCCAGGACACTACAATAGAGAACATCGACCTCAGGAGTTTCTTGATTCAGACCCTCCGCGTGCAGTCTTTTCCAGTCCAACTGGTTCCATGGCCAAGGGACGGCTCCCCGTACCCAGGCAAGCATCACATCGACCTGAGGTGCGGACTCCTCCGGAAAGCTACCTCAGGCAACTTGCGTCACTCGCCAGTGGGAAAACTCATGAATAAACGGACCCCTGTCAAAACCAGGCGCAACAACCACCAAGCGGTGGGGGGTGATTGGATACCCAAAGGCCAGAGTCCAGCACAACTCGAGGCAATGCAGCAGCCGAAGGCGCTTGCTTGCTTGCTTGCTTGCTTGCTTGCTTGCTTGCTTGCTTGCTTGCTTGCTTGCTTGCTTGCTTGCTTGCTTGCTTGCTTGCTTGCTTGCTTGCTTGCTTGCTTGCTTGCTTGTAATTCCGATGGTTCAAACGGACACTCCCCGCAGACTCACACGATAATGTGTTAATGCTCAAAGACAATGTGTCTTTAGAAAACAGGAAACAACCGCATCACTATTGGACAGGGCATCTCTGGCCGTTTCAAGAAACAAAAACGGGCACGCAGCAACCTGGGAGGAACCATCTGAGAATGATCAGGAAACTCCAGGCATTCCACCATTGCGGATAAGCAGTGGGATGCTTAGGTTTGACGTGACATGTTTTCTTTCGGTCACTTATAGTATAGTACAAGTCCCTGGTTACCTACTGAATTGACCACACACACACACACACACCCTCCAGGCTTTGTGAAATGCGGATTTTTACCTTGTAGCTCTACTTATTTCTGTGGTTTTTGCTTGCTCTTGTCACTGCAGGTGTTCACCGCAGACTTGTTGAGGTGGTGCTTGAGGCTAATTAACAATCGATTTGTGCCATCTACTTTCTCCAACTGGCTGTGGGTGTGTGTTGTTGTACATTACTCTGTCTTGGGTGGTGTTCAGGAAAGCCAAAAGTATAACCGCCCATTCCTGCGTCTTAGTGGGTAATTAGCAATGCCCTTTGTTTGGGCTGTGACAACCCCTTTGGACTTTTTTTTGGGGGGGGGTCCAGAATCCCCCCAGTTTTTTGTTTGAGGCTAGACCTTTTGCAGTGCTTCTTATTTTTTCCAGGGAAACCAAACAAACGGCGACCACCACGTTTGGAGGTCCAAAACCCGCCCCCCTCCCCCCCGATTTGGACATCTACCCAAGGGAGGCCAAGCGAGGCACCTGGGTCCACCTGGGTCCGCGGCCCTGTGAGGCGCCGTGGCCGATGCACTGCCGTGCCTCGTCCACGATCTGCTGGTACGCCTCCGGCACGTCCTCGGAGTCTCGGAGTCTCGGAGCTTGGCAGCCGGGGCTCACGTCATGCGGATCTCCGGCGGACCGGTCCAGTAGAGCCCCAAAAAGGTGAGGTTCCTTTTGCTTTCCACCACACCACTCAAGAAGTACAAACTCCAAAAAAACATAAACCCATACTAGGTTCTGCACAGAGGTTAGAATTGTTCGTTGCTTTGGGTTAAAGGCAAGGCTCCATAAGACACTGGAAGAAGAGACTTCCAGTTCAGCGTTGGGTGGGTGCACATCAACCAATCATATTTCGAGGGATTTCCTGTGAACAGCCAACCACCTGGAGCCATGTTACATGCAACAAACACTTGGCATAGTGATGACCATCTGGTAAGAAGCAAAGGTGCACCAAGCAGCTGCCAACCGTGGTATGTGGAATGCACCCCGGCTCGACTGATCGAGCGACTCAGGCGTGCGCCGCATCCCTGGCGTCGAGCTCGGTTCCGACTTCTGAAACGCAAATTTGTCACCCGTCGACCTGTCGAACATGAAGGACAGCTGCATACAGCTGCAAATAGTTCTGTCCAGGCACTGCTGGATTTCCACCCGCCCAATGAGGCTCCACGCCTTGTGAGGCATATGAAATGTATGAGTCATGTACCCCGTAAGTACAATTGGACCCTCTGGGAAAGGGGTCAAGTTTCACAAACCGTCCTTAAGTCGCAAAAGATGCTGTCCCTGTCGTGCTTCAAGCAACATTAAGGTAACTAGGCATTCGATGTTATCTGCACAATCCACTACAATTCACGGATCTGTACCAATAATTTTGAAGGGAACCTTCATAATGGGGCCGGAGCTCGCTTTACACCCACTACAGCTCGCTGAGATTGGTGCACATGTGAGGTGCACATGTGCGGGCTACCAGACTGGCACGCTATGCATTGGCATTTCATTTCTCGTTGGCTGCGGGGCTACTCACTTGCCCAACTAATATTGTGGTGAACCATTTCAACACAACAAATAGGAGGTCAGCCTGAAAACACGTAGGCTTGGAATTGAATGCTTTCAGCATAGAGCCAGCCTGAAAAACCAAATGGTCGAATTAGGCAGCTTGATGGAAGAAACCACTCAGAGGGACCCTGAACGGCTTCTAAGCAGGTTCCGGCTTGCACCGAAGGACAATCATGTGGAGCATCCGAAAGGAACTCACTTCCTAGAGCCTATTTAGGGTCACAACCTCGCCGGCTGGACGGATTTTGAGCGTCCCACTTTACCTTCTCCAAGTCTGCCTTGCAGTCCAGTCCAGACTGGTGGGGCGAGTCACAAAGACCCGCTGGGCAAAGGGGGTGCAAGCCTAGTCAATGTTCAGGGCTCGACCTGATGCTCAACCCTCAATCTAGAAAGTAGATCTTCTCTACCATCACTTTAGCAAAAGGCTAATACATGTAACATGCTACGAAACGTTGGTCCAAGGACCCAGTAGGAAAGGTCGCCCAAATCATGCAAGAACTTTCGAAGGGCTTCTTCTCCCTTCCATGGAATCATGTCCGCATGGACCAATGTATCCTTGTGTTCTGATAATCTTTGAGAGGCTCTAAGGCATCCATGTTTCGGGAAAAGTTGTAGTAATGTAGCAACTTTAGTTAGAGGTATCGTCTGAAACAAAACACTCATCTGCTGTGGGCAACTCACGCAGCTCTCGCGGAAAGGCATGGTCAAACTTCCTCGCGGGGCAGTTCTCACACCGTGTACTCTATCCCAACCTATCGTCAAGACAACATTGCTCCCTTTCTTACTATCTAACTCACAAAAACGACGAAACAACTCCACCGCACCCCGCTGGGGTGAATTGCAAAACCAATGGGTATTGCCGAAATGGGTTCCGCAAATCCTTCAAGTCTACACCTCAGGACTGGCCGGAAAGCAATGGGCCCAAGCCCTCAGAAAGGTGCATGAGAGCTGCTGTTCGTCCACAGCTTGGCGCATCCCAAACGCTTAAGCCTCCTGTGGATACGCAAAATTCTGCGACTCGGGATGAACCCCCCCACACAAAAAGATGGTGATAAATCACCTACCAAAGCCCACCCAAGGCTTCCTAAAGCTTTCTGGACCCATCCCGTCTCCACACCGGCCTCGGAGATGATGTTCGTCCTGAGTGTCACTCTTTCATGGCCCAGCTGCGCCAACGGGCAATGGTCTTGCAGTTGTTACCACAGTCAAAGTCACGTGGTTGTTGGTAAGTGGGGGAATGGATCCCCGAACGAACTTTGATACCCATCAAGCAAACACAACTGAGGTCTTTGTAACAATTGTAACCCCGCCCCCGGAGGTCACATATCAAAAGAACAAACATGCCGGCCCCCTTGACATTGACAATGTAGGTTTGGAGCATTCAAAAAAGCCTGTCCTGCACTAGAGGGGAGTTCTAGAAAAGCCCTGAAACGGGCCAGTGCAGAACCCTCAAAAGCCAAACGCCGCACCGGGCTTTGGTCGAAGGAACCGGGCGCAGGACAAAGAGCAACAAACGTGGCCTTGATAACAAAAAAACAAAGACACCAGGAGCTTTGGTCGGGCTTGGTCCGATTCAGAATTGCTTGGACCAAAGAGAACCAAATGCTAGGTTTTGTGCTGGACTTCACCATGTTGCCTCATATCTGTGGCCGCAAATACATCATGAATATGTCCCAATAATATCATGCATATTCGAACAAAGACATTCACCTAAGTGGCAACCACTAGACACAAATCGGAAGGCTAATTGTTCGAACCAAACTGAAACCAGTCAAATCCATTTGCTTAAAAGGATTGAACCAATCAGAGGAAGTCTGAAGTTTTGGTGTCGTATGTTGAGCTTGTTGGCTTGTTTAACCTTTGTTCTTGACTTGTTTGATTCATTTGTGTGTGTGTGTGTGTGTGTGTTCGTGCTTGTGTGTGTGAGAGAGCTTTTATTTGCTTCAGGCTTATGTGTAAGCGTGTTTGTGTTTGTAAACTGCTGTGGGGCAGTTTGTGACTTTCTCCGCGTTTTCCGTCGCCACCGTTTTTCATACTTCTTTTCTGGCCTGGCCTTTTTTGAGTCGCAGGGGTCCCCCTGACTTTGAAGGAATTCGGGTGTCCTTCGGTTGGATTCCCATGTTCCAGCTTCCTATTTGGACTTCGTTTGGACACTTTAAGAAGGGCTCCTTCTTCAGCGTCCAAAACTTCTGGGCCCTTGGTCCAAATCGCTTCCGAAGCGATTGGAACCGATGTCAAAACACCGACAGCTCACCCCGCTCCTGCTTTCCAGCCGCACACTCTTCCGCGCCTTGGAGCTCCATGCTGGATCCATTAACACCCAACATGGCTGTGGTGGTCAAAAATAGGGTAACCCCAAAATGGCTTGCCCCGGTAAATGGAACCAAAGACGAAAACCTGCGGTTTTATGGTGGATTAATTTTGACCCACACCCACACGGACTGTTTAAACTGTGGGCCTTCCTTTGGGGTTGTAGAGGGCATCCCAAATGAGTCGAAAGAGAAACTCGGAAGTCCAAAATGTGGCGTTTCTTTGGGTTTCCCTCTTTTTCAACCTCCATGTTGTGCCAAAATTGGGAGGGGAAACAATTGTGGGATTCCTTTTGGTCTCCCTGTAGACCGAGGGATACCGGGATACCCTTCATGAAACGACACCCAATGGCCCTCAAGCTTTCAACTGGGTGCCCTGCGGACCGCGTCCTGGTCTCCTTCTTCTCATTGCCCGGCCGGGAACGTAGGCCTTCCCACTCGAAACCACGCAGAAACGGTCATGGAGCTGGGAGTTTGACTCCTCCACCAGTGAAACGACAGGATGTTGTTTGAATAAAAGCCCCTCCTGGTTGTGTAGTATAGGGTGCCCAATTTTGGGAGCTTCACTTTGAGGTGAAACAAATCCGCTAATCAAGCTGACTGGTTCAATCACTAGTCTGGAATCGACATTGTTCTTCTGGCTTGTTAGTTGTTTCCAGTAGCTTGGGCTGTGGATGCAACATATATTCTCAAAGAAGGATCCCTGGTAAGAAACACGAGGGGTATAAGAGGAATGCAGCAAGTCAGACGAGCATCTTGCCCCCCCAGCAAAAATCAATTTGACTCTATTCAAATGTGATCTCGCTCGGTGATTGTTGGTGAGCGCATAGAACAAACTGAACTGCTGGACAGGTTCAAAACAAACTTCGGGCGCAAAATGCCGCATGCTTGCACGATCAACCAGGGGGCCTGAAATACAGGGAGGGGCCCCTTATCAACAGAAATGGGAGAGCTTCATCAATCAGGGAAGCCCAATATACGATTGTTGTCTTGTGCGCGAGAATTCCCTTTCCACGGTCTACTCCCCAAGGTTGGGTCCTGGGATCCGCCAGGCGAAAAAATACCAAGGGGCCCAGTCTCGCAGTCTCGCAGTCTCGAACCCGGCGAGTGGACCGGACTCCTTTTGGAGGTCTCCGATCAAAGGCGTGTACACAATCGTGATCGAGGCGCCCCAGAGCGGCAATGAATTCTACTCCAGATTGGCCGTGGTAAATCCCATTTTAAGGTACTCTTCATTGGCATTTTTCATGGTAAATCCCATGGGGAAGGCCAATGGTGACCCCTCAAATGGCCTTCCCTGACCTTAGACTGCACTCTTCGCCAAGCAACTGGGTCTGGCAAAAGGTGCAATCTGGGTGCCGAGCTCCAGCAAAACCTCGGGGCAAGGTGCTTGACACCTTGGGCGACCCTTTCTTGAGGCTTGACTGCTTTTTGGTTTGAACTCATGCAAACTAGGAACCAAGGAGCTGATCATTCGCAAGGTTGCACCATTTGAAGACCAAACCACTCAGGAATGTGACGGTGCGTCCAAATGGGCCCCTCTTGGGATATAAAACAAAACCCCAGCCAGCCCAGCTGATGGTCTCCACGTCACAGAAATATTGAACTTCAGTGTATCGTTTTGCGGGCTGGTACCTTCTTTGGGAAGCCACAACTACAAACAAAACACGCACACGCACACGCACGCACGCACACGCACACACACACAACTCGGCCCACATTTCAAGTGCCTTCTGGGCAAGGAAGCTATTTGTTGCCATGGTTCTTGGTCCAAGTGTCATTTCCCTTCGGCTTGGCAAAAAAACAACAACAACACCATGCAAATCAATCCAGCAACGTTCACTGGCTGAAAGTCGCAATGCCTGTAAACAATGGTTGACACAAGCCAAGTCGAAAAACAAGGTTCTCTGCGAATGGAACTTCCATCACGAAAATAGGGGGCGCAAACCAAAACTAGTAAGGCCGATCCATGCACAGAAACACCCGGCACAACAAATGTCCTGTTTTACACAACATTCCAAACCTCAAGTAAGCGTCCCCAAGTAAAGGACCCAATATGAGAAGCTTGTCTTACCAGGTGAGCTCACGACAGATTTATGCCTGAGCCCCCCAGCATCGGTACCCATGCAGCAGGCACCGCAGCGAAGCCGCAAAGGCGGGAAAGGAAGGTAAACTTTTTGGCTTCAAATCGCTGGAAACCAGGAGGTCGTCGAGCTGGATGGGCGGCAAAGGTCTATTCTAGATAAGTGGACAGTTGTATTATCACCGAATCTTACGGCTTTGGGGGCAAACGTTCTAAACAGACTGGTGCACAAAGCTCTCAGGTGATTGATGGGTTTGAGCGAACTTTAACTGAGGATGTGTTTGACGAGCCAACACCCGAAGCAAAGTATTTGAGAAGCAGGATTTGGCTCTGTTCATGAGAATGATAATTACGTTGGAATGGTTGTCAACCAGCATGCTTTAGCAGGTTGTTGGCCCAGGTTGAATCTGCGACACCCTGCATCGCTTCTTACAAGTGTTGCCCAGCCAAGGTTAAATGCCTCCGCTTTGGGAAAGCTGAAAGCCAAGCAAGGCGCCGATGGACCGATGGGGCCGATGGGGCGATGCACAGCCCTCGTTCGCGAGCGCACTGGTGACGTTTGGTTGTACTCCAATCGGATTTGCTTCAAACAAGGCAAACCCTCCAAGGTCGGTTGCCTCCCTTCGGGGAAGCTAGGGTGTTCCCCAGACAGGACCAGACTTCGTGTGTATTATCAGACAATCAAATGTGTCTTATCCTGGGGCCCTACTGTCCCCAATCCATTTTTCTGCACAAGGAAAAATAAAAGTACAAATGGAATTCCAAGGGGTCGAAACCCATTGGAAACCCATCATTAAGGGTGTGGGGATCGAACCTGCGCAGAATGGGTTGGAGTATGCATCCTCATGTACAAACTTTCTACACCTGCTAGAAGGTACAACCCATGCAGGCTTCCATTGGAACTTTGCTACAAACATACACATTGGGAGTTGTTGCTTTTTGAATATAAATCCCAAACAAACAATATATATATATATATGCATTTGAATCCATATTATATGTTATTTTTTTATGATTCAAACAATAAAAACAAACAACCAAACTCTTTTCCCGCAATCGCGCCGGCGCTTGGCAGATCCCGCGCCGGCGCTCCGGTCTCGCGGTCTGGGCCTTCGTGTCGGGAGCGCGCTTGGGGCCTTTCGGCTGAGTCTCAGCGTGCGAAGGCATGCGTGTGTGTGTGCATAGGGATTCGGTTGCTTTCTGCTCCCCTGCTAAAAGTTTTTAACTTTTAGTGGTTCAATGGAAAACCCATTAGTTGGCAAAAAGTTAAAGTCCTAACAGCCCTTGGCAAAATGCACCAAAGGGGATGTCGCCAGACTTCGGGGGAGAACGAGTTGTTGAAGGAAAACCAGTTGTTGAAGGAAAACCGTAAAGGGCAACAACCAACAGGAGGGGTTCTTTCTTGTGGCCCTTGCACGCATACATTTAATAATTACATGCGTATATAGTATTTACTACGTATATCTATGTATTCTAGAGAGAGAGAGAGACTCGTAGGTGTATATATATATATATATAAATATACACATACCTGAATCTTCAGGTGTGCCTTTTTCCCGCCGTTTGCTGAAAAAGCACAAATTTCCGTCCTTTGGCCGCAAATACGCTTTTTCACTGCAAACGTGCCGTTTCAAGTTTGGCTGAACACATGGTCGGGGAAAGTCGCCGTTTGGTCGGGTATTGTCGCCGTTTGGTCGGGTATTGTCGCCGTTTCGCCTTCGTGGATTTGTCCCAGAAGAGCAACAAAGTGAGAAGTGCCTGGAGACACAAAAAAGTGTTGTTTGTCTGAAAAAGCAGCTTTTCACGAAAAGGCATGAAAAATACACGCTTGGGAAGATCCAGGTATCTATTCACATATGCGCCTAGAGATACATTGATTTGATCTACTACACTCCCGCAAGGCTGACAAACATTTGATCCGCTTTAGGATCTTCTCCATGTTCAAGGCTTCCAAGAAGTCCTCGATATTCGACGACTCCATCCATGTGTGCTATGTGTGTCTGGCATACGAAGCCGGTACAAGCGCCGGTCTATCTACAGGAGAAGCCCATATGCATGTATAAATGTTGGAAGAAGCAACACCTCATTCAAAGACTCACACTCCATGAATACATGGTGTCTCTGCCTCATCGATGCATTCATAGGAAATATAAATATATCTTTGCATCATAGGTCTTATACTCCAATGGGAAGGGATTAGACAGTGCAAATGGCCTGCAAAAATCATGGACCCTGAGTAGCCTGGTCTGGTTAGCTCCGCAAACAAAAGTAATGTTGATCCCAAATGAAATAACCTGGCAGAGCAGGGGGGGCATTGCTGCGAAAGTGATGGATTTCTTCCTCCATTGACTAAGCAGGGTTTAGTACCAAGGGTTGGCCGGAATCGACGCAACGGTGACCCGATTTGTTCTGAGGCCTTTGAAAGTAAAGTACCCCCGTAGGAATTGTGACTCTGCTCTCGAATTCCCATTCGCTGACCTCTTCAGGACCCGGAAATTGGGGAACTTGACAAACAGCCGGCATTCGGAGACTCGCTTTCCCGGGCCGCGGCCTGCAAAACAAAGATGTTGTGGTTGCGTTGAGGGTAGACCCACAGGTCCAAAGGCAGATGTTCTTGTCTCTTACGTCTCTCCCCAAAAAATCAACTCATGAAAACATGGCCCGAACAGGAACAATTTGGAAATCCAGACTTCTGTCAACCCAAAAAGCAATTCCAAAGAGGGTGTGGAGAGTCTACAACTCCAAGGTTCCCCATCTGGCCTCCAGCTTCCGAGCTCACTCCCACGCGAATTTCTCATCGTCTTCCTGGCGGAGTATGTCTTGAAAAAGGCAAGATTGCACGGTTCGGAAAAGGAGTTTTCTTTGTTTTTTTGACATTGGCCACATGTCCCTCCCGGGGTTCCTTAGCGCGAATGTCGGTGATGTACTGCCGTAAGATGCTTGAGTCTTCAACAACTGATGACCATTGTTCTGATATCGCATGATATCGCCCTTCGTGCCAACGTCAAAAGCCACAAGCCATCCCCTTTACAAGTTTAATCGGATGCAACTCGTTCTAATGCGGTCCCCACATGTTCTGTGCATATCCAAACATTCCCGGCTTTTTTTCTCACGCACACTCAAGCGATCCCACGGGCTACAGCTTGCATCATGGCAGCTTGGAATAGATCGGCTCGGCGAAGCCATCTGGCCTGCAGGAGGCTGGGGGAAGAACCCTTTTCCTAGTTCTGTCCTTGTCTGAGTTGTTAGATTTTTAGAAGAACTCTGAGAACCCTTCTTGCAGTAGGCGGGCTAGTGTTGGGTCCATCTGCGACAAGTTTCAGCTGACAAAACAGCGCCAGCTACACGCATATCAGCCGCCTGCGTTGGAGCATGGTCACGGAGTTCTGGAACTTCTTGTGCGGCCTTGAGACAAGGCTGGTTAACGCTGGATAAAGGAACCCGTGTAGAAAGCCGCAAAGCGGATGCGAGCCTCAAGAAAAACATATCCATTAAACACTCCTGTGTGGATCTTGGAGGACACTCGCCCAACATTGGGCAAAGACTCAGGGACTGGGGACAGGCAGATTGTCACGGCTCTTAACTCGTGCCCAAGTCCTTTCTGCTCCCCAAACTCCTTCTCCCTGCCTTCCCCAGCTTATTAGTTTCTCTGACGATGTCACCGGGTGAAACTTGCCGAATCGACTCCTCGAAAGGTTTGGGGGCTTTTCAGGTTTTTCGGCACCAAGACAAGCTGCCGAGTTCCTCTCCCTTCGAACGATCCACAAAAGTCCACCAGCTCCACAAGATCGGAAGAGAACAAAGGAACGACCAATTCCCGATCGCCGAGAGGCTCCAAAAGGCTCAGGACAGCTCCGGGCGGGCCCCAGGGGGAAGCTTCCACCTCGCGAGAGCGAGAGCTCAAGTCGACATACCCATAGAAGAAACTGCAAACTTCGCATGGGAATATATTTTTGACATTGCATTTAATACCTACCCTACCCACGTTGCCAATGACGAAAGGTCTCGTCAAAAGGAATCCTCCCAAAGATGGGAGGCAGGGTCTAGGATTCCTTGGGCTTGCGATTCAAAATCGAATCAGGCGAGTCGGAGATGGGTGCTTGCACCGTTTTCCTCTGAAAGGGCGATTTGCAGGTTCCACGTGGATCTTCAAATTCATGGCGAGTTGCACCCGTGAAGGCTCCCAGCATGTCCCAGCAAAAAACACGATAGCGGGTGGTTGGCTTTTGGCATTCCTTTTCTTTTAAAAGAAACGCGGAAGGAGATCGCCTATTGGACAGACCCATATGAAGATAATTCGCAAAAGGGCTATGTTTAGACCCTTTTGTGCCCCCATTTGGAGAGGACATGCATGTGCACCAGCGTCTACCATTGGGACACTGTCACCGTGAACTTTCTGAATAGCCTTCCAAGGCTGCTTGACTCTCTCCGAAGTTCATTGCCCTGCCGCCATTCTTTATCCCCCCGACAACAGAACCAGGAGCTTGCCTTCTTGCTCATAGGTCCAACAGAAACCATCTACTTCAGCTGGTGTCCACCAATAATCAAAAGACAGAAGCAATCACAAACACTCCTGACCCTCGTTTGGGGAAGATTCCAGGACTTCTGGTAGTGTGCCATCCTCAATTTAAGGTACCCTTAGTAGTGTGAAAACCTACAGAATCATTTGATTGAATGTACCTCAAGCGCAGCCACACAACCACGAAACTGAATTCACCGGAGATCTAGGATGATCTAGATATTCAAGCAATTCTCCATCCCTTCTAGTCTCCCTTGAGTGACAACCCAACATTGACCCTAAGGGTCCAAGTACCCTGTAAGCCAGCCAGTAGTTCGACCCTGTTTGCCCCTAGTTACTAGTACTTGGACCCTTGGCATGTGGCTTAGATCGTTTTCCAACATAAACAATCAAAAAACAACGGGGTGCCCTTCTCCGGAGCACCTCACAGCTGGCATGTGAGACAGTCAAAATGACTTGTTTTCCAAAATTTGAAACGCTGCATGACTCTCAACGAGCCATCTGCCATTCATTTTGACCGGACCAGTCCCTGTTTTGCTTGGCGGAAACTTCCACATGTCTCGGGCCCCTGGCATTGTCAAGCCAGGCGCGGACCGAGGAGTTGGTCAACGTGCTGTGGAGCCTCGAATTGGCTTTCCCTATGGAAGGAATTGCGCATAGGAAGGGTTCGACATACACCCATGTTGT
This sequence comes from Effrenium voratum, assembly GCA_963377175.1. Taxonomy (NCBI): domain Eukaryota; class Dinophyceae; order Suessiales; family Symbiodiniaceae; genus Effrenium; species Effrenium voratum. The sequence goes on along the minus strand of CAUJNA010000535.1, from coordinate 473,972 downwards.
TGGAAATGTGTAAAATAAAGAGGCGTAAGCACCGATGTTGACACTGATTGTGGGCTTTCCTTCCAAACCCAAGAGTATCCGCAGCCTCCAGTTGCGACATCTTGCACGTTTTTTTTGTGGGCAGGATTGCTACACTTAGTCCTGGCTTAGGGCCATGTTGTGGTGTTCTTTGCAAATCATGTCGTCAACATCCGACAAGCATGAGCTTTGGGACGACGAAACAAGCTGCGCACGGCCAGGCTAAACGAGCCATGGTGCCCCGGAAGACAACAACCAGACCAACCGCTGCGTTTCAACAATGTGCTCGAACGAAAACAAACCCTAGGCACCTTTGTTGGTTCATTTGGACGAGGAAACTCGTTGTTTGGACTGTCCCGCAGCACAAAGCCAAACCTCCAGGCAAGGCTCAAAACGAAGCCGCCAGGCGTCACTCGCGGCCAAAGCGTGGCCAGGAAACTGTCGATGCTCGCCTAGTCTCGGGTAATAATTTTGTTACCCGCCGGGGTGGAAAGAAAGCGACATGTCCACCAGCCACCCCAAATATGCCTGTAAAATGACCCCAAACGAGCTCAATTGACAAACCATGTCATATTGGGGGGGGGATTGAGAGTTATAGGTTAATGTACTGATACAGCATCCTTCTGGGGGAAGTGAACGTACTCGACTGGGCTGAGGTCGCAGGTCGCCATATGAGAATGCGATACAACTCAATGAGCAGTGCCAACACTCAATGATGGTCCATTCACAACGTGAGCACCACCATGATCTTTTATCAAGTGCGTAGTAGAACCCATTCTGACATGGCTGGCGACAGGTTCGAGGGGAGCAGCTCAATGATAAGCAGCCAACTCTGGAAGGACCTCGCCATGCTCATCCAGGCTGTCACTTCTCGTAGCCCCCTCCAAATTAAAGAATCAAAGGGCACTTTAACAGGGGCTTGAAAAGCGGGCATGTCCTTTGACTAGCTGGGTCAAAAAGCGCCCAAGCCTCAATGCTCAGTGCGGCGCCCGCACGTCACCCTTCTTGGGCGGAGCAAAGTCTAGCAATCCGTCCTGCGCCATGTGGTCGGCGGACAGCAACCCCGGTTGCAACCTGTTATTTTGGTCGAACAGAACCTTTTATGTTGTTCTTTTTGTTGGGAGGGTGACCACCTTGTCTGTCTGGAACTGCGACACCTGCAGGAAAACAAGTACCACTGAACAACTATAGCAGAATCCTCTGCTCGGTCTGCCATAGAGACCAAACTTCATGACGGCGGTGGAGCAAGGCCCATGTAGCGAACAATCCCGGTCGTAGGGGCTCAACTAGCCCAGAACACGGGAAGCTGACATCCATGTTTGATGCTCATGAGAGTCGCCTCGCGTTCTCATGAACTTTCTCCCTATCGAAACAAAGGCAACTTGCAAACCTCAGCTTCCCTGATTGCTGGAAACCGAATACTATTTCTTCAGTCATACTACTTCAAGGCACAATTACAATGTATGAGCCTAACCATGAGGCAACAAGTGACCTGCTGTAGTGACCCGCTGTGGAGGTGTATCAAGCTTGGTGCCTGTGGAAAACGGGGGGAGCAATGTCTTGACCAAGCAAACCATTGGATGAACTCTTATTGTATAGCCAAAAGGTGAGTCTAACATGCCATTTAGATGCATGCCACGTCATCTGCATCTGGTTTCTACTCAATGGGCAAACACACATCCGGACCTCGAGTGACTCCGACAATCATTCTGTCTGCTTCGAACAACCCTGAATTTGACAAGGCTCATGGTCCCCCTAGGCTTTCAAAGGCCATTAAAAGAATAGTCGAGGTCGCTAGGCTGTTTTTTGCCGAAAGACCTTTTTTTGCGCCTGGCCCTGAATACTCAAAAACATCATGTTTTTGTTGCCCAAGAATTGCTTAGGGCCAGGTCACTGAAAGTCACGCCGCCCTCATCCTCCCAGCTGCAAATGACTGCACCCAAGCCACTCATTCCGGCTTGCCAAATGTATGGTCGCATCACTTTTCAAAATCGCCAGGTGTCCCGCCTACCGTATATGCGTGCATAGATTCTTCGCATGTTGGTACTGCCGTCCGGCTAATTGAAAAATGCTGCAAACTTAGTGGCTTCGGGGCATCGCTGCCGATCAAACATGCGTTGTGGGCTCCTGGGGGTATGGTTGTCCACGCTTTTAAATGTACTTTCCACGGGTTTAAATGTACTTTCCACGGTTTGTCCATGGTTTGTCCACGCCTCATTTTCTTTCGAAATTGATTGAAGAATCAACAAACAACACGCGATCAGACTCTGTGGAGCTGTGGACGAGAAGTGGAAAAGCACGCACGGGCATGTGAGGGACAAGCCAAATTGACACAGCATGGTGACGGCGTGTGATTATAACGAGATGAAGCGACTTTAAAACATACTTAGCTTATTGCATAAAAGGCAGCAATAAAGCTCTTCAACCTCGCACTGCACGAAAGCACGCGGGGATGTCAGGAGCCAACCGTCTAGTTGGCCAAGTTTGTCTAGACCTACTTTTAATGGTCGAGGGACATTACTTTTATAGCCTTTTGCTTTTTAAATGGTTGAGGCTATTTAAAGAATAGTCGAGGAAGCATAGGGGTCCTGTTGCGCCAAGCAAGCACGGTGGATGCAGGACGGTCCGAGGCTATGGAAATAATGCATGCTCGCATGTTTGCACGATCGAATCGAATACTCGTGTGCAGAGCCCAAGCACCAAACATTCGAACCTTGTGCCAGGTCGCAAACGGAGCTTTCAAAGCCAAGCCCATCGCCCTTTGCCCAGAAACGCTGTCGGGTCCCCCCGGTCCAGCCACACAAAGTCAAAGTGTGGCACCAGCTCAGAGGATTCCTCCAAGAAGGCCCGACCATCATCCAGGTGCAGCCTCTCCGGGAAAACTAAAAGTCGCCCCCCTCTCGGAAGACGTGGCCCAACAAGACAGTGAAAAGAACATGTGTTTGCCTGATCATGCCTTGATATGGAACCTGACCAGGAAGCCGAGGAGAGATCCTGATCAGGAAGCCGAGGAGAGATCCTCTGGTGGGTTCTGTGCTAGAGGACTGACCAATTGTCATTACAGACTTCGCAGGCCCCTTTTCGAGCATCCCCCATCTCAAACTCCTTGATTCCCGTGAAAGTTGTTTTTTGCTCCATGGACTGGTTTTGCCAAGATTTCTCATGGATCGTACGTAGACTCTGTTTTGCAGAAGCCCTCAACCGGTGAAGAAAAAGCAAAAATGCTTTGCAGACCCCTGAGAACCCGAACCAGGGCTGCTTTAGCAGCCCCTCTCTTCAGATGCATAAAAGACCCAGAATCGATCAGATCTCTCAACCCAAAGGGATCCCTCATCAGCTTCCCAACAATCATAGCTGACAGGAGGGCTTCAGAAGACCACATTCCGTTTGGAATGTAAACACATCGTCCATGATTGTTGTGAACTGGGCTGTTCCCTTGAGCTGTGTTGCCAAATGCCAGTCCCAAACATGTTGTTGGCAACTCCAGGAGCACCTGGAGTGGGCCAAGCGGCCCCTCTCACATGGAGAAAAGCACCCTTTCAACAAACCTGTCTGTGACAAAGTGGTTGACTCCCATGACTTTATCACTTTGCAGGTCATTCGCGTGGTGCAGAAAGAGAATGCCCGGAGGCTCAACTTTCCACAGCCAGGGCCTCCCTCCCCACCCCAACCCCCAGTCACTCGCCACTCGCCATCACTCGCGACTCGCCGGCCTCAGGCGGTGCTGCAGTCCGAGCTTTTCCGCCACCCGCGACAGCAGCGGCGCGGTGCTGTGCTCGTGGGCGAAGTTGTCCACGCAGTGCAGCACACCTGGCACCAGGTGTGGTGGTTCCAAATATGTCCTTCCTGCCCACAACTAGGGCCTTAGAAGGATTTCCCAGCCCCATGCCTATCCCCAAAGTGTGTTTTATCCCGGAGCTTCAAAATAAGTCTTGTGATGCCAAAGCCCCCCTC